>CM055733.1:26342697-26458631 GCA_029465975.1 Dallia pectoralis
ACACCAGACGTACACCAGACGTGCACCGGACGTACACCAGACGTACACCGGACGTACACCAGACAGACACCAGACAGACACCAGACGTACACCAGACGTACACCGGACATACACCAGACAGACACCAGACAGACACCAGACGTACACCAGACAGACACCAGACATACATCGGACGTAATGTTTATGTGAGTAATCAACATGAGGATTCCGTGCTTGGGCAAAACCTGCAATCACCTATGATTCTGTACGTGGAGACCATAACTTGTAAAATCACACAAATATGTTAAAGTTAACACATATCTTTATCAGATTACCAGACACAACCAACTACATACATATCTGAGGGTGAAATTTCATAGAAGTAGTCCAGGAATAATAAAACTTTTAATAGAGTTAATGAATAATTCGAAGGGAAAGTTCTGAAATGCATTACAATTAGCTATGGACAGTTTTGACCCAGAGGCACTTAAAAATATGTTTCTATAAACTTACAGAAAGCTCCCTTTACGAATGCTTATAGTCATTAATGCTTTATCCTCTGTATTTTTTTCTGTTAGAATAATAATTCGAAAAGCAAAATTTAAGCTATTTTGCCTAAATAACATGCTAATGCGCTATCATTGCAGACTGTTTGTCATGTTTGGCAGCACAGACAGGTAGCGGTAGTGGACACAGACGCAGAAAACTCATATACATAAATGGTCTTTATTTCAAGACATACACTAACAGAACTTAAACCGAGGTCTTATATGATCAAAAAAACAACAAACAGAAGATCGTATTGATCAAAGGCTCAGAACAGGAGAACACTGGAACGTACCTCTGTACGTACATCCAAACATACAAACAATGATCCGACAATCACCGACAGAATCAGGCAGGCTTAAATACAGAGGCTAAATGCCCAACAGAACACAGGTGTGGAGAAATCCCAGGTGCAGTGAATGTCTTTAATTGTCTCTCTGCTGACAGGTGGGGAGTGCCAATACTGGCATAGAGAGGGACAGAGGGAGGGATAGACCTCTGGTCCTCCCGCTGTTGTGTTTTTCCATTTTCTGAGACCTGGGGTCCGTTCTCCGTACGTCGCTTAATACATCCGAGATCAAATGAGACATCCAAGATGACATCATCCGGCTACTCATCATTCGGCTAATTCGGTTCTCCGAACACACCTTCTGTTTACGATGAGTATAGCTGGACTGAGTCACCTGAGATAAATGCGCGTCCACACGTTCGTTTAAAAGGCGACATGCATCGATAGTAGAAACCTTGATCAGCTACACTCCTATTGGCTACTCATCATGGCCAAAGATCACGCTCACTTTTTCCCCACATCAGAACAACAGATATTGATGGAAGGTTATGCGGAACTTGAATGTTTAATGTTTAAAACGCAAGGGAACACCGCAAAGTCTGCAAAAGCCATGAGAGGGCTGGCAAAAAGTAGCAGACAAATTAAATGCGTTATTGTTCACTTTATGGTTCTATCAATTGTTAGGGTATTGTATTTGTCATAATTTAATTTAATATTTTCTTAATGTCAGAGCCACCACAGGACAGTACATTTCTTCCACAATTCTAACTGCGTAAAATACGATTTCTGCCCACGTTAATTCATACACACTCCAACACACACACATATATTAGGGGATAACTCATGGACCGACTTGAAAATGGGAACAGGTATAAGTACAAGAACATTCTACTAAATAGTAGTCTTACTTGTATTGTTCATGGTCACCTAAGTCTCTTTAAAAACACAGGTAATGCATGTGTTTGTCTGTTTATAACAGCAATCAAGAATCAGAATCAGAAAAGTATTTAATCGCCATGAATGTGTAAACATACAAAGAATTTACTTTGGCCGGAAGGTGCGTACATAAAACATATGAATAGAACAATATAAATTATACTAAGGGGCTGAGGGGGTATGGATAAGTAATATACAAAATACTGTACCAAAATACAGATAAGTAAATTAATTTACCAAACTGTAAAGTTATTTGTTGCTGCATTAAATTAAGTATACCTATAATCCAGATGACTGGTACAGTAATTTCAACTGTTAAACATTGAGTAATGATAAATTGCTTTGACTTGTGAAAGTCAAAACTGTAGGAATGTAAAAATATGACCACACTTTTCCCCACGTTTTCCGCATCTCCAATAGTGTAAAGGAACGAGCCACTCTCAAATAATATTATAATATGCAAACGGTTTGTGCCGTTATTAAAGCCTTGAGATGTATCGGTTTTCCCGTGAGGGTGTCAATTACATAATTAATTTATATATGTGTATCGGTTATGCCAAATGTGAGTAGAGTTTCGCTCTGATATGAAGGGTCTTGTCTATCTCGCAATACGGAATTATTATTATTATTTATTTATTATTTATTAAAGGGTCTTAATTGTCGATCTAGCAATACGTAATTATTTCAAAAAATCTCAGAGAATTATTCTTCTCGTATACGGACAGGACATGTCTGTGAATGACTTCCCACGTCACATCCGCTTATAAAGCAGCCATCTAATCGTGTTTACATGAAATAAGCCTGCTCTGGACCAGTTTCAAGCTTACGCATCTGTTGCTATGACTACAAGTACAGGATGAGCTTCGGAGAACCGAACTAACCCGGATTATGCCTAATCGACAACAATCACCCTGAGGCAGCTTATATTGTTGTTTGCGACTATAATAAGACAAATATGAGGAAAGTGTTGCCCAAATTCCAGCAGCACATTCCTACCCGGGGTGATCAGACTCTTGACCATTGTTATTCACCAATTTGAAACAAACCCCTCCCTTGACCTGCATTTGGAAAGTGTGATCACTCCTTCTTTCTTATACTTTCAATCTACAGACAACGACTCAAACAGGAACAAAAGGTTTTTAGGGCAGTTCAGTGCTGGAGTGAAGAATCCATTGCAACTCTCCAAGACTTTTTAAAACCACAGATTGGCAGATGTTTTGTGCTGCAGCCTATGGAGACATTGATGAAAACACAGACTCTGTCTCAGCATATATCACGTTCTAAGGGTCAATGTCAGGACCTTCCCCAACTAAAAGCCCTGGTTTAATGGCAATGTCTGTGCATCTACCTTTAGCTCTGGGGACCAGGAGGCCTTGAAGAGATCCAGATACGACCTACGGAGGGCCATCAGAGATGGAAAAAGGGATTACAGGGATAAGTTGGAGTCCGACTACCACAGCTCTGACCCCAGACGCATGTGGTGTGGTCTGTGACACATCACTGACTACAAAAGGAGTAGTAGCAGTGATGCTTGTCCCGCCGCCTCGCTCCCTGACAAGATCAACACCTTCTATGCACGGTTTGAGGTGGCCAACACAATTCCTTTGGTGAGGCTTGCTGTGGACTAGGATGACCGCACTCTGTCTATGGACACGGCTGATGTGAAGAGAGCTTTTAAAAAAGTCAACCCTCGGAAGTCACCAGGGCCAGATGGCATTCCAGGCCGTGTTCTAAGGGGTTGCGCCGACCAACTAGCAGAGGTTTTCACGTCAATATTTAACCTCTTCCTGACTCACTCAACAGTCCTCCTGTCCCTCCTGCTTTAAGCAGACCACCATTGTCCTTGTGCCGAAGAAACCTACCATCACCTGCCTGAATGACTACCGTCCTGTAGCACTGACCTCCATCATCATGAAGTGCTTCGAGTGGTTGGTCAGAACCCACATCTGCCCCACCCTCCCTGACACCTTAGACCCCCTTCAATTTGCGTACCGCTCCAACAGATCTACGGACAAGGCAACCTCACATCCTCTGCCCTGACCCTGAGCATCGGAGCCCCACAGGGTTGCGTACTCAGTCCCCTGCTGTACTCCCTGTTTACACATGACTGCATGGCCACACACAGCCCCAACGTCATCTTGAAGTTGGCTGACGACACCACCATCCTTGGTCTCATCTCCAAATACAGAGAAGAGGTTAAAAACCTGGCTACATGTTGCCGGGACAACAATCTCTCTCTTAACGTCGGGAAAACTAAAGAAATTATCATCGAATTCAGGAAGCGGAAGGGGGGGGTGGAACATGCCCCCATACACATCGATGGAGCTGAAGTAGAGAGAGTACCTGTCTTCAAGCTCCTCGGTGTGTTCATCAGGGATGACCTCACATGGTCCAGGCAAGCTGACTTGGCAGTAAAAACTCACGAAGTTTGGTATGTCAAAAAAACACTGATCAACTTCTACAGGTGCACTATTGACAGCATCCTCTCAGGCTGCATTACTGCTTGGTACGGGAGCTGCACCGCTGCCAACCGTAAGGCCCTCCAGAGAGTGGTGAAGAAAGCAGAGCACATCATTGGCTGCCACCTCCCTTCTGTGCAAAGCATCTACCAATCACAATGCCTCAGAAAAGCAAGAAACATTGTAAAGGACTACAGCCACCCAGACAATGGCCTGTTCACTCTGCTCCCATCTGGTTGACGTTACCGCAGCATTGGTACACGCACTTCCAGACTAAAGTACAGGTTATACCCTCAGACCATTAGACTCCTCAACCAGCAACACTGATTTACTTATCTGATCTATCCACTACTGGCAATAGATCTCTTTTACTGCAGTATTTAAGTTTTGCATACTGTCCGTATTCCCACTTCATTATGTATATACCACAGGGGACAGTACTGTCACTTTTCCTGTTCAAGCTGTACACCTCAGATTTTAGAGACAACTCAGGAACATGTCACCTTCAAAAGTTGCTTCAAAAAATCTGATGACTCCTCTATCGTGGGCTGCATCACAGAGGACAACTATGAGGAGTACAGTGGTCCAGGGCAATGAGGTGGAGGTGGTGGGGGTGTACAAGTATCTGGGCGTGCACATCAACAACAAACTGGGCTGGGCAGACAACACAGAGGCCCTCTACAAAAAAGGATAGAGCAGACTGTTCTTCCTGAGGAGGCTCAGGTCCTTCAACGTGTGCAGCAGGCTACTGCAGATGTTTTATCAATCGATGGTAGCCAGCGCACTGTCCTTTGCTGGAGGGTGCTGGCGAGGCAGCATTAACTCCAGGGATTCCAACAGGCTTAAAGAAGCCAGCTCTGTTATTGGTGCCAATATGGACTGTCTGGAGGTAGTTGCTGAGAGGAATATGAGGAGGAAGATCAACTCTCTCATCCACTCCACGACGAGCTGTGGCTACAGGGGAGTAACTTCAGCCAACGCCTCATCCTCCCCAGGTGCAGGACGGAGCGCTTCAGGCTTTCCTTTGTCCCTACAGCCATCAGACTCCATAACACTGCCTGTGGGGATGACCTCAGCACTGGTCGGTTGTGAGCCCCTCCCTCTCCCTCTCCCTCTCTCTCTCTCCCTCCATCACTACCACCCGGAAGAGCCCCTCCCTCTCCCTCTCCCTCTCTCTCTCTCCCTCCATCACTACCACCCGGAAGAGCCCCTCCCTCTCCCTCTCTCTCTCTCCCTCCATCACTACCACCTGGAAGAGCCCCCCTCTCTCTTTCCCCCTCTCTCTCCCTCCATCACTACCACAATGGAAGAGCCCGCCCCCTCTCTCTCTCCCTCTCTCACTCCCTCCATCACTACCACCCGGAAGAGCCCCCCTCTCCCTCTCTCTCTCTCTCCCTCCATCACTACCACCCGGAAGAGCCCCCCTCTCCCTCTCTCTCTCTCTCTCCCTCCATCACTACCACCCGGAAGAGCCCCCTTCCCTCTCTCTCTCTCTCCCCCTCCATCACTACCACCCGGAAGAGCCCCCCTCTCTCTCCCCCTCTCTCTCTCTCCCTCCATCACTACCACAATGGAAGAGCCCCCTCTCTCTCCCCCTCCCTCTCTCTCTCTCCCCCTCCCTCTCTCTCCCTCTCTCTCTCACTCCCTCCATCACTACCACCTGGAAGAGCCCCCCTCTCGCTCCCCCCTCCCTCTCTCACCCTCTCTCTCTCTCCCTCCATCACTACCACCTGGAAGAGCCCCCACTTTCCCCTCCACACTCTGCACTGCTCCTAGACTCTAACCAAATAGTTGAAGTTACAATGAATCTGTACATTGTATTTTACTATTTATTAATTGTACTGTTGTTTTATTTAATTTGTTCTGCTGCTGGTACACAAAAATGTATTTATAACTCATCCTGTATAATCTGCATATTGACTCTCAACTTGGTCGTGTATTATCTATATATTGAATCTCCACTTGATTCTGTATTATCTGTATATTGACTCACCACTTGATCCTGTATTGCCTTGTAGAATCTCAATGTTTATTTACTCTCTTGTGTTTTGTGTATTAATTGTGTAAATGTATGTTGTCCTGCAGATTTTTCTCCTTTTCCAGGTCACCATTGCAAATTTAAGTGTGATAATATCAGAGGTGGGACAAAGTCATTGTTATGCAAGTCACAAGTAAGTCTCAAGTCTTTGCCCTCGAGTCCCGAGTCAAGTCGAGTCAATGATGAGGCAAGTCCCGAGTCGAGTCACAAGTCAAAGCCAACAAGTCTCAAGTCGAGTCCAAAGTCCTACCATTTTAGTTTCGAGTCATTTCAAGTCATCTTACCACAGACTTTATACAAATCATGTATGTCTGTAAGATTTGTATTTATTTAAACCTCTTTTTATACAATGACATTAATACAGTAAAAAACTGAAAATTTAATTTCACAAAAAATGCTTGTATTTCAACAGCATATTGCACTAGAACAATACAATCTTCTGAAAAATACATTTGCCAAGTCTTTTGAGCCTCCTCCTATAAAACTAAATAATATTTTAGAAATAAAACGGTACAAATAAATTAAAGTTCACCTTTTATTTGATTTTAACCTTTATACAAACAAGAAAAGTCAAATAAGCAATTTGACTCTGAGACTGACCTTATTAATATATTTAACTTTAAACAATAACATAGGCTGATTATATTATTCTTTACACAAAACTTCCTGCAACAAAACTTGTTCTTATAAACATATCGTTTAAAGTTAGTGATCATGTTAGACAATGAAGAGGTGAGTTCATGAGTTCGCTACGTGACCGTGGATTTAAGAGACACGACAGAGAAGCTCATGAACGCGCATGTCGCAACATGCTCGGAGAATGAGAGTGCTCAAAAGCGCATGTCCATCATGACGTCATGGGCCAGTCAACGCGGAAGATCCAAGCTCCTATGTTGGCTTTATGCGCTTTTGAGCCTCTCATTCTCCGGCACATTTAGCATCACGCTGAAACCTGAAGTTTATCAGATCTCAGAAAGCTGAATCACTTCCCTACCACTGAATTAGTCTTTCCTCTCATATCAACTGTCTGCTTTCTCCTCACTTATGGAAGCTCGTTCAGTCACATTTGAATTGCGGTCATGGGCGCTCATTTTGTAGCTTAAACTTGCCGTGTTGGAGATCAGCAAACATATTGAAATATCGAAAATGTGTTTAGAAATCATATCACCGTTATTGATTTTTTTTACCGCGATATATATTGATATTGAATTATTGTCCAGCCCTAACCTCATATTGCAAAACAGTTTAACTTTCAAATAGACATGGGTCCTTTTAGCCTGAACTTTTTTAAACATGTCATTAATAAAATCCTCACTCCTCAAAATGATCACTTCTGAAAAAATGGACCAACCTGATAATATAATTGGAATGACTCCATAGAGACGTGTGTGTGTGTGCGTGTGAGCGTGCCCGTGCGCAGCTCCGTCTGTAATCTTCGATCCGCATGTTTTGCAAATTGCAACTCTTTTTTTGTCGACTACCTCGTCATTTTTATAGCCAAACGAAACTATATTCGGTATCATTTTGCCAACTGGCGCGTTGTTGCTTGTGCTTCATTGGTTGTCTTGCCATGTGCCTGCTTGGATGCTGTCTAATCAAAACAACGTGGGACTACAGTGATTGGATGTCGAATCAAAACAACGTGGGACTACAGTGATTGGATGTCCAATCAAAACAACGTGGGACTACAGTGATTGGATGTCGAATCAAAACAACGTGGGACTACAGTGATTGGATGTCCAATCAAAACAACGTGGGACTACAGTGATTGGATGTCCAATCAAAACAACGTGGGACTACAGTGATTGGATGTCCAATCAAAACAACGTGGGACTACAGTGATTGGATGTCCAATCAAAACAACGTGGGACTACAGTGATTGGATGTCGTGCAGGCAGCGCGCGTGTTCTCTGCATGCATTTGTTTTTCACAGATGCAGATAAACTGAGAGCGGCGCGGCCGTGTGAACATTTTCTTCCCCAGTTTTAATGGGAAGTAGCAAGTCTTCTCGAGTCAAAAGGCGCAAGTCCAAGTGAAGTCACGAGTCATTGATGTTCAAGTCCAAGTCGAGTTGCAAGTCTTTGTACATTTTGTCGAGTCGAGTCTGAAGTCATCAAATTCATGACTCTAGTCTGACTCGAGTCCAAGTCACATGACTCGAGTCCACACCTCTGGATAATATCACGTGACATTTAGGTCATCAAAATTCATTTGCAGAAAATGGGACATGGTTTTTCTGTCTTATGCACTTCCTGGTGACGGACAACAAGATATACAGAAGGAAAAAAATACTATCAAAATGGCACATCATTTTATCACAATAGCTTTATATTAGCTTTATGTGGGTATAAAGCATGCATATCTAGGAACATTCCTAAAAGTTTATAGTGCCGCAAAAACATAGTTTATATGACTCTGGGTCAAATGACCCACTTCGGCGCTTCTAGAGTTAACATTTTGGTTTCAGGTGGAGCAGGCCTAGCACATTTTGTATAGTGTTTAAATTATTGATTAGAGAACTGGATGTGTGTAAATGTGGCTGTAAGGTGGGTGTGGCTTACCTACCTGCTTCAATGCATTGTGGAGTCAAGCAGAAATCTTCCTGATTGGCTCTCTGGGAGACTGAGAATAAGGACAGCAGGTAAAGAATATTTCCACAAAATAAACCCACATAATCGAATCCCCCCCCAAAAAAACAATTGTGGCCACACAATGCATATTTCTAAAGGTCTCATTAGCTAGACTACAGCCTCAAAACCGATGAAAAATCCCTAAAAAGCCAGTAGTTATGTTAAAAGGTGTAAAATGGTAAGAATAGCAGCATTTATTAAAATCATAGCTAGAAGACATAGTGGACTAATAAGTAAAATATATGTGGAATGTCCATCCTGCCCTCCTCCATCACTATCTGGTACGCTGAAACCACTGTCAGGGATAAAGACAGACTGCGGATCATTGGATGTAAGCTGCCGTTTTTCAAAGACCTGTAAAAACCAGGTCACTGAGGTGGGCAGCACACATTGAGGCAGACCCCTCCCATCTGGGTAACGGACTAATCAGAACTCTCCCTTCTGGCAGACGGCTACGGTCTATAAAGACCAAAACATCTTCCCACAGCGGTGAGTTTAAGGATTTTGGCTCTGGCACCAGACTGCCCTGATTCTGATATTGTGGAAAGGGTTTTGAGATTAACAAAGCATAGTCTAGAACCAAGTCTATACTAAACATTGGGTACAATTAACATTTACTGTCATTTTGTCTTCCAGAAATTGTTCACAACAATTCTAGGAATAGCAATAACAGAATAGAAGGACCCGTTTACAACCCCCCACTGTCTTTTTTGGAGCAAGGGGCTACTCCCACCTCCCTCTATCCCACCCAACCTCCTCTGTTCTCTACTCCCACCTCCCTCTATCCCACCCAACCCCATCTGTTCTCTACTCCCACCTCCCTCTATCCCACCCAACCCCATCTGTTCTCTACTCCCACCTCCCTCTATCCCACCCAACCTCCTCTGTTCTCTACTCCCACCTCCCTCTATCCGACCCAACCTCATCTGTTCTCTACTCCCACCTCCCTCTATCCCACCCAACCTCCTCTGTTCTCTACTCCCACCTCCCTCTATCCCACCCAACCTCCTCTGTTCTCTACTCCCACCTCCCTCTATCCCACCCAACCTCCTCTGTTCTCTACTCCCACCTCCCTCTATCCCACCCAACCTCCTCTGTTCTCTACTCCCACCTCCCTCTATCCCACCCAACCCCATCTGTTCTCTACTCCCACCTCCCTCTATCCCACCCAACCTCCTCTGTTCTCTACTCCCACCTCCCTCTATCCCACCCAACCCCATCTGTTCTCTACTCCCACCTCCCTCTATCCCACCCAACCTCCTCTGTTCTCTACTCCCACCTCCCTCTATCCCACCCAACCTCCTCTGTTCTCTACTCCCACCTCCCTCTATCCCACCCAACCCCATATGTTCTCTACTCCCACCTCCCTCTATCCCACCCAACCTCCTCTGTTCTCTACTCCCACCTCCCTCTATCCCACCCAACCTCCTCTGTTCTCTACTCCCACCTCCCTCTATCCCACCCAACCTCATCTGTTCTCTACTCCCACCTCCCTCTATCCCACCCAACCTCCTCTGTTCTCTACTCCCACCTCCCTCTATCCCACCCAACCTCCTCTGTTCTCTACTCCCACCTCCCTCTATCCCACCCAACCTCCTCTGTTCTCTACTCCCACCTCCCTCTATCCCACCCAACCTCCTCTGTTCTCTACTCCCACCTCCCTCTATCCCACCCAACCCCATATGTTCTCTACTCCCACCTCCCTCTATCCCACCCAACCCCATCTGTTCTCTACTCCCACCTCCCTCTATCCCACCCAACCTCCTCTGTTCTCTACTCCCACCTCCCTCTATCCCACCCAACCCCATCTGTTCTCTACTCCCACCTCCCTATATCCCACCCAACCCCATCTGTTCTCTACTCCCACCTCCCTCTATCCCACCCAACCCCATCTGTTCTCTACTCCCACCTCCCTCTATCCCACCCAACCCCATCTGTTCTCTACTCCCACCTCCCTCTATCCCACCCAACCCCATATGTTCTCTACTCCCACCTCCCTCTATCCCACCCAACCTCCTCTGTTCTCTACTCCCAGCTCCCTCTATCCCACCCAACCCCATCTGTTCTCTACTCCCACCTCCCTCTATCCCACACAACCCCATCTGTTCTCTACTCCCACCTCCCTCTATCCCACCCAACCCCATCTGTTCTCTACTCCCACCTCCCTCTATCCCACCCAACCTCCTCTGTTCTCTACTCCCACCTCCCTCTATCCCACCCAACCTCCTCTGTTCTCTACTCCCACCTCCCTCTATCCCACCCAACCTCCTCTGTTCTCTACTCCCACCTCCCTCTATCCCACCCAACCCCATCTGTTCTCTACTCCCACCTCCCTATATCCCACCCAACCCCATCTGTTCTCTACTCCCACCTCCCTCTATCCCACCCAACCCCATCTGTTCTCTACTCCCACCTCCCTCTATCCGACCCAACCTCATATGTTCTCTACTCCCACCTCCCTCTATCCCTATCCCACCCAACCTCCTCTGTTCTCTACTCCCACCTCCCTCTATCCCACCCAACCCCATCTGTTCTCTACTCCCACCTCCCTCTATCCCACCCAACCTCCTCTGTTCTCTACTCCCACCTCCCTCTATCCCACCCAACCTCCTCTGTTCTCTACTCCCACCTCCCTCTATCCCACCCAACCTCCTCTGTTCTCTACTCCCACCTCCCTCTATCCCACCCAACCCCATCTGTTCTCTACTCCCACCTCCCTCTATCCCACCCAACCCCATCTGTTCTCTACTCCCACCTCCCTCTATCCCACCCAACCCCATCTGTTCTCTACTCCCACCTCCCTCTATCCCACCCAACCCCATCTGTTCTCTACTCCCACCTCCCTCTATCCCACCCAACCTCCTCTGTTCTCTACTCCCACCTCCCTCTATCCCACCCAACCCCATCTGTTCTCTACTCCCACCTCCCTCTATCCCACCCAACCCCATCTGTTCTCTACTCCCACCTCCCTCTATCCCACCCAACCTCCTCTGTTCTCTACTCCCACCTCCCTCTATCCCACCCAACCCCATCTGTTCTCTACTCCCACCTCCCTCTATCCCACCCAACCTCCTCTGTTCTCTACTCCCACCTCCCTCTATCCCACCCAACCCCATCTGTTCTCTACTCCCACCTCCCTCTATCCCACCCAACCCCATCTGTTCTCTACTCCCACCTCCCTCTATCCCACCCAACCCCATCTGTTCTCTACTCCCACCTCCCTCTATCCAACCCAACCCCATCTGTTCTCTACTCCCACCCTTTATCCTTCCAACACCCTCCCTGCTCCCAATCAATCCTTCTGTCTCTGGTCCTCCCTTTTTTCTGACCACACTAACCCTCACCCTAACCCTAACCTCATATGGTCCTTTAATGTGCTTGGGTTAAAAAAAACATGCCTACCCCCACAACCAGTAACATAAATACACACAAGCAGCCAGAGTCATGAGATTGCAACCCCAGATCAGTCACACTTAACCCTAACCCACACTAACCCTAACCCACACTAACCCTAACCCACACCAACCCTAACCCACACTAACCCTAACCCACACCAACCCTAACCCACACTAACCCTAACCCTAACCCACACCAACCCTAACCCACACTAACCCTAACCCCAACCAACCCTAACCCACATTACCCCAACCCACACTAACCCTAACTCTAACCCACACAAACCCTAACGCTAACCATAACCCACATTAACCATAACCCACACTAACCCTAACCCACACTAACCCTAACCCACACTAACCCTAACCCACACAAACCCTAACCCACACAAACCCTAACCCACAATAACCCTAACCCACACTAACCCTAACCCTAACCCACACCAAACCTAACCCACACTAACCCACACTAACCCTAACCCACATTAACCCTAACCCACACCAACCCTAACCCACACTAACCCTAACCCACACCAACCCTAACCCACACTAACCCTAACCCCAACCAACCCTAACCCACATTACCCTAACCCACACTAACCCTAACTCTAACCCACACAAACCCTAACACTAACCCTAACCCACATTAACCATAACCCACACTAAACCTAACCCACACTAACCCTAACCCACACTAACCCTATTCCACACTAACCCTAACCCACACAAACCCTAACCCACACTAACCCTAACCCCAACTAACCCTAACCCACACTAACCCAAACCCACACCAACCCTAACCCACACTAACCCTAACCCACACCAACCCTAACCCCAACTAACCCTTACCCACATTAACCCTAACACACACTAACCCTAACCCACACTAACCCTAACCCCAACTAACCCTAACCCACACTAACCCAAACCCACACCAACCCTAACCCACACTAACCCAAACCCACACCAACCCTAACACACACTAACCCTAACCAACATTAACCCTAACCCACACCAACCCTAACCCACACCAACCCTAACCCACATTACCCTTACCCACACTAACCCTTACCCACACTAACCCTAACCCACACTAACCCTAACCCATACTAACCCTAACCCAAATCAATCACACTAATACCAGAACACACATGTGATTTATCATAGATTTTAGCACTGAAATGGTAGCCTTCCACAATAAAAGGAAAACACTTAACCAGTCAGAATGAATAACCCACACTGTAATACAATATTCTAACCTATTACCCTAAACTTAAACATTCAGACTGCATATCTAACCTTAACTGTAAACCATAAACGAATGCATCTGACTAGGGTAGCATCATCACCATATTTTAAGAATGTGAAATGTCAGAGTGGGTCAGAAGTCTACACACACGCCTTTAAATTGTTTCATTGTAAAAAGGTCAAACCTTCCACAAGATTCCCACCATAAGTTAGATACATTTTCCTCCTAACATCTCTGGTGTAAATGAATCAAGTTTGTAGGCCAATTTTCTCGCATATGTTTTTTCAGTTCTGACCACACATTTTCTATAGTTTTGAAGTCAGGGCATTGTGATGACAACTCCAATATCTTGACTTCGTTGTCCTTTAATATAGCCACATATTATCCACATATTTGTCTTCCTCGCGATGCCATAGTTTTTGTGAAGTGAACCAGTCCAAACTGCAGCAAAGAACCCCCACAACATGGTGCTGCCATCCACGTCCTTCACGGTCGGGATAATGGGCCGTATTCTTCAACCGTTCTTAAGAAGAAATTCGTTCTTAAGACCCACTTACGCAGTTTCCACGAAGATTTTGACATTCACCAAAGTTTACTTATCTGGAATTTGCTCTTAGGAAAGAACAGCATCTAAGCACAGTGAAAAGCACTCTTACGCAGATTTGCGCACTGACATTTTTGTGACAAATCATTAGTCTCTGCGTTTTTATCAATTGTACATTGATTTAAACATTATGAAGAATAACATTATAAATAATATTCAAATATTTGCATATATTTAACGCTTTTCTGTGGATGGCACCCCCGAGATTGAGACGGGTATATGGCTGCAGCCCGAAGCCTCGGGCTGCAGCCATACACTCTTGGAGAGATTGCGGTCATTCTGATTAGAGCTGTAATTGAGACCCGACCCGGCCCGACAGAATTTGGCCCGAGCCCGACCTGAGCCGGACAGTTTTTAAAAGCCCGAACCCGGTCATTTTGCTGTCATATTTTAAGAAACTGTCAATTTTTTGTATTCGGTATAACCGGCTCGTTTTTTCATTAAAAGTGAGATTTTAATCGTTTGGCCGGTGCAACCAAATGTATGGGCCACAGTCCTGCCTGCGTTTCACCTCCTCAGCATCCATTCGCTAAATGAAACGCATCACCTGACCACTCATTCACCGCGCAATCCGGAGCGCAAGAGTCCGAGCCCGAACCCGACCCCGAGTGTAATGATAGACATTAAGACCGAACCCGACCCGTCGGGGGTCGGGTTTGGTCGGGTTCGGGCAAAGATCTGCAGCTCTAATTCCGATTATGTCCCCAATGCCCGGTCCAGCTTAGTAAGGACAGTGCAAGCCTTTCCCCCTTCTGTGGTCAGAATCTCTCGTTTGTGTTTGGCAATACTTTTTTGCCTCAAACTTCATGTCAAACCATTTCTTTTTTATGTCATTTTTATGTGGTTCGCCCTTCCCCTGACACAGCGTTCACAGAACGAATGATTAAATCCCATCCTTTTTGTATTTGATTTTGCAACCACTATACTGACGCTGCTAAATATTACATATTTTTGCCTGTTCACTTATTGCAGAAGTATTTCCACTTCTGAACTACAGAAGTAATTTGTTCTTTTGTCGTCTGATCCTCTATACTGTCTATATGTGTTGGTTTAAGCATTTTTGCATTCTCCACGTTTTTATGATGAGTTTCCACTCCGACCTGCAGTTTAATGCCCTTTTATGGGAAATACCGGGGCGTTTACCTATGCTAATTAGGACAACGGACACGCGCTTTGAATTTACAAAGAAGTGGTATTCATCATTATAGGAACGTACGAACAATTATGCCATTTAAAAACACGTTCGTGAATTTGAGTAAGACTTTTCTTAGGACCTTTCTTAGGAACGAATTTAAGAAATAACTTAGGAAAACATTGAAGAATATGGCCCAATGTTTTTTGCACGCCTCCGCCTTTTTTGTCCAAACATAATTATGGACATTATGGCCAAACCGTTCTATTTCTGTATCATCAGGACAGAGTACAATAGTATCAACCATAGTTTGGCTTTGCATGGTGGTTTGAGAGCAGTGGCTTTTTCCTTGCTGGGCGGCCTTTCAGGTGGTGGGTCAGATTCTTTTGTACCATTTTCCTCCAGGATCTTCATGGGTCATTTACTGTAATTTGTCACCAAAGTACGTTCATCTCTAGGTGACAGAATGTGTCTCCATCCTGAGATGTCTGACGACTGCACGGTCCCAAAGTGCTTATATTTGCATTTTATAGTTTGTACAGATAAACGTGATGTATTCGGGAATTTTATAGTGTGTACAGATGAACTTAAGATATATTCATATTTTATAGTTTGTACCGATAAACGTGATATATTTACATTTCATAGTTTGTACAGATAAATGTGATATATTTGCATTTTAAAGTTTGTACGGATAAACGTGATAAATTTGCATTTTATAGTTTGCACAGATAAACATGATATATTTGGGCATTTGGACATGGACTCAAGTATGAACCAGCTTACAATTTCTGCACATGTGTTAGAATGCTCCATAGTTTGAAGGTAAGCCACAGATACTACTCCAATTGAATTAAATTATGTCCATTAACATATCAAAAGCTTCTAAACTCGTGACATAATTTGGGGACATTTTCCAAGCTGTTTGACAGCACATTCAACTTAATGCATGTAAACTACTGACCCACTGTAATTGTGATATATTGAATTAGGGTTAAAAAAATGTCTCTGTAAACAATTGTTAAAAATATTTCTTGAGTCATGCACAAAGTAGATGTCCAAAACCGATTTGCCAAATCCATCCATTTGTTAACAGATGAAACCTGTGCAGTGGTTGAAAAATGAATTTCAATTACTTCATTCTAAGTATATGCAATCTTCATATTTTTACTGTTCTTGATAATGACATGTCTTTAATTTTGTCACTTTATTGAGCTGTTAGGGTTACTTATCCTTCATTTCAAGAGGTTTACTATAAATGCTACAGCACATTGGAGAGGTTTAAGAACCGCTGATATGAACATTAGCTTTTGCAAAATGTGTTTGTGGGTGGGGGATGTTTTAGTGTGTGTTTGTGCGTGCGGGTTTGTTTCAATGTGTAATTTGAGTGTAAGAGAGTGTGTAATTCTATCTGCATAAAATACACTAAAATAGTGGCTAAACTCTAAAAACGAATCACATTTTACCATACAAGCATATCTTTTTATCATCTCAACAAAACCATATAACTTTATCAACTCAATACAAGAATACAACTATATCATGACAACAAAAGCAAATTACTATATTATCTTAATACAAACATATATACCTTTCTCATGTACAAACATATAACTTCATATCATGTCAGAATCAAATTGCAGAAAGCTTTATTGCCGAGTAAATTGACAACAAACAATGAATTTGTTCTGTCCGGTTAGCGCAGAAATAACTCAATAAAATAAGTAATAAACAAATATGAACAGTAGACTACAATTATTTACTAAAAATATGTCAGGTTTAATTGTCCAGTGGGGGTTCTGAGTGAATGTGGAGAGCAGGCTATAGTTAATACAAGCATAATATATATTGTCAAAACATGCATCACTTCACTGTATGTACACTATATGTACACTATGTACACTGTACACTATATGTACACTATGCACACTGTATGTACACTATATGTACACTATATATACACTGTATGTACACTATATGTACACTGTATGTACTCTCTATGTACACTATGCAACTGTATGTACATTCTATACACTGTATGTACACTATATGTACGCTCTATGTACACTATATGTACACTCTATGTACACTGTATGTACACTGTATGCACACTGTATGTACACTAAATGTACACTATATGTACACTGTATGCACACTGTATGCACACTGTTTGTACACTCCATGTACACTGTATGTACACTATATGTACACTCTATGCAACTGTATGTACACTGTATGTCCACTGTATGCACATGTATGTCCACTGTATGTACACTGTATGTCCACTGTATGCACATGTATGTCCACTGTATGCACATGTATGTCCACTGTATGCACATGTATGTCCACTGTATGCACATGTATGTCCACTGTATGCACATGTATGTCCACTGTATGCACATGTATGTACTCTGTATGTACTCACCTACTATGAGAGAAAGCAGCAGAATGATTCCCAAACAAACACACACCCCCAGCGCAGCCTTCAGTAGGCGAGTGTTCCCTTGTTCCGGTTTAGGCAAACACAGACTAACAGGCTCCATCTCCATACTTACAGACTCACACACACTTACGTAAATACACACACTCACGTAAATACACAGACTCAATAACACTACTTCACTTTGAAGCCCCTTTTCTTTCTCTGTGTAACTCCTCAAGTGTCTCTGGTTTTCTCACGCTGTCTCTTTATATTTTTCTCCGCTCTCATTTCTCTCCCTCTCTCATTCTCTCATTTCTCTCCCTCTCTCATTTCTCTCCCTCTCATTTCTCTCCCTCTCTCATTTCTCTCACTCTCTCATTTCTCTCACTCTCTCATTTCTCTCCCTCTCATTCTCTCACTTCTCTCACTCTCTCATTTCTCTCACTCTCTCATTTCTCTCCCTCTCTCATTCTCTCACTCTCTCATTTCTCTCCCTCTCATTTCTCTCCCTCTCATTTCTCTCACTCTCTCATTTCTCTCATTCTCTCACTCTCTCATTTCTCTCCCTCTCATTTCTCTCCCTCTCATTTCTCTCACTCTCTCATTTCTCTCCCTCTCATTTCTCTCCCTCTCATTTCTCTCACTCTCTCATTTCTCTCCCTTTCATTTCTCTCCCTCTCTCATTTCTCTCCCTCTCTCATTTCTCTCCCTCTCATTTCTCTCCCTCTCTCTCCAAACTGTCATACTGACTTAAGTTCAACCTACATCTGTCAGAGTCTAAATATCTCCCTTCCCCCTCTCTTCCTGTCTCCACATTATCCAGTTGGGTCGCCTCAGGTTTAATGTACTAAACAAATCACAGCCTCAGGTTTAATGTACTAAACAAATCACAGCCTCAGGTTTATGTACTAAACAAATCACAGCCTCAGGTTTAATGTACTAAACAAATCACAGCCTCAGGTTTAATGTACTAAACAAATCACAGCCTCAGGTTTAATGTACTAAACAAATCACAGCCTCAGGTTTAATGTACTAAACAAATCACAGCCTCAGGTTTAATGTACTAAACAAATCACAGCCTCAGGTTTAATGTACTAAACAAATCACAGCCTCAGGTTTAATGTACTAAACAAATCACAGCCTCAGGTTTAATGTACTAAACAAATCACAGCCTCAGGTTTAATGTACTAAACAAATCACAGCCTCAGGTTTAATGTACTAAACAAATCACAGCCTCAGGTTTAATGTACTAAACAAATCACAGCCTCAGGTTTAATGTACTAAACAAATCACAGCCTCAGGTTTAATGTACTAAACAAATCACAGCCTCGGGTTTAATGTACTATACAAATCACAGCCTCAGGTTTAATGTACTAAACAAATCACAGCCTCAGGTTTAATGTACTAAACAAATCACAGCCTCAGGTTTAATGTACTAAACAAATCACAGCCTCAGGTTTAATGTACTAAACAAATCACAGCCTCAGGTTTAATGTACTAAACAAATCACAGCCTCAGGTTTAATGTACTAAACAAATCACAGCCTCAGGTTTAATGTACTAAACAAATCACAGCCTCAGGTTTAATGTACTAAACAAATCACAGCCTCAGGTTTAATGTACTAAACAAATCACAGCCTCAGGGTTAATGTACTAAACAAATCACAGCCTCAGGTTTAATGTACTAAACAAATCACAGCCTCAGGTTTAATGTACTAAACAAATCACAGCCTCAGGTTTGATGTTTTTATGGTGACATGGTATTAATGACTACATTGATCTGTCTATTTTATGTTTTTATGGTGACATGGTATTAATGACTACATTGATCTGTCTATTTTATGTTTTTATGGTGACATGGTATTAATGACTACATTGATCTGTCTATTTTATGTTTTTATGGTGACATGGTATTAGTGACTACATTGGGAGAAATGCTAAATTCTAAATACCTTTTTAATAAAACCTGTTGGGACCCTTTAAGGACTTTGTCCTACATTAAATATAATAACAATTTAACATTGGGAAAATACTATAGACACTTTTTTACATTACGCATATTCTAAATAAATATAGAAGCAGTACATCGATCTGTTTAGGTTGTTCATGCACAGGTTGACCATAACACAAAACCCTAACCCATATTTTGTATTTCTGCTCTTAAGTGTGTGTGTGCCCAGGGTGTGCCTGTGCTCCAGGTGGCCAGTCACTGTGTGTGTGTGTGTGTGTGTGTATGTGCGTGTGTGTATGTGCGTGTGTGTGTGTGCCTGTGCTCCAGGTGGCCAGTCACTGATGTGTGTGTGTGTGTGTGTGCACGCATCTGTTTTCCTTCAGCTAATATGTCTGTGTAGTGTCACAATACAACACATGTAGAAGTAGATCAAACTAATGTTCACCTGTATTTGTAGAATTTCATATATTGTTGTGTGTATCTGGATGTTCTGGTGTCTGAATAAGGTTCTAAAGAACAGAGAACACAGGTGCATGCAGGCAGCATGTTATTTTTGGATAATTATACATTATAAGGCCAGCATCCCAGAGTCTACTCTTGTGGATGTTGAGACTGGTGTCTTGCAAGTACTATTTATTGAAACTGCCTGTCAAGAACATGTCTCTCAAACTAGACTATATTCTAATACTCACAAACTAGACTATACTCTAATATTTACAAACTAGACTATACTCTAATACTCACAAACTAGACTAAACTCTAATATTTACAAACTAGACTATACTCTAATACTCACAAACTAGACTATACTCTAATATTTACAAACTAGACTATACTCTAATACTCACAAACTAGACAATACTCTAATACTTACAAGCTAGACAATACTCGAATACGCACAAACTAGACTATACTCTAATATTTACAAACTAGACTATACTCTAATACTCACAAACTAGACTATACTCTAATACTTACAAGCTAGACAATACTCTAATACTCACAAACTAGACTATACTCTAATACTCGCAAACTAGACGATACTCTAATACTCTCAAACTAGATGATACTCTAATACTCTCAAACTAGACTATACTCTAATACTCACAAACTAGACTATACTCTAATACTCTCATAACCAGACTATACTCTAATACTCTCATAACCAGACTATACTCTAATACTCTCAAACTACACTCTTATACTCTAATACTCTCAAACTAGACTCTAATACACTAATACTCTCAAACTAGACTATACTCTAATACTCAAAAACTAGACTATACTCTAATACTCTCAACCTCATCATAACCAGTACCCCTAGTTGGAGAACCACAGTTCTACAGAGTCATCATAACCAGTACCGCTAGTTGGAGAACCACAGTTCTACAGAGTCATCATAACCAGTACCGCTAGTTGGAGAACCACAGTTCTACAGAGTCATCATAACCAGTGCCTCTAGTTGGAGAACCACAGTTCTACAGAGTCAAAATAATCAGTACGTCCTAGTTGGAGAACCACAGTTCTAGAGTCATCATAACCAGAACCCATAGTTGGAGAACCACTGTTCTACAGTCATCATAATCGGTACGTCCTAGTTGGAGAACCATTGTTCTAACCAGATCATTAACATGTTGGTTGTGTAGGGTCAGGTTTTCACCTCCCCATCTACATCCTCCTTCCTCCACCCAGCCTGTCATTATTCTGGATAAGTATATCCCTCTATGTCTGTACTTGTGCTTAAAACAGACCTAAAGATATAAATATCTGTGGTTGGATGGAAGTGAAATACAAACTGATATTTAATTGTGTGTAGGAAACACCCAGTAAATTACACTATAGCACCTCTTTTGAAATCACAGAGTGCTTAAAGGCAGAACCAGCAATTTAAACAATAACAAAAAAATCACATCTCAAGATTCTATAAAAAGCTTATGGAAAGGGATTCAAGTACTGACCAACTATGACTAGAACATAATTTTTTCCAACGATACTTTGTTTTACATCTGATGGGGCGCAGATATTCAACTTCCATCTAGCATTTATAAGGAGTACTGTTAAACATTATATAAAGAATTTCTAATTTATATGGTTAAAGGTTCATTTAGCATTTCCATCTCATCTCCAACCACTTATCCAGAGCAAACTTTCCCTGGTCCCATTAGCCAGCTCTGACTGGGGAAACCTGAGCCGTTCCCAGGCCAATGTGGAGATATGATCTCTCCACCTAGTCCTGGGTCCTCCCCGAGGCTTCTTCCTAGCTGGACATACTAGGAAGACCACCCTAGGGAGGCGCCTGGGGGGTTAGGGTTTCTACGCAAAGGAGCAGCGGCTTTACTCCGAGTTCCTCGCGGATGACTGAGCTTCTCACCCTATCCCTAAAGGAGAGGCCAGCCACCTTCCTGAGAAAACCAATTTCGACCACTTGTACACGCGATATGTTTTTGCTCATTACCCAGCCGTCATGATGAAGTGAGGGTAAGAACAAAGATTGACTGGTAGATCAAGAGCTTTGCCTTCTGGCTCTTTTCCGTCACAACACTGCGGTAAAGAGAATGCAACACCAAACACGACTTCTCCAGATCCACACAAACATATGTAGACTGGATGGCCATACTCCCGTGCCCCCAGCCCCCCTCACCTCATACCGTTTTTCTGGTTTTCCAGAAGCACCCTGGTGCCGACCAAAAGTATTTTTCCCTCACCTGCTGCTTTGTCTCTACCACGGCTGAGGCTGCAGTCCTTCAGGCCCGTCGGTACCCTGCAACTGCCTCCAGAGTCCTCTGAGATAACATATCTGGGATGACATATATCTGGGATGACATATATCTGGGATGACATATATCTGGGATGACACATATCTGGCTTGACATATCTCTGAAGGACTCTTTCAGTCGGACAGCTTCCTTGACCACCTGACTAACCGTCCATTGAGGCACTTACAGTAAGACGTTGAGACCACAGCTTACCGCTGCAGCTTTAGCAATGGAAGCTTTAAACATTATCTACTCGGGTTCAATGCCCCCAAGCCAGGCTCAGAGCTTGAATCTTTTGTTAACAACAGATTTAGTTTTAACTTTAAAAAAATGTAAACGGCGACACAACACTATACACTGTTTAAATGAAAATGCGCTTAACAACGCGACTTATAAAATACAAACAACAGCGATATAATTCCCACACACACCAGCATAATCGACGTGGCATAGAAACAATAACCAACACTGTGCACCTAGATCCAATGACTTAAATACACAAATTATCACCAAATCCCATACAGCCCTGACTTTTTAATGAAATGTAAAACAGCTGTGACAATCCTCATGCTTAGAATCACAAGCATGCTCAAACACCCTCCTAGCCCACTAGATGTCCCTGGTGGACTAGGAATTGTGACAGGTGTATTGTTAAAGGTTCAATGTAGCATATACAAGGTATATTGTTAAAGGTTTTATGTAGCATAAACAGTGGGGAGAACAAGTATTTGAGAACAAGTATTTTCCCATTTACAAAGAATGTAGGAGTCTGTAATTTTTATCATAGGTACTCATCTACTCTGAGTGACAAGAACAAAGGTTTCTGCACTAAAAAATGTGTTTGTCTATTTGATTTATCAAATACTGACATCATGCAATAAAACTTTTTTTAAATCATAGACTACAATGTGATTTTCTGGATTTTTGTTTTAGATTCCGTCACTCAGAGTTGATGAGTACCTATGATAAAAATGACAGACTCCTTCCGCTCTGTGAAACGGGCCATTGGTTGTATGCTGCTGTTCCTCAACGATCTGTTCAAAGCTAGGTCACTTAGGCAGGCAGCAAAGATTCAGGCAAAGATATTGTGTATTTTTAAGAGTTCCATGTTGCATTTTTAAGGTGCATCTGTAAAGGTTCCATGTATCATTTAGGTGTATTTGTAAAAGTACCATGTTGGATTTATAAGGTGTATTGTTGAAGGTTCCATGTAGCATTTTTAAGGCGCATTTGTAAAAGCTCCATGTAGCTCCATGTAACCCTAACCCATTTATAAGGTGTATTTAAAATGTATATTTTTGTTTAAAGGCTGCCCCCAAGTTTTGTCAAAGAATGCATAATTGGATCAGAGAGATATCCTGACATGTGAATAGAAAAACTAAATAAACCCATAACGGCGTCTCTCATCTAACCCTTAACGCCGTCTCTCATCTAACCCTTAACGCCGTCTCTCATCTAACCCTTAACGCCGTCTCTCATCTAACCCTTAACGCCGTCTCTCATCTAACCCTTAACGACGTCTCTCATCTAACCCTTAACGCCGTCTCTCATCTAACACTTAACGCCGTCTCTCATCTAACCCTTAACGCCGTCTCTCATCTAACCCTTAACGCCGTCTCTCATCTAACCCTTAACGCAGTCTCTCATCTAACCCTCAACGCCGTCTCTCATCTAACCCTTAAAACTGTCTCTCATCTAACCCTTAACACCGTCTCTCATCTAACCCTTAACACAGTCTCTCATCTAACCCTTAATGTCGTCTCTCATCTGACACTTAACACCGTCCCTCATCTAACCCTTAACACCGTCTCTCATCTAACCCTTAACACCGTGGAGTCACTGGCTTGCTATAGTTCTCTTTTGTTCCCTCAATTAGAGTAGCTTTGTGAGAAAAAACTAAACCTGCCCGAGTGGTCGTGGTTGATTGGTGTCCTTGGGTTGATGCTCGGTAAAGTGGGTGGGGGTTTTCCAGCCTATTGGGACCTGTTTCGGGGTTTACCCTGTTCAGGGCCACAACTTCACTGGACCCCCGTCTCATTCTAAGATTTATGCTGCTATACTATGGTGCCGGGGACGTAGAGAACCAGGGTGTCTAACCTCTCCTTGTGTCTCGTCTCTACTTAGATTTGTCTGGCCTTGTCCAGGGTTTACCCGTTCATGGCCATAGTTTCACTAACCCTCACCGTCTCATTTCAAGACTTATGCTGGTACACTATTGTGCCGGGAACTAGTGTCCAACCTTTCCCTGTGTTTGTGTCCACTTCCGTTAAGGGGGACCCGTGCCTGCTGGCCACGCTGTGGGACCAAACAGCCTTGGAAACATATGCTGGACGGGTTAGGGGTTAGACGGAACAGCTGATGCTACCAGAGTTTTGTCCTCCAATCTATCATACCCATCAACCCTCCCGGTGGTCCTGGACTATTTTGATTTTCAAGATGCTCGCACATTGCTTGCTTGCACTGTATTCTATAAACTGTCATAAACTCACCCAGCACAGCCAGAAGAGGACTGGTTGATCCCTCAGAGGCTGGTTCCTCTCTAGGTTTCTTCCTAAATTTGACCTTCAGGCAGTTTTTCCTAGCCGCTGTGTATCAACTTGTTTTTTGTACAACTTGTCAATGTGTGCTCTGTCGGATTCAGGCTGGCTGATTGTAAAAGCACTTTGTTGTAAAAAGGGCTGTATAAATACATTTGATTGATTTGATTGAAAATGAACATTAACCACAAAATGACACGCAAACAGTTCTCTGGTAATCTTCTGCCAAATGTATGACGACAGAAACACACATTTCCTGCAGAACACAAACAGAGAATACAAAACCACATCTAACATTAATCTCCCATATATGTATGCATGTATGTATGTTGTGGACAATTGCAATAAAAATAGTGCAAAAAGTAGAGCTCAAACCATACAGTAAACACCAATTTAATAACTTATTTTGTTTTGCCATTTAGACATAACTATTTTAGAACACTGAACAAACCCAATAATAGAACATTTACAAGGTCAATATCCTTTAAAACATTGTGGTCTAATGGTTGTTTTATCACTTTTTTATTAAAAGATGCATTCCAAAATGTATGGACACTGGTGGTAAAGTATGTATGTACTAGTTGTGCATGACGTCATCAAAATCGCTTGTAACTTCATAGATAATTGAGATATGATAGAGTTTCTACTTATATTTTGTAAATATAAAGAACGTATCACACAACCAGCCCAAAAAGCAGTTTTATCAGTTAGGGTTAGTTGTTATTTACAGGAATGTGTCTATAATTATTACCATAACATGTTATTCTATACTTTCTTCAACAATTTAAGTAAACGTGTGTGTGTGTGCATTCATCCATTTTGTAAAACCATAAAGAGAACCAGACCCCAAATGTATCATCAATAAATAGTGACTGACTTCTCCAACACAGTATTAGTCCAACAGGCCATTATTCCTGACATGAACATTCTCAGCCTCTTCAGTCACCATGCACACTGCAGAGGCTCATGGGAACTGGAATCTTTCTCTGAGGGAAGCAGTAGAGACCCACAATGCCTCTCTGCACCGAAACAAAACCCTGAAAGATGGAGGCTGTTGATGTTGGATGGTTATTGTTACCGGGCAGTAACCATCCACAGCCCCAACGCTACGTTGGCCGCCAACAATGTACTTCCTCCTAACAGCATGAAGAAGCCAATCAGCTCACGCCGTTGCCTGTCTTTAACCACGGTAACCAACGTGGCCTCCAATAGAGCGGAAAGCATCCACTGGCCATCGAGAGCAAAGCATGGAACAGAGTTAACCACTGCTAAAGCCCCTGACAGAGAGATCACATATCTGTCAGCAAATGGGTTAAGTAGAAATAATATGGCATTAAATATATATAATTTATATTAACCACCACTGTTCAGGCACATACTGTGTTACAGTATTTAGAAGCATAATTTGTATAGTTAACATTTATATGTAACAATGTTTTAGCACAGAAAAAAATAAAGGATACTTGAAGAAGGTCTCAATGACAACAGGCAGGTCCAGGTTCAGGAAGCCAAAACGTGGAGCAAGGTTGGTCATACTGACTGAGGAGGAAAAGTCATAAAGAAGAACTGTTTTTGTGATGTTGAAAAAGTTGTGATGAGCATTATTTTAGAAGAAATTGGGCATTATTCATGAAAAGTGACTACAAAGATGAGCCAAAACATTATGACCACTCATATAAATACACTGATGAACCAAAACATTATGACCACTCATATAAATACACTGATGAACCAAAACATTATGACCACTCATATAAATACACTGATGAGCAAAAACATTATTAGGTGATTATGTATTGGTTTATAAAGGCTACAATATTAAGTGATTGTGTATTGGTTTATAAAGGCTACATTATTAGGTGATTATATATTGCTTTATAATATCTACATTATTAAGTGATTATGTATTGGTTATGTAAGACATGTAAGACATTATGTATTGATGCCACAGGACATATTCATATTAGACATAATGTCTTATTACCAGATACCACAGGACATATTCATATTAGACATAATGTCTTATTACCAGATACCACAGGACATATTCATATTAGACATAATGTCTTATTACCAGATACCACAAGACATACTCATATTAGACATGTCTTATTACAAGATACCACAGGACATATTCATATTAGACATAATGTCTTATTACCAGATACAACAGGACATATTCATATTAGACATAATGTCTTATTACCAGATACAACAGGACATATTCATATTAGACATAATGTCTTATTACAAGATACCACAGGACATATTCATATCAGACATAATGTCTTATTACAAGATACCACAGGACATATTCATATTAGACATAATGTCTTATTACCAGATACAACAGGACATATTCATATTAGACATAATGTCTTATTACCAGATACCACAAGACATACTCATATTAGACATTGTGTATTGATGCCACAGGACATATTCATATCAGACATAATGTCTTATTACCAGATACACCAGGACATATTCATATTAGACATAATGTCTTATTACCAGATACAACAGGACATATTCATATTAGACATAATGTCTTATTACAAGATACCACAGGACATATTCATATTAGACATAATGTCTTATTACAAGATACCACAAGACATATTCATATTAGACATAATGTCTTATTACAAGATACCACAGGACATATTCATATTAGACATAATGTCTTATTACCAGATACAACAGGACATAATCATATTAGACATAATGTCTTATTACAAGATACCACAGGACATACTCATATTAGACATAATGTATTATTACAAGATACCACAGGACATACTCATATTAGACATTGTGTATCGACGCCACAGGACATATTCATATCAGACATAATGTCTTATTACCAGATACACCAGGACATATTCATATTAGACATAATGTCTTATTACCAGATACAACAGGACATATTCATATTAGACATAATGTCTTATTACCAGATACCAGATACATAAATTACAAGGACATATTCATATTAGACATAATGTCTTATTACAAGATAGGACATATTAGAATGTCTTATTACAAGATACCACAGGACATATTCATATTAGACATAATGTCTTATACAACAGGACATATTCATATTAGACATAATGTCTTATACAAGATACAGGACATAATGTCATACCAGATACAACAGGACATATTCATATTAGACATAATGTCTTATTACAAGATACCACAGGACATATTCATATTAGACATAATGTCTTATTACCAGATACAACAGGACATATTCATATTAGACATAATGTCTTATTACAAGATACCACAGGACATATTCATATTAGACATAATGTCTTATTACCAGATACAACAGGACATACTCATATTAGACATAATGTCTTATTACAAGATACCACAGGACATATTCATATTAGACATAATGTCTTATTACCAGATACAACAGGACATACTCATATTAGACATAATGTCTTATTACAAGATACCACAGGACATATTCATATTAGACATAATGTCTTATTACCAGATACAACAGGACATATTCATATTAGACATAATGTCTTATTACAAGATACCACAGGACATATTCATATTAGACATAATGTCTTATTACCAGATACAACAGGACATACTCATATTAGACATAATGTCTTATTACAAGATACCACAGGACATATTCATATTAGACATAATGTCTTATTACCAGATACAACAGGACATATTCATATTAGACATAATGTCTTATTACAAGATACCACAGGACATATTCATATTAGACATAATGTCTTATTACCAGATACAACAGGACATATTCATATTAGACATAATGTCTTATTACAAGATACCACAGGACATATTCATATTGGACATAAGGTATTATTACAAGATACCACAGGACATATTCATATTGGACATAATGTCTTATTACAAGATACCACAGGACATATTCATATTATACATTGTGTATTGATGCCACAGGACATATTCATATTAGACATAATGTATTATTACAAGATACCACAGGACATATTCATATTGGACATAGGTATTATTACAAGATACCACAGGACATATTCATATTGGACATAATGTCTTATTACAAGATACCACAGGACATTGTGTATTGATATTCATATTAGACATAATGTATTATTACAAGATACCACAGGACATATTCATATTGGACATAAGGTATTATTACAAGATACCACAGGACATATTCATATTGGACATAATGTCTTATTACAAGATACCACAGGACATATTCATATTATACATTGTGTATTGATGCCACAGGACATATTCATATTAGACATAATGTATTATTACAAGATACCACAGGACATATTCATATTGGACATAAGGTATTATTACAAGATACCACAGGACATATTCATATTGGACATAATGTCTTATTACAAGATACCACAGGACATATTCATATTATACATTGTGTATTGATGCCACAGGACATATTCATATTAGACATAATGTCTTATTACCAGATACAACAGGACATACTCATATTAGACATAATGTCTTATTACAAGATACCACAGGACATAATCATATTATACATAATGTCTTATTACCAGATACCACAGGACATATTCATATTGGACATAAGGTATTATTACAAGATACCACAGGACATAATCATATTATACATTGTGTATTGATGCCACAGGACATATTCATATTAGACATAATGTATTATTACCAGATACACCAGGACATATTCATATTAGACATAATGTCTTATTACAAGATACCACAGGACATATTCATATTGGACATAAGGTATTATTACAAGATACCACAGGACATAATCATATTATACATAATGTCTTATTACCAGATACCACAGGACATATTCATATTGGACATAAGGTATTATTACAAGATACCACAGGACATATTCATATTATACATTGTGTATTGATGCCACAGGACATATTCATATTAGACATAATGTATTATGTATAACTGCATATTCATTCAGGTCATAATGTTGACACATCAGTGTTTATATTTGTCCACAACTGAATTTCGCACACACACACACACACACACACACACACACACACACACACACACACACACACACACACACACACACACACACACACACACACACACACACACACACACACACACACACACACACACACACACACACCTACCTACCTGCATATTGGAGGTGTGGGGGGTACCCCACGAACAGCATGTGTGTGTTGGGGGGATGAGTGAGACGAATTAGCCGGGTCTGGTTCTCCAGAGAAGGAGACACACACACGCTGGCTGCCTGGCTGCCTGGCTGGCTGGCTGCCTGGCTGAAACAGTCAGCGTTGCTCCGACAAACATGGCTGCCAGACAATGTCTTACGAACCGGGAGACATGCAAACTGAAAACAACCCGCACATTATATTATCCAAGGGTGCGCTTGTGCAAATAAACAAGTGTTTGTGTAAATATTTAAGGGGGAGGAACTGTGTGCAAGAGTGGTGTGTGTGTATGTTTGTCCATGTGTACCTGTGTGTATGTCGATTCATAAGTGTGTTTAGCCTTTCTGTGTGTGTGTGTGTGTGTGTGTGTGTGAGAATACATGTGTTTAACCTCGCTCTATGTGAGTGTGTGTGTGTGTTAATACATGTGTTTAACCTTGCTCTATGTGAGTGTGTGTGTGTGTTAATACATGTGTTTAACCTCTCTCTATGTGTGTGTGTGTGTGTGTGTTAATACATGTGTTTAACCTCTCTCTCCTGTAGTTTAGTGTAGGAGAAACAGAGATCAGTCAGACTGTTGTTATTGCAGCATTCAATAGATCCATCCAACCTCCTGAAAGCTGCTAGGAGGAAAGAGAAAGTAGAGAAGACAGGAGAAAGGAAAAGAGAGTGGGGGTAGTGCGGAAGAAGAGGAGTGAGGAAAGAAAGAGTGGAAGAAAAAATAGGGGTAGAATGAAAGAATAAAAAGGGGAGAGAACTAGTTATCTGGTTGGATACACAATAATGATCTGTGGGAAAAAAGGCCTATGATTGTCACTATTTTCACAAACCAATTTCATATAAAACCAATACATAATCACCTAATAATGTAGCCTTTATAAACCAATACATAATTACATAATAATGTAGCCTTTATAAACCAATACATAATCACCTAATAATGTAGCCTTTATAAACCAATACATAATCACCTAATAATGTAGCCTTTATAAACCAATACATAATCACCTAATAATGTAGCCTTTATAAACCAATACATAATCACCTAATAATGTAGCCTTTATAAACCAATACATAATCACCTAATAATGTAGCCTTTATAAACCAATACATAATTACATAATAACGTAGCCTTTATAAACCAATACATAATCACTTAATAATGTAGCCTTTATAAACCAATACATAATCACCTAATAATGTAGCCTTTATAAACCAATACATAACCACTTAATAATGTAGCCTTTATAAACCAATACATAATCACCTAATAATGTAGCCTTTAAAAACCAATACATAATCACTTAATAATGTAGCCTTTATAAATCCATACATAATGACTTAATAATGTAGCCTTTATAAACCAATACATAATTACCTAATAATGTAGCCTTTATAAACCAATACATAATCACTTAATAATGTAGCCTTTAAAAACCAATACATAATCACCTAAAAATGTAGCCTATATAAACCAATACATAATCACCTAATAATGAAGCCTTTATAAACCAATACATAATCACTTAATAATGTAGCTTTTTCAGTATTAAAAAAGTATTATTTAAAATGAGTTGAAATGTAATACAAATATTAGTAAGCTTGACCTTTATAACATGTCTGTTACTTACTAAACTAGTCTACGGGTTAGGGCTAAAACACCTACTTACTAAACTAGTCTACAGGTTAGGGCTAAGACACGTACTTACTAAACTAGTCTACAGGTTAGGGCTAAGACACGTACTTACTAAACTAGTCTACAGGTTAGGGCTAAGACACGTACTTACTAAACTAGTCTACAGGTTAGGGCTAAGACACGTACTTACTAAACTAGTCTACAGGTTAGGGCTAAGACACGTACTTACTAAACTAGTCTACAGGTTAGGGCTAAGACACGTACTTACTAAACTAGTCAGGCTACTGACGGCCCTGGTTGTTTGTTGTGTTTTACTCTCATACAGGAAAACAACAATACCTAAAAAAACATCAATATGTATTTGCATTTAGTGTAGTTTTGGTGGTACTTGCTTAGTTTTGGTATAGTAGTAAGTCAGGTAATTAGGGTTGTGGTGGTACTTGTGTAGGTTCACTAAAGTAGTAAGTCAGGTATTTAGGGTGGTGGTGGTACTGGTGTAGGTTCGGTATATCAGTATAGTATAGTAGTATATATATATATATATATATATATATATATATATATATATATATATATAGTAGTATATATATATTATAGTGTATGAGTATAGTGTATGAGTATAGTAGTGTGTATATATATCTATATATTAGTAGTATATATATAGTAGTGTATATATATATAGTAGTATATATATATATATACATATAGTATATAAGTAAGAGTTGTACCTCTGCCGTGGGCCCAGCTGGGCTGAAGGGCGAGCAAGGAGACACAGTATCCAGTCTGAGGGTTGTGAGTGGAGAGAGTCAGACAAGAGTGCCAGTCTTCCACAGACCTGACATCACAGTCCTCCAGCGCTGTCACCATGTCACCCACAGACAGACCTCTGGGACCATCTGCTGGAGAGCCCTAACACACACACACACACACTTATAAACACTACCCAAGCAGGAGTAGTCAGTTACCTCAGAGGAAAACACATCTGGTTGAAGCATACTAACCTGCACCACATCAGTGATAAGAGCGCCAGCCCCAGTGTAGTAGGCAGGAAACAGAAAGACGGGCAACAGGAAGAGGAAACACAATGTTGTCAGGCACAACATAAAGTTATGCCACACCCCTAGAGAGAAAGAGAGAAAATGTAGATCAGGTGTCGGGTGGGTGAGAGGGTGGGTGTGGGGTGCGTTTGATAGGGTGGGTGTGTTTGATAGGGTGGGTGTGTTTGATAGGGTGGGTGTAGGGTGTGTTTGATAGGGTGGGTGTGGGGTGCGTTTGATAGGGTGGGTGTGTTTGATAGGGTGGGTGAGAGGGTGGGTGTGTTTGATAGGGTGGGTGTGTTTGATAGGGTGGGTGTGTTTGATAGGGTGGGTGTGTTTGATAGGGTGGGTGTGTTTGATAGGGTGGGTGTGTTTGATAGGGTGGGTGTGTTTGATAGGGTGGGTGTGTTTGATAGGGTGGGTGTAGGGTGTGTTTGACAGGGTGGGTGTGTTTGACAGGGTGGGTGTGTTTGATAGGGTGGGTGTGTTTGATAGGGTGGGTGTGTTTGACAGGGTGGGTGCGTTTGACAGGGTGGGTGCGTTTGACAGGGTGGGTGCGTTTGACAGGGTGGGTGTAGGGTGTGTTTGATAGGGTGGGTGTGTTTGATAGGGTGGGTGTGTTTGATAGGGTGGGTGTGTTTGACAGGGTGGGTGTGTTTGATAGGGTGGGTGAGAGGGTGGGTGTGTTTGATAGGGTGGGTGCGTTTGATAGGGTGGGTGCGTTTGACAGGGTGGGTGCGTTTGACAGGGTGGGTGCGTTTGATAGGGTGGGTGCGTTTGATAGGGTGGGTGCGTTTGATAGGGTGGGTGCGTTTGATAGGGTGGGTGCGTTTGATAGGGTGGGTGCGTTTGATAGGGTGGGTGCGTTTGATAGGGTGGGTGCGTTTGATAGGGTGGGTGTGTTTGATAGGGTGGGTGAGAGGGTGGGTGTGTTTGATAGGGTGGGTGTGTTTGACAGGGTGGGTGTGTTTGATAGGGTGGGTGTGTTTGATAGGGTGGGTGTGTTTGATAGGGTGGGTGCGTTTGATAGGGTGGGTGTGTTTGATAGGGTGGGTGCGTTTGATAGGGTGGGTGCGTTTGATAGGGTGGGTGTGTTTGATAGGGTGGGTGCGTTTGATAGGGTGGGTGCGTTTGATAGGGTGGGTGTGTTTGATAGGGTGGGTGTGTTTGATAGGGTGGGTGTGTTTGATAGGGTGGGTGAGAGGGTGGGTGTGTTTGATAGGGTGGGTGTGTTTGATAGGGTGGGTGTGTTTGATAGGGTGGGTGTGTTTGATAGGGTGGGTGCGTTTGATAGGGTGGGTGTGTTTGATAGGGTGGGTGCGTTTGATAGGGTGGGTGCGTTTGATAGGGTGGGTGTGTTTGATAGGGTGGGTGCGTTTGATAGGGTGGGTGCGTTTGATAGGGTGGGTGTGTTTGATAGGGTGGGTGTGTTTGATAGGGTGGGTGTGTTTGATAGGGTGGGTGAGAGGGTGGGTGTGTTTGATAGGGTGGGTGTGTTTGATAGGGTGGGTGTGTTTGATAGGGTGGGTGTGTTTGATAGGGTGGGTGTGTTTGATAGGGTGGGTGTGTTTGACAGGGTGGGTGTGTTTGACAGGGTGGGTGCGTTTGACAGGGTGGGTGCGTTTGACAGGGTGGGTGTGTTTGATAGGGTGGGTGTGTTTGATAGGGTGGGTGTGTTTGATAGGGTGGGTGTGTTTGATAGGGTGGGTGTGTTTGATAGGGTGGGTGTGTTTGATAGGGTGGGTGTGTTTGATAGGGTGGGTGTGTTTGATAGGGTGGGTGTGTTTGACAGGGTGGGTGTGTTTGACAGGGTGGGTGTGTTTGACAGGGTGGGTGTGTTTGATAGGGTGGGTGTGTTTGATAGGGTGGGTGTGTTTGATAGGGTGGGTGTGTTTGATAGGGTGGGTGTGTTTGATAGGGTGGGTGCGTTTGATAGGGTGGGTGCGTTTGATAGGGTGGGTGCGTTTGATAGGGTGGGTGTGTTTGATAGGGTGGGTGCGTTTGATAGGGTGGGTGCGTTTGATAGGGTGGGTGCGTTTGATAGGGTGGGTGCGTTTGATAGGGTGGGTGTGTTTGATAGGGTGGGTGTGTTTGATAGGGTGGGTGTGTTTGATAGGGTGGGTGAGAGGGTGGGTGTGTTTGATAGGGTGGGTGTGTTTGATAGGGTGGGTGTGTTTGATAGGGTGGGTGTGTTTGATAGGGTGGGTGAGAGGGTGGGTGTGTTTGATAGGGTGGGTGTGTTTGATAGGGTGGGGGTGTTTGATAGGGTGGGTGTAGGGTGTGTTTGATAGGGTGGGTGTGTTTGACAGGGTGGGTGTGTTTGATAGGGTGGGTGTGTTTGATAGGGTGGGTGTGTTTGATAGGGTGGGTGTGTTTGATAGGGTGGGTGTGTTTGACAGGGTGGGTGTGTTTGATAGGGTGGGTGTGTTTGATAGGGTGGGTGTGTTTGATAGGGTGGGTGTGTTTGATAGGGTGGGTGTAGGGTGGATGCAGCTCTAATAAACAGATCCATCCAGGTGTCCTGTGTGTGTGTCCTTAACCCTAACTCTTTACCTGCACAGAAGATGCGTAGCTGCTGGGCTGGAGAGATGAGGTTGAGGTGTGTGGTGAACAGATCTACAAAAGCTCCAGGATAAACCACAAACACAAACACACCAAATCCATTCACCCGCACCTGCTCCCTGCAAACACACAAGTGAGTACCCTCACATTTTTGGAAATATTTGATTATATCTTTTTATGCGACTACGTGAAACATGACTAAAATGTAGTGAGTTATATATACTGTAGCTTATATAACTGTGTACTTGCTATTTGCTGTCCCCTCAAAATAACTCAAAAGAAAAGTCAGATATTTCACATTCAATGTTTGCAAAGATAATAGGACATATTCTAAGAGACTTATGAGACTGTAATTCAATCAGAAATTACCTCAAATAGGGGTGTGTCCACCTATCCAAATAGGGGTGTGTCCACCTATCCAAATAGGGGTGTGTCCACCTATCCAAATAGGGGTGTGTCCACCTATCCAAATAGGGGTGTGTCCACCTATCCAAATAGGGGTGTGTCCACCTATCCAAATAGGGGTGTGTCCACCTATCCAAATAGGGGTGTGTCCACTTATCCAAATAGGGGTGTGTCCACTTATCCAAATAGGGGTGTGTCCACTTATCCAAATAGGGGTGTGTCCACTTATCCAAATAGGGGTGTGTCCACTTATCCAAATAGGGGTGTGTCCACTTATCCAAATAGGGGTGTGTCCACTTATCCAAATAGGGGTGTGTCCACTTATCCAAATAGGGGTGTGTCCACTTATCCAAATAGGGGTGTGTCCACTTATCCAAATAGGGGTGTGTCCACTTATCCAAATAGGGGTGTGTCCACTTATCCAAATAGGGGTGTGTCCACTTATCCAAATAGGGGTGTGTCCAATTATCCAAATAGGGGTGTGTCCACTTATCCAAATAGTGGTGTGTCCACTTATCCAAATAGTGGTGTGTCCACTTATCCAAATAGTGGTGTGTCCACTTATCCAAATAGTGGTGTGTCCACTTATCCAAATAGTGGTGTGTCCACTTATCCAAATAGTGGTGTGTCCACTTATCCAAATAGTGGTGTGTCCACTTATCCAAATAGTGGTGTGTCCACTTATCCAAATAGTGGTGTGTCCACTTATACAAATAGTGGTGTGTCCACTTATACAAATAGTGGTGTGTCCACTTATCCAAATAGGAGTGTGGATCTCTATGTATATAATAGGTGTTACCTTATTACAGCCACAGCATGTCTAGTGTGTCTGTATTTATATAATAGGCGTTACCTTATTACAGCCACAGCATGTCTAGTGTGTCTGTATTTATATAATAGGCATTACCTTATTGCAGCCACAGCATGTCTAGTGTGTCTGTATTTATATAATAGGCATTACCTTATTACAACCACAGCATGTCTAGTGTGTCTGTATTTATATAATAGGCGTTACCTTATTGCACACCACAGCATGTCTAGTTTGTCTGTATTTATATAATAGGTGTTACCTTATTACAGCCACAGCATGTCTAGTGTGTCTGTATTTATATAATAGGTGTTACCTTATTGCAGCCACAGCATGTCTAGTGTGTCTGTATTTATATAATAGGCGTTACCTTATTGCAGCCACAGCATGTCTAGTGTCTCTGTATTTATATAATAGGCGTTACCTTATTACAGCCACAGCATGTCTAGTGTCTCTGTATTTATATAATAGGTGTTACCTTATTGCAGCCACAGCATGTCTAGTGTGTCTGTATTTATATAATAGGCGTTACCTTATTACAGCCACAGCATGTCTAGTGTGTGTGTGTGTGTCTGTATTTATATAATAGGCGTTACCTTATTACAACCACAGCATGTCTAGTGTGTGTGTATTTATATAATAGGTGTTACCTTATTGCAGCCACAGCATGTCTGTATTTATATAATAGGTGTTACCTTATTGCAGCCACAGCATGTCTAGTGTGTGTGTATTTATATAATAGGCGTTACCTTATTACAGCCACAGCATGTCTAGTGTGTCTGTATTTATATAATAGGTGTTACCTTATTACAGCCACAGCATGTCTAGTGTGTCTGTATTTATATAATAGGTGTTACCTTATTGCAGCCACAGCATGTCTAGTGTCTCTGTATTTATATAATAGGTGTTACCTTATTGCAGCCACAGCATGTCTAGTGTGTCTGTATTTATATAATAGGCGTTACCTTATTACAGCCACAGCATGTCTAGTGTCTCTGTATTTATATAATAGGTGTTACCTTATTGCAGCCACAGCATGTCTAGTGTGTCTGTATTTATATAATAGGCGTTACCTTATTGCAGCCACAGCCTGTCTAGTGTCTCTGTATTTATATAATAGGCGTTACCTTATTACAGCCACAGCATGTCTAGTGTGTGTGTGTGTGTCTGTATTTATATAATAGGCGTTACCTTATTACAACCACAGCATGTCTAGTGTGTGTGTATTTATATAATAGGTGTTACCTTATTGCAGCCACAGCATGTCTAGTGTGTCTGTATTTATATAATAGGTGTTACCTTATTACAGCCACAGCATGTCTAGTGTGTCTGTATTTATATAATAGGTGTTACCTTATTGCAGCCACAGCATGTCTAGTGTCTCTGTATTTATATAATAGGTGTTACCTTATTGCAGCCACAGCATGTCTAGTGTGTCTGTATTTATATAATAGGCGTTACCTTATTACAACCACAGCATGTCTAGTGTGTGTGTATTTATATAATAGGTGTTACCTTATTGCAGCCACAGCATGTCTAGTGTGTCTGTATTTATATAATAGGCGTTACCTTATTACAGCCACAGCATGTCTAGTGTGTGTGTGTCTGTATTTAGGTGTTACCTTATTGCAGCCACAGCATGTCTAGTGTGTCTGTATTTATATAATAGGCGTTACCTTATTGCAGCCACAGCATGTCTAGTGTGTCTGTATTTATATAATAGGCGTTACCTTATTGCAGCCACAGCATGTCTAGTGTGTCTGTATTTATATAATAGGCGTTACCTTATTACAGCCACAGCATGTCTAGTGTGTCTGTATTTATATAATAGGTGATACCTTATTGCAGCCACAGCATGTCTAGTGTGTGTGTATTTATATAATAGGTGTTACCTTATTGCAGCCACAGCATGTCTAGTGTGTCTGTATTTATATAATAGGCGTTACCTTATTGCAGCCACAGCATGTCTAGTGTGTCTGTATTTATATAATAGGGGTTACCTTATTGCAGCCACAGCATGTCTAGTGTGTGTGTGTGTCTGTATTTATATAATAGGCGTTACCTTATTACAACCACAGCATGTCTAGTGTGTCTGTATTTATATAATAGGCGTTACCTTATTACAACCACAGCATGTCTAGTGTGTCTGTATTTATATAATAGGTGTTACCTTATTGCAGCCACAGCATGTTTAGTGTGTCTGTATTTATATAATAGGTGTTACCTTATTACAGCCACAGCATGTCTAGTGTGTCTGTATTTATATAATAGGCGTTACCCTTATTGCAGCCACAGCATGTCTAGTGTGTCTGTATTTATATAATAGGTGTTACCTTATTGCAGCCACAGCATGTCTAGTGTGTCTGTATTTATATAATAGGTGTTACCTTATTACAACCACAGCATGTCTAGTGTGTGTGTATTTATATAATGGGGGTTACCTTATTGCAGCCACAGCATGTCTAGTGTGTCTGTATTTATATAATAGGGGTTACCTTATTGCAGCCACAGCATGTCTAGTGTGTCTGTATTTATATAATAGGCGTTACCTTATTACAACCACAGCATGTCTAGTGTGTGTGTATTTATATAATAGGGGTTACCTTATTACAACCACAGCATGTCTAGTGTGTCTGTATTTATATAATAGGCGTTACCTTATTACAACCACAGCATGTCTAGTGTGTGTGTATTTATATAATAGGGGTTACCTTATTACAACAACAGCATGTCTAGTGTGTCTGTATTTATATAATAGGCGTTACCTTATTGCAGCCACAGCATGTCTAGTGTGTCTGTATTTATATAATAGGGGTTACCTTATTAGAGCCACAGCATGTCTAGTGTGTGTGTATTTATATAATAGGGGTTACCTTATTACAACCACAGCATGTCTAGTGTGTCTGTATTTATATAATAGGCGTTACCTTATTGCAGCCACAGCATGTCTAGTGTGTCTGTATTTATATAATAGGGGAAGGGGTGGGCGATATGGGAAAAATATCATATCACGATTTTTTCAGGAAAAATCACGATTCACGATTTTATCACAATTCTTTTTCATGTTGCTTTTTGAGACTATTTTGCAAATTACTGAGCTGCAATACAAGCAAATTATATCTCCATTTAAAAAATATAGCGATACAAGGTAACAAAACATAAAAAGGGAAAAAAATGTTAAAGTAGCATATTTTAATCACGTGTATATTTAATGGAAGTGCAATGGTGCAAAGAAGCACCTTCATTCTCATCCGCAGCTTCACCATCCATTCACTGTGTAACCTGCCATCCATCTACAGCATCAGATGATCTACTGTGTTATCATCCTGAATTAAATGAATTAGGATGAATTAAGAATTATCAAGTAAAACATTTTAATAAAATAGTATGTAGCCTATTTATTGTCTTATGTAACCATACAATACAAAATTAAAACCATGATTTTAAAATGCACAGGCTATGATATTTAAATTTCTAAAGATCGAATAAATGAAAATCCATCAAACTGTATGTCCTATTTTGATGTAATAAATGCTAAAACATTTTAGATCACAAGCGACGTGCAATCAAATGATTTGCGCATGATTGGCCATATATATTGCAACACAGACTGTTGAAAAAAAAACATTAGGCTACAGTGTATAATTCGATCATTTACATTTGTAAAATGTATTATAGTAATTACAGCCCAGTAACTAAGGCACTATAGACAATGAAACACGTATTTTACAACACAGTTTGTATATTGGTCACCGTCGGGTATATATTCAGCTGTTACCCGGTAGATACATTAATCAATTTCGTTTTATATTTTCGTTCTGTTTATTTAGTAAAACATATATTTCTTTATAAACGTAGGCCTACCTCTTTTTTTAGTTTATTCAAATTCAACCAAGCCAATCAATCTATTATCTATGTATATCTCGCAGCTTTTGTCTGCCTGAGCAGGACACGCATACTAACCGGTTGCACTGCGCACAGTGTTCATTAGTGATGTTATGAGTGCACATGAGACAGCAGTGCTTAATCCGTTACATATATCCAGTTTCATATAGATCGGACCAAAAGGCGTCAAGTTTCATGTAGACCAGACCAAAACGCATCCAGTTTTATATAGACCAGACCAAAACGGTGTCCAATATAGATCGGACCAAAACGAGATCAGACCAAAACGCGTCCAGTTTCTGAAAACGGGACAAGGTAAAATGCACGTATTTAGGAAAAGTCATGGAAGAACGAGGCTGTAGCTTTTCAACATTATATATTTATTTTAATAACTAGCAACGCCCGCGGGCATGGGCTGTTGGCGCTTCTAGTGTTAACACGCTGACATCTAGCGCACCGCGCATTGCATGTTGATACGTAGCTGAAAAAACGCCATAGATCTGCATCTAATTGAACGTGCACTGGAGCGCGATTCTACGATATTTCCGAAAAAGTGAATCGTGGAGACATTTTAATAGTCCACGATTAAATATCGTCATATCGCACACCCCTAAATAGGGGTTACCTTATTGCAGCCACAGCATGTCTAGTGTGTCTGTATTTATATAATAGGGGTTACCTTATTGCAGCCACAGCATGTCTAGTGTCTCTGTATTTATATAATAGGCGTTACCTTATTGCAGCCACAGCATGTCTAGTGTGTCTGTATTTATATAATAGGGGTTACCTTATTGCAGCCACAGCATGTCTAGTGTGTCTGTATTTATATAATAGGGGTTACCTTATTGCAGCCACAGCATGTCTAGTGTGTCTGTATTTATATAATAGGCGTTACCTTATTACAGCCACAGCATGTCTAGTGTGTCTGTATTTATATAATAGGTGTTACCTTATTGCAGCCACAGCATGTCTAGTGTGTCTGTATTTATATAATAGGCGTTACCTTATTACAGCCACAGCATGTCTAGTGTGTCTGTATTTATATAATAGGTGATACCTTATTGCAGCCACAGCATGTCTAGTGTGTCTGTATTTATATAATAGGGGTTACCTTATTGCAGCCACAGCATGTCTAGTGTGTCTGTATTTATATAATAGGGGTTACCTTATTGCAGCCACAGCATGTCTAGTGTGTGTGTATTTATATAATAGGCGTTACCTTATTGCAGCCACAGCATGTCTAGTGTGTGTGTATTTATATAATAGGCGTTACCTTATTGCAGCCACAGCATGTCTAGTGTGTCTGTATTTATATAATAGGGGTTACCTTATTGCAGCCACAGCATGTCTAGTGTGTCTGTATTTATATAATAGGGGTTACCTTATTGCAGCCACAGCATGTCTAGTGTGTCTGTATTTATATAATAGGCGTTACCTTATTACAGCCACAGCATGTCTAGTGTGTCTGTATTTATATAATAGGTGATACCTTATTGCAGCCACAGCATGTCTAGTGTGTCTGTATTTATATAATAGGGGTTACCTTATTGCAGCCACAGCATGTCTAGTGTGTCTGTATTTATATAATAGGGGTTACCTTATTGCAGCCACAGCATGTCTAGTGTGTCTGTATTTATATAATAGGGGTTACCTTATTGCAGCCACAGCATGTCTAGTGTGTGTGTATTTATATAATAGGCGTTACCTTATTGCAGCCACAGCATGTCTAGTGTGTGTGTATTTATATAATAGGCGTTACCTTATTGCAGCCACAGCATGTCTAGTGTGTGTGTATTTATATAATAGGCGTTACCTTATTGCAGCCACAGCATGTCTAGTGTGTCTGTATTTATATAATAGGCGTTACCTTATTACAGCCACAGCATGTCTAGTGTCTCTGTATTTATATAATAGGCGTTACCTTATTACAGCCACAGCATGTCTAGTGTGTGTGTATTTATATAATAGGCGTTACCTTATTGCAGCCACAGCATGTCTAGTGTGTCTGTATTTATATAATAGGTGTTACCTTATTGCAGCCACAGCATGTCTAGTGTGTCTGTATTTATATAATAGGTGTTACCTTATTGCAGCCACAGCATGTCTAGTGTCTCTGTATTTATATAATAGGCGTTACCTTATTGCAGCCACAGCATGTCTAGTGTGTGTGTATTTATATAATAGGCGTTACCTTATTGCAGCCACAGCATGTCTAGTGTGTCTGTATTTATATAATAGGCGTTACCTTATTACAGCCACAGCATGTCTAGTGTCTCTGTATTTATATAATAGGCGTTACCTTATTACAGCCACAGCATGTCTAGTGTGTGTGTATTTATATAATAGGCGTTACCTTATTGCAGCCACAGCATGTCTAGTGTGTCTGTATTTATATGATAGGTGTTACCTTATTGCAGCCACAGCATGTCTAGTGTGTCTGTATTTATGTAATAGGTGTTACCTTATTACAGCCACAGCATGTCTAGTGTGTCTGTATTTATATAATAGGTGTTACCTTATTACAGCCACAGCATGTCTAGTGTGTCTGTATTTATATAATAGGCGTTACCTTATTGCAGCCACAGCATGTCTAGTGTGTCTGTATTTATATAATAGGCGTTACCTTATTACAGCCACAGCATGTCTAGTGTGTCTGTATTTATATAATAGGTGATACCTTATTGCAGCCACAGCATGTCTAGTGTGTCTGTATTTATATAATAGGGGTTACCTTATTGCAGCCACAGCATGTCTAGTGTGTCTGTATTTATATAATAGGGGTTACCTTATTGCAGCCACAGCATGTCTAGTGTGTCTGTATTTATATAATAGGGGTTACCTTATTGCAGCCACAGCATGTCTAGTGTGTGTGTATTTATATAATAGGCGTTACCTTATTGCAGCCACAGCATGTCTAGTGTGTGTGTATTTATATAATAGGCGTTACCTTATTGCAGCCACAGCATGTCTAGTGTGTGTGTATTTATATAATAGGCGTTACCTTATTGCAGCCACAGCATGTCTAGTGTGTGTGTATTTATATAATAGGCGTTACCTTATTGCAGCCACAGCATGTCTAGTGTGTCTGTATTTATATAATAGGCGTTACCTTATTACAGCCACAGCATGTCTAGTGTCTCTGTATTTATATAATAGGCGTTACCTTATTGCAGCCACAGCATGTCTAGTGTGTGTGTATTTATATAATAGGCGTTACCTTATTGCAGCCACAGCATGTCTAGTGTGTCTGTATTTATATAATAGGTGTTACCTTATTGCAGCCACAGCATGTCTAGTGTGTCTGTATTTATATAATAGGTGTTACCTTATTGCAGCCACAGCATGTCTAGTGTGTCTGTATTTATATAATAGGCGTTACCTTATTGCAGCCACAGCATGTCTAGTGTGTGTGTATTTATATAATAGGCGTTACCTTATTGCAGCCACAGCATGTCTAGTGTGTCTGTATTTATATAATAGGCGTTACCTTATTACAGCCACAGCATGTCTAGTGTCTCTGTATTTATATAATAGGCGTTACCTTATTGCAGCCACAGCATGTCTAGTGTGTGTGTATTTATATAATAGGCGTTACCTTATTGCAGCCACAGCATGTCTAGTGTGTCTGTATTTATATAATAGGTGTTACCTTATTGCAGCCACAGCATGTCTAGTGTGTCTGTATTTATATAATAGGTGTTACCTTATTGCAGCCACAGCATGTCTAGTGTGTCTGTATTTATGTAATAGGTGTTACCTTATTACAGCCACAGCATGTCTAGTGTGTCTGTATTTATATAATAGGTGTTACCTTATTACAGCCACAGCATGTCTAGTGTGTCTGTATTTATATAATAGGCGTTACCTTATTGCAGCCACAGCATGTCTAGTGTGTGTGTATTTATATAATAGGCGTTACCTTATTGCAGCCACAGCATGTCTAGTGTGTGTGTATTTATATAATAGGTGTTACCTTATTGCAGCCACAGCATGTCTAGTGTGTGTGTATTTATATAATAGGTGTTACCTTATTGCAGCCACAGCATGTCTAGTGTGTGTGTATTTATATAATAGGTGTTACCTTATTGCAGCCACAGCATGTCTAGTGTGTGTGTATTTATATAATAGGTGTTACCTTATTGCAGCCACAGCATGTCTAGTGTGTCTGTATTTATATAATAGGCGTTACCTTATTGCAGCCACAGCATGTCTAGTGTGTGTGTATTTATATAATAGGTGTTACCTTATTGCAGCCACAGCATGTCTAGTGTGTCTGTATTTATATAATAGGCGTTACCTTATTGCAGCCACAGCATGTCTAGTGTGTCTGTATTTATATAATAGGCGTTACCTTATTGCAGCCACAGCATGTCTAGTGTGTCTGTATTTATATAATAGGCGTTACCTTATTGCAGCCACAGCATGTCTAGTGTGTGTGTATTTATATAATAGGCGTTACCTTATTGCAGCCACAGCATGTCTAGTGTGTGTGTATTTATATAATAGGTGTTACCTTATTGCAGCCACAGCATGTCTAGTGTGTCTGTATTTATATAATAGGTGTTACCTTATTGCAGCCACAGCATGTCTAGTGTGTCTGTATTTATATAATAGGTGTTACCTTATTGCAGCCACAGCATGTCTAGTGTGTGTGTATTTATATAATAGGCGTTACCTTATTGCAGCCACAGCATGTCTAGTGTGTCTGTATTTATATAATAGGCGTTACCTTATTGCAGCCACAGCATGTCCCAGTTCATGTATGATCCCACTGATTAGCAGAGCAGAGAAGAAGTAGGCCAGTTGACTGACAGGAAGATTCACACCTGGGACCTACATATAGTGCACAGACACATACAGGAAAACACACACATAACACGTATGTGAGTACACACACGCACACACACCAACACACGCACACACACCAACACACGCACACACACCAACACACGCACATATATGCACACACAAGTTTAAGACAAGCAATTCCGTTAGGGTTAGACTATAGTATTAGTACCTGTATTCTTAAACACGCAATTCCGTAAGGGGGACCAAAAAAATCTAACCCTGAAATGTATGTTCCTAATTCTTTAACCCTAAGTGCAACAATCTAACCCGTGTGGCTGAAGTTAACCTAGCCCAAATCTAACCCGTGTGGCTGAAGTTAACCTAGCCCAAATCTAACCCGTGTGGCTGAAGTTAACCTAGCCCAAATCTAACCTGTGTGGCTGAAGTTAACCTAGCCCAAATCTAACCTGTGTGGCTGAAGTTAACCTAGCCCAAATCTAACCTGTGTGGCTGAAGTTAACCTAGCCCAAATCTAACCTGTGTGGCTGAAGTTAACCTAGCCCAAATCTAACCTGTGTGGCTGATGTTAACCTAGCCCAAATCTAACCTGTGTGGCTGAAGTTAACCTAGCCCAAATCTAACCTGTGTGGCTGAAGTTAACCTAGCCCAAATCTAACCTGTGTGGCTGAAGTTAACCTAGCCCAAATCTAACCTGTGTGGCTGATGTTAACCTAGCCCAAAAGTCTAGCCTTTAACCTTAATTATTTAACCTACACACAATTCTAACAAGACTTCGAATTGCCAGTTTTGGGGACCCAGTTGTACACTTAGACATAAGATATGCCCACAATTAGGAAATCAAGGTGCATTGCTGAAAGCGGTAAATACGTTTCCTGATATTATGAAGGTACAGAGATAACCCTAACCCTCTGAAATAGACAGAGACAGTTAGTGTGTACGTACCACCACCTGAAGTGTCTGTTGATTGGCTCCTTGAGGTTGTAGGTCAGAGGTCATCTGATGGAGAGTTTGCTGTAAAGTCCTGACCAGCAACACCACCGACCCACACATAGAAACCACCCCAAATACTAAACCACTGGTAAACCTGCACAAACACACACACACACACACACACACCATTATATAGAGAGTACTGTATGACACCATTATATAGAGAGTACTGTATGACACCATTATATAGAGAATACTGTATGACACCATCATATACAGAGTACTGTATGACACCATCATATACAGAGGAGTACTGTATGACACCATCATATACAGAGTACTGTATGACACCATTATATACAGAGTACTGTATGACACCATTATATAGAGAGTACTGTATGACACCATTTTATAGAGAGTACTGTATGACACCATTATATAGAGAGTACTGTATGACACCATTATATAGAGTACTGTATGACACCATTATATAGAGAGTACTGTATGACACCATTATATAGAGAGTACTGTATGACACCATTATATAGAGAATACTGTATGACACCATCATATACAGAGTACTGTATGACACCATCATATACAGAGGAGTACTGTATGACACCATCATATACAGAGTACTGTATGACACCATTATATACAGAGTACTGTATGACACCATTATATAGAGAGTACTGTATGACACCATTTTATAGAGAGTACTGTATGACACCATTATATAGAGAGTACTGTATGACACCATTATATAGAGTACTGTATGACACCATTATATAGAGAGTACTGTATGACACCATTATATAGAGTGTACTGTATGACACCATTATATAGAGTGTACTGTATGACACCCCATCATTACCAGAGGTAGAGGGCATGTGGGTTAGATCTTACCAGAGGTAGAGGGCATTGTGGTTGATTCTTGCGCATCGTGCAAAAATGCAGTTGAAGAGGGAAGTCTGCCAGCGGAGATGAAACGGCGACAGAGACAGTCCTTTAGCCCCCAACCAGGCCTCATAACCATGACGAAAGGAGATGGAGGACTGAAAGAAAGAATGTCAGAATGTTGCTTGGCCTTTACCTACCAAGATGACCCAACACAAAAAAATTAAACGCTCTTAAACATGAAGTCTCTTGGCTCTGTCAAATTCTCACATGGTCTTTCCTATCACTGTTATTCAGATGACGCTCAGCTTTTCTTCTCCTACCTCTCATCCCCCCCAGATAAGTATAGCTGTTGGACAACCAGCTCTAGCTTAGCCTTGATAAGAATGAAGGCCCAGACATCCTTGTTCAGATGTCAGTTGAAACAAACGTTACAAAATATAACATGCAGGCTACATAAACAAATAATAATATAACAATACATTTCTGTCTAGACCTGATCAATCCATCTGTACTAGCAACTGAACTGATTCATTACATTTAATTCAATCGTACTAGCAACAAACTGAATCATTACCTTTAATTCAATCGTACTCGCAACAAACTGAATCATTACCTTTAATTCAATCGTACTCGCAACAAACTGAATCATTACCTTTAATTCAATCGTACTCGCAACAAACTCAAACATTATTACCTTTAATTCAATCGTACTAGCAACAAACTCAAACATTATTACCTTTAATTCAATCGTACTAGCAACAAACTCAAACATTATTACCTTTAATTCAATCGTACTAGCAACAAACTCAAACATTATTACCTTTAATTCAATCGTACTAGCAAAAAACTCAAACATTACCTTTAATTCAGTCATACTAGCAACAAACTGAAACATTACCTTTAATTAAATCAGACTAACGACAAACTCAAACATTATTACCTTTAATTCAATCATACTAACAACACACTCAAACATGATTACCTTTAATTCAATCATACTACTAGTAATACTTATTACATTATTACCTTTAATTCAATCATACTACTAGTATTAACTATTACATTATTACCTTTAATTCAATCATACTAACAACACACTCAAACATGATTACCTTTAATTCAATCATACTACTAGTAATACTTATTACATTATTACCTTTAATTCAATCATACTACTAGTATTAACTATTACATTATTACCTTTAATTCAATCATACTAACAACACACTCAAACATGATTACCTTTAATTCAATCATACTACTAGTAATACTTATTACATTATTACCTTTAATTCAATCATACTACTAGTATTAACTATTACATTATTACCTTTAATTCAATCATACTAACAACACACTCAAACATGATTACCTTTAATTCAATCATACTACTAGTAATACTTATTACATTATTACCTTTAATTCAATCATACTACTAGTATTAACTATTACATTATTACCTTTAATTCAATCATACTAACAACACACTCAAACATGATTACCTTTAATTCAATCATACTACTAGTAATACTTATTACATTATTACCTTTAATTCAATCATACTACTAGTATTAACTATTACATTATTACCTTTAATTCAATCATACTACTAGTAATACTTATTACATTATTACCTTTAATTCAATCATACTACTAGTATTAACTATTACATTATTACCTTTAATTCAATCATACTACTAGTAATACTTATTACATCATTACCTTTAATTCAATCATACTACTAGTATTAACTATTACATTATTACCTTTAGCAGCACGTCAGTTAGATACACGAAGCACCAGCTGCCCAAAACACAAACGACGAGCGGCACGGGAATCATGGGGAGACCCTAGAGAGAGAGAAAGAGAGAGAGAGAAGAATACCCTAATACCCTAACGAAAGAGAAAAGGTGGAGATGGAAAGAGAAGTCCTTAAATCGCTAAACAATTAGACAGAAGCTCTCGACTGCATATTGCGCTTTCACTCTTTAGCCAGTGTTTACATTATGCGTCATCACTGTGCGACACTTATACCGTCACCACTGTGAGACACTATTACCCATAGACATTTTTTTTTTTTTTTTTCAGTAAACTTTATTAAAGTTTCAAATTTACAAAAACAAATGACTTATTAAAAGTTCACAGATATATCACTGTAAATAAGAAACAGAACATATAAAATAATACATACATATACAAAATAAAGAAGAACAGAATAAAATGTAAATAGATAAATAAAAAAAATTAAAAAAAAGATTAAGGGGCTTCAATTAAATTTAAGGCATTGATAAAATCAAGTAGTTTTTTTGCTGTTTTCTTCTTCATATACAATAAGGACTTATAGTACAATGCAAATTCTCTCTTGAAAACAGAAAAAAGAGGTTGTGTCTTTATCCATTTACATTTGTGGATGAAAAATTTACCAGAGATAATTAAAGTGTTTAAAAGCAGCTCACAGTTTTTGTCCTTCATTATAATTCCAAATGTAATGCTATCTCTAGTGAAACAAGAGAGAGATTGGAGGTAAGGTTCCAGCCAATCATACATGTCACACCAAAACGTATTACTGTAAAGGCACAAGAAAAATAAATGATCCGTGGTCTCTGTCTCTCCGTCACAGAATATACAATTGGTTAGATCAAATTTAAATCTACGTGAGAGGAGGTCACTTGAAGGATAAATGTCATTCATGACTTTAAAGTGAAGCTCTTTAGCTTTTGGTGATATAGGTAATTTGAGAAAGTCTGTACGCAGTTTTTCCAGAGTATTACCCATAGACATACATAAGCCGTTTCTCAATGTCAAGGATGCTTCCTTGGTAGGACTGTTCCTTCCAAGTCATTTCCTTCAGAGGCTAGGCGAGGCTCCTCTTTAGGATTCGAAGAACACGTAAATGGAACAGGCTAGCAAGTGCACGTCATGCGTCATTACGTTAGTAAAAAGGTCCGTTTTTTCGCGCTGTGGAGGTGGAAAAATAATTACAGACGGATGGGTCTTAAATCAGCCTGTATATGCTGTAACAACCGCCCGCTATACATTATCCCGCTTATTACATGGCTACCTACTAAATAAATACATAATTTTACACACAAAAAAATATTTAAAAACGATTATATTGCCTGAGTGAACTGAACTGCGTCCATAGTTTTTCATGGCAACGCTGTGTTATACTTAGCAGCGGTCTGCTATCAAGAAATAACAGACCGGACCGGAATTCAACCAAGCCATGTAATAATATTTGATATTTAAATATATTTATAATTTAAGAGCTATTTGTTAAAGACTTGTCCTCTCACAAACACGTTTTTTTTATTTCCCTAACTAAGTTTTTGTTTACCCTATTGAGCAAAATTATCCCTTCAGTCTTTCTCTCTAACTTACATTATGAAATGTGTGTGCTTTCTGCATAAGTATTTATTACTCCGCTAACGTCCGACTTGTTGTATTTTTTTAACAAGATAGCAAAGAAGCGCATGGGATTGTGGGTGATATGAGAGCGCGAAGGCTACACATATGCATCCTTTCGTGTACATGGCATCTTTTCCGAACGAAGGACTCGTCCTTGGTAGAAATTCCGAGGATCCTCGACATTGGAATCAATCAATCAATCAAATGTATTTATAAAGCCCTTTTTACAACAAAAGTTGTCACAAAGTGCTTTTACAATCACCAGCCTGAATCCGACAGAGCAAACATCAACAAGTTGAACAAAAAAAACAAGTTGAACAAGTTTATACATGGCGGCTAGGAAAAACTCCCTGAAAGTCACATTTAGGAAGAAACCTAGAGAGGAACCAGGCTCTGAGGGATCACCAGTCCTCTTCTGGCTGGGCTGGGTCAGTCCATGACAATACAACAAGCGAGGTGCGAAAATATGAGAAACAAAACAGTCTGGGATGACTGGGAGGGATGATGGGCTTGATAGGCTTGGAGGAAGAAGCTCCGGTTGCATCAGCTGCTCCGTCAGCCGCACAGCCAGGGACCCAGGGAGGATCCAGCATATGCTCCAAGCTGGAGCGGGCCCCCTGACAGAAGTGGACACAAACACAGGGAAAGGTTGGACACTAGTTCCCGGCACATTAGTATACCGAACATAATACTTTAAAAGGAGACAGGGGGGTTAGTGAGACAATGGCCATGAACGGGTAAACCCAGGACAAGTCCAGACAGATGTCAGTAGAGACAGGACACAGGAAAGGTTAGACACCCTGGTTCCCTACGTCCCCGGCACCATAATGTAGCAGCATAGATCTTAGAATGAGACAGGGGGGTCCAGTGAAGCTGGGGCCCTGAACAGGGTAAACCCCGAAACAGGGCCCAATAGGCCGGAAAACACCCACCCACTATGCCGAGCATCAACCCAGGGACGCCAATCGACCATGACCACTCGGGCAGGTTTAGTTTTTGCTCACAAAGTTACTCGAGCTGGTGGAACAAACAAGAGCTATAGCGAGCCAGTGACATCCACACTCCAAGGAGCATATGGGAGGTTTAGTTTTTGCTCACAAAGCTACTCGAATTGAGGCTGCAACGGAGCACTATAGCGACCCAGTGACTCCTCCCCACAGTTAACTGGGATAATCAGAGTTTAATTCACCAGCTACTCGGATTGAGCGAACAAAGGAGAGCTATAGCGAACCTGTGACTCCTCCCCACAGTTAACTGGGATAATCAGAGTTTGTTCACTAGCTACTCGGATTGAGCGAACAAAGGAGAGCTATAGCGAGCCAGTGACTCCACCCCCCAGGCAGCAGCCTGGAGGTATCGTTTTTGCTCAAAAAGCTACTCGAGAGGCAACAACAGGGAACCATAGCGAGCCAGTGACTCCACCCCCCAGGCAGCAATCGAGAGGACACCCCAGGGGAGATGTGAACCCGCAAGGCAAAGACAGCAGGGCAGAATGAGATCCGAGCCTTCCGTTCAACCTTCGTACCCTGGGCCATATTACACTCAACCATAGACCTTACTGAAAAGATATGTTTTTAATTGTGATTTAAAGGTTTGAACAGAATCTACATTTCTAACCCAGATTGGCAACTCATTCCATAATAGAGGAGCTCTATAGGAAAAGGCTATACCTCCAGCTGTTTGTTTAGAAATTTTAGGTACAATTAGGAGACCAGCATCCTTTGATCTAAGGTTACGCGTGGGTATGTATGGCTGGACTAATTCAGCGAGGTAGGTGGGAGCAAGTTGATGTAAAGCTTTATATGTTAACAGTAGTACTTTAAAGTCTGCCCTAGCCTTAACAGGCAGCCAATGTAAAGAGGCTAAAACTGGGGTAATATGGTCAAACTTCTTAGTTCTAGTTAAGATTCTAGCAGCCGTATTAAGTACTAATTGAAGTTTGTTTACTGATTTATCAGGGTATCCAGAGAATAGAACATTGCAATAATCTAATCTTGAGGTAACAAAAGCATGGATTCGTTTTTCTGCATTAATTTTTGATATATTCCGAAGATGGAAAAATGCTGTCCTTGAAATATATTTTATGTGATCGTCAAATGAGAGATCCGGGTCAAGGGTCAACAGTCCTTCGACGAATGTTGATGACGTAGCATCCTCGAAATTCTGGCTTCTGAGGATCCTTCCTTGACATTGAGAAACGGCTATAGTAAAGGCCTTTATTATGTATGTCTATGCTATTACCGGCATAGACCAAGCCCCCAGGAAGGGAGAAGGGTGTTCCTGCACAACCGGAGGCTGCTGCAGTTTTAGGACCCCAGCAGATCTAGGACCGTCTCCGGTTACGTATGTAACCTTAGTTCCCTGAGGGGAACTGAAAACGCTATGGGAACGCTCTGCGTGAGTGCGTCATGAAGCACATGTGTAATCAGTCCAATGGCGTGACGGAACGTCACAGACGGGTGACGTCGCGACCAGGAAGTCATAAAAGCACCCCTAATTACCGGCACCTTCAGTTTCTGATGGGCTGAAGCAAGTGCCAAGGGCATGCTGGGAGTATGGCACAGACACGCAGCGTCTCGTTCCCCTCAGGGAACTAAGGTTACATACGTAACCGGAGACGTTCCCCATCAGGGAACTTCGAGCTGCGTGAAAACGCTATGGGAACGCCACTACCCACTTCGCCATACGAGCAAGTGTCCGCCATGTGAAGTCAGAGCGCACATTGGGACTAAAGCACCTGCGCCCCTGGCGTGGAGCTAAAGTCAAGCTGGTAAAATCTCACGAACGTGTGCGGTGAGGACCAGCCTGCCGCAACACAGACGTCATGTAGAGACACTTTACCTGACAAAAGGGCTTTTGAAGCTGCCATACTCCTGGTCGAGTGGGCTCGAACAGCCAAGGGTGAAGGCTGACCAGCCGACTCGTAAGCATGTGAGATGGCCTCAACCACCCACTTGCTCATCCTCTGCTTAGACACAGGACCCCCTCTCTTGGGTGGTCCAAAGCACACAAACAACTGTTCGGACAGCCTCCACAGGACAGTTCTGTGGACGTAGGCGTCTAAGGCCCTCACCGGGCAGAGGAGGTTATGCTTCCTCTGGTCCGACGTCAAAAAAGTAGGAGGGCAGAAGGCTTGCAGCACAATAGGCCCAACGATGTTAGTTGGGACCTTGGGGACATACCCGGGTGAAGGTAGTAGAAACGCCTTGACCATCCCGGGTGAGAAGTCCAAGCAAGAGGGCGCCACCGACAGCGCATAGTTTCCACAGCTCCGGGCGGGGGTGAAGGATGACCCCATGCGCCTGGGAAAGCAGGTCCCTCCTGATCGGCATCTCCAGAGGAGAGCCGACGAGGAGAGATATTAGGTCCGCAAACCATACTCGGGCCGGCCAGTGCGGTGCTACGAGCAGTAGACTGACCCGCTCCTGACGGATCCTCTCCAGAACTCCTTGGAGCAGAGCAACCGGGGGGAAAGCGTACAGGCGTGACCTCGGCCATGCCTGCACCATGGCAAAACCACAGAGGACAGTGTGACGTCTCTCTGGACGCAAACAGGTCCACTTCGGCCCGACCGAAGTGCGACCAAAGGAGCTCCACCACCTCGGGATGGAGTCTCCACTCCCCGGGCCTCGGCCCCTGCCTCGACAGGGTGTCTGCCCCCTGATTTAGGTACTCCGGGATAAAAATGGCCCTTAAAGAAAGGAGCTTCCCGTGGGACCACAGAAGGACCTGGCGGGCCAGATTGTAAAGCGGGCGTGAGCGCAGACCCCCCTGGTGGTTGATGTAAAAAACCACTGATGTGTTGTCCGACCGGACAAGGACATGATCACCCCTTAGGTCTGGGAGGAAGTGCTTCAGAGCCTGGTAAACTGCCAGCATCTCTAGCCAATTTATGTGCCATGATAGCTGATGGCCCCGCCAGAGCCCTTGAGCTGGGCGACCACTCATGATCGCCCCCAGGCGGTGAGGGAGGCATCCGTCGTTAGTGTAACACGATGACACGGAGCTCCCAACACGGGACCCTGGGTTAGGAACCAAGGCTTCCTCCACATGACCAGCGTGCGGAGACAACGCCCCGTAACAGTGATCATGCGAAACTGGTTTCCCCTCGGGGAGAACCCCACTGTAACGGTCTCATGAACAGCAGGCCGCAAGGAATAACGTTGGACGCTGCTGCCAGCAGCCCCAACAGTCTCTGAAACTGTTTCACAGTGAGTGACTGGCCTAGCCTCACCTGCTCGACGGCTGCAAGGATTGACGCCACACGTGCAGGAGACAGATGTGCCCGCATCGTGGTCGAATCCCAGACTACGCCCAGTAAAGTGGTCACCTGTACCGGCGACAGCACACTCTTCCCGGCATTGAGCCTCAACCCCAGTTTGTTGATGTGAGCCAGAACGACATCTAGATGCCGAAACGCTAGATGCTCCGACGGAGCCAGAATCAACCAATCGTCGATGTAATTGAGGATGCGTATGCCCTGGAGGCGCAACGGCGCCAGGGCAGCGTCTATACATCTCGTGAACGTACGGGGAGAGAGTGCTAGGCCAAACGGAAGAACCCAATACTGGTACGCTTCGCCCCCAAAAGCGAACCTCAGGAACTTCCTGTGTTGTGGAAGGATGGAGATGTGGAAATAGGCGTCCTTCAGATCTATCGTGACAAACCAGTCCTCGGACCTGATCTGTGATACGATTTGTTTGAGAGTGAGCATTTTGAAGCTGAGTCTCCCGACCGTCTGATTCAACAGACGTAGGTCTAAAATAGGGCGCCACCCCCCATCCTTCTTGGGAACAACGAAGTACCGGCTGTACCAGCCCGACTCCCTGCTGAGAGGAAGAACTCGTTCTATAGCCCCTTTTAGCAGGAGAGTATGTACCTCCTGCTCCAGTACCAGAGCCTGCTCTGGGCCCACCACTGTGGGCAGGACCCCATTGAAACGAGGCGGATGCGTCCTGAATTGGATGGCATACCCGCTCTCGATTATCCGCTGGACCCACTGAGATATATTCGGCAGGGTCTTCCACTCTGCCAGAAAATCTACTAGGGGTACCAGCCTCTCGAGGCTGGCCTCTGGAGTAACAGGTACTGCAGACACAGTGCCCTGTAACAGCGCACTGGCAGGGAACAACTTGTTCGACAGTTCTGGGCCCCTCCTCGGAGGAGGCGAGCGCCCCTCGGGAAAACGCACGCCTAGGCCACCCAGCTGAGGGCACCAGGAGAAGCTCACTACTCCCCTGGTGGGGACCACCCCCAGCGGTTTGACCCCCCTGTCAGGGTCTCTTAGACAAAGCCTTCTTGGGTGTAGCGACAGGCCTCGGAACTGTCCTACCCCTCGAAGGCCCCGCCTGTGAGCGTCGCCCCTCGGCCTACTCATCGTGTGGGGTGCCCGAGTAGCGACACTCACAAGAAACCCGCGCGGGTGCTTCCGGACCCCGAGCTGAGGCACTGGCTCTAGCAGACGAAGACCGAGATATTGCAGAAGCCGTCTCGGAACTTCATGCTAGATCCGCTTGCGAACCCCACGACGTCAGTCGGCGCCGTGCCTCGGCAGCGGCAGGACCTGAACCGCGGGGAACGCGAACCGAGCCGCTTTCCTGAAAAAGCGCCAGGCGAGAGCGAAGTGTACGGATGGCGAGACGGTCGCAATGCTTACAGCTAGCCTCTTCCAAGGCTAGCTGAGCATGCTCCTCTCCCAAACAAACTACGCACAGAACATGTGTGTCCCGGCCCGTGAGAAAGCGGTTGCAGGGAGAAGCACACTGTCTGAAACGCCGCTCGGTTGCCATAATCGCGGTGAGCTCTTGTACATAAATGCAAAGAAAATTTCTGAATTAACAACGTAATAGCAGAAACCCGCGAGGACTGTCACAACATGCACTTGCTGAAGCAACAAAAAACTGAAGGTGCCGGTAATTAGGGGTGCTTTTATGACTTCCTGGTCGCGACGTCACCCGTCTGTGACGTTCCGTCACGCCATTGGACTGATTACACATGTGCTTCATGACGCACTCACGAAGAGCGTTCCCATAGCGTTTTCACGCAGCTCGAAGTTCCCTGATGGGGAACCCACATTCAGGACTCTGAAAGTGTCAGCACTTCTTTAGCAAAAACTTGTGTTTTCTGTGAGAACGATGTTGAGACGGTTTAACATATTTTCTTTCAGTGTGAACTGGTTAATGACTTATGGTTGTCTTTTCAATGCAGGCTTCAATCTAAGGATATATTGTTACACCCATTAAACGAAATGTCAATTAAAACTGGAATATTTATGGAGGATAAAAACATAGAATTCTTGATAAATAATCTAATTGAGCATTGCAAACATTTTATTCATAGGTGCAAATATTTAAAGGTCAAGCCCCACATCAACGGTTTAACGCCAAAAGACTCTTATTTTTGTTAGATTCACATTCCCTTATGGATTAAAAAGACCCCTAGTTTTTATTTAATTTCTTTTTATGATTTGTTATATATCGTCTCTACCTTATAGATGTAAACACGTTGTAATTGATTGTACTAACACATTGTGCCTTGATTGTTTGTATGACTATTGTAAAACAATAAAATAAAAAATAAAAACTTTAGCAAAAACCAAGATGGACGACATGGACACCAAACGGACTGTGAGTACCGACATTCAAATAACTTTTATTTTATAACGTTTCAACGAAGGAAAGTTTACATAGCCAGTGAGAGCTGCTAACTTCAAATTAATAAATCATTTCCACGAATTTATAATTTGTGTTCTAGTTTGTGTTCTAGTTTTATTAATTACTACGACGTTCTCAGTTCGTGGCCATGATTCAGATCCTTGTTGATTTTTGTTAATTACTACGATGTTATGTATACGTGTCCATGATTTAATAAATCATTGATGTTTTTTATAATAAGTAAATCTGTCCAGCACAATTAAACTTAAGAAGATGGCAAAAACATGCTGATGTCTCTCTGATTTGTTTTTGGAAATCATACACCTAATTAAGATTTTGGGTATACATAACTTACACTTTAAATTAAATAATCTGTAGTTCTATGTTCTTGTTTAGGGTATACCATTCACAGATGTGGGTTACATTGCCGTCCACAATTGCATTACCACTGTATCCACTGCCAGTCAACGCTGTTATGTAAATTAGACTTCATGAAACATCTGTCTTCGTGCAAGGAGGATCACCCAGCCATAACCAGCACAATCCCAGCTCTGACATTTACAAACATTCCATCTCCTAGACAGACCATGTTAGAATTTCCAACAACACCAACCACCACCATCCCATCTCCAAGAACACCAACCACCACCATCCCATCTCCAAGAACACCAACCACCACCATCCCATCTCCAACTGCAGCAACCACCACCATCCCATCTCCAAGAACACCAAACACCACCATCCCATCTCTAACAGCACCAACCACCACCATCCCATCTCCAACCACACCAACCACCACCATCCCACCTCCAGCAGCAGCAACCACCACCTCCCTGCCAACCACCCAAAGTGAACCGATGCGAAGGGTCCGTCTGAAGGCAATACTAAAGAAAAAGTGTCCCATATGCCATCTTGTCTTCTTATCTGAGAGGAGTGCTGGATAGGACACCAACACAACTGAGCTTCACAGATAAAGTGCAGTTTATCTGTGGTGTTCTTTTTCCAGAGGTATGCCGAACCATGTAATGTGTTTGTGTCCTGCTCCTGCACTAACAAAATGTACTGTATAAACTGCATTCTAGCACTACTCGTGTATGGACCCATGTATAATGGCTTGCTGTTCAGTAGTGGTATAATAGTATATTTGTTTTAACGTTTTTCATAGGCCATCATATATGCCCCGGCTGTCCTCCGGAGTGTCTCCTTGCAGGAGGCTGAGCAGGTCTTCCTTTCTGGTCCTGATTATCATTACAGGTGAGAGTAGATTATGAATTATCTTTGCACAATGCCCAGTGCACCGTTTTGTTATTGATATTTCTGTGAACACAACTGTAATGTTTCTCTGATTACTATTTCTCTGAAGTGGAAGAATTTAACCAAAAAAATGACAAACAATTGAGGAAAGAAGGGAGACCATTCAATTGGTGGGTATTGCTTTTATATAGTTACACATTTGGAGTTTGGAATTTGACGTCAGTAACATGAATATTCTGTTTGGCTTTCTCTCTTTACAACTCCTACTGTAGCTCTCTTCACGACACTCAAACACAGGTTGTTCTTTGAAATGGGCGTTTATTCCTTCCTTGGTTACATGTTGGTAACGCCTTATGTTACACAATGGTTACGCCATGGTAACACCATAGTAACGCCGTAAGAACTGCATAGATAGATGAACATTACCGACATTAGCACATTATTCAATACAATACAAAGAAACGCAATATGAAAAAATTATTTCCAAACATGAAAACATATACCTCGTTGGCTGCTTGTCATGAAAAGAGGTTCTTATTTGACAACTTATTTCTTGACTTAACTTAAGCAATACTGGAAAACTTATTTATATACTTTAATTAAAAACTTAAATTACACATCTTGAGCCACGATGGGCGTCCGCTCATCACTGGACCATCGGGCGACTGAATAACGTGTAATTTCCACCAGTGACGTATATTCTATCTCACTTGAACATAAACCAAGTAACATGACATTATAAAACAAAACATTTACAATGTACTTCCAACAAATACATGCATGAAATTGTCAACTTAATCATAAATTAAATTATATTTAACAAATTATTCTTAAGTCTGCATAGCAGCACTTACACCTACAGTGCATACAACTCCTACAGTGCATACGTATTTTACATCAGAGATTTCAGTTGAAAATGTCATCTCTCTCTCTCTCTCTCACTCTCACTCTCACAGAGTTGAAGCCTACCTACAGCCAATCTGTCTGTGCAGCAACCGTTGAAAAAGGGGGTCTTGTTGGGGCTGTTTTCATTGATAAAATTACAAAAAAATATATATACATTTCAGAATCATTCTTGAGTCTTGTCTTGCCTCTCTACAACCTTTAAAATATCTGGCTGCAATTAAGTGACTAAATATAATTCCATATTCATTTTACCTGATAATGAGCTAATTAGTTAAAGCTAAGGAGGTTAATCAATACACAGTATAACTAAAGAAACTAAGACTTTCTCCACTTTTACAGTTGTTTAAAGATTGATATACATTTTACATTTATGTTTTGTGTCAATTAGTTTAAATGTCAAATTGTGACGCTATTTGTGTACACACGTTGTAGTTAACCTCTAATACATTTTTTATTAAAAAAACAAAATTTTATGTTAAAAATAACAAGTTTTATATAAAAACAGTAATAACACATTTTAGATAAAAAATAACAAATTTCATATAAAAACAGTAATAACACTCATCTCTCATCTCATCTCATCTTCAACCGCTTATCCGGGGTCGGGTCGCGGGGGTAGCAGCTCTGGCGGGGACCCCAAACTTCCCTTTCCCGGGCAACATTAGCCAGCTCTGACTGGGGAATCCCGAGGCGTTCCCAGGCCAGTGTGGAGATATAATCTCTCCACCTAGTCCTGGGTCTTCCCCGAGGTCTCCTCCCAGCTGGACGTGCCTGGAACACCTCTCTAGGGAGGCGCCCAGGTGGCATTCGTACAAGATGCCCGAACCACCTCAACTGGCTCCTTTCTATGCAAAGGAGCAGCGGCTCTACTCCGAGTTCCTCTCGGATGACTGAGCTTCTCACCCTATCCCTAAGGGAGAGGCCAGCCACCTTTCTGAGAAAACCCATTTCGGCCGCTTGTACCCGCGATCTCGTTCTTTCGGTCATGACCCAGTTTTCATGACCATAGGTGAGGGTAGGAACAAAGATTGACCGGTAGATCGAGAGCTTTGCCTTTCGGCTCAGCTCTCTTTTCGTCACAACGGTGCGGTGAAGCGAATGCAACACCGCCCCCGCTGCTCCGATCCTCCGACCAATCTCCCGCTCCATTGTTCCCTCACTCGCGAACAAGACCCCGAGGTACTTGAACTCCTTCACTTGGAGTAAGGACTCATTCCCTACCCGGAGTAGGCACTCCACCGGTTTCCTGCTGAGAGTCATGGCCTCAGATTTAGAGGTGCTAACCCTCATCCCAGCCGCTTCACACTCGGCTGCGAACCGATCCAGTGAGTGCTGAAGGTCACCGACCGATGAGGCCATCAGGACCACATCATCCGCAAAAAGCAGTGATGTGACCATCAGCCCACCGAACGGGAACCCCTCCCCCCCATGACTACGCCTTGATATCCTGTCCATGAATATTACAAACAGGATTGGTGACAAAGCGCTGGCCTGGCGGAGGCCAACCCCCACCTGGAACGAATCCGACTTACTGCCGAGGACACGGACACAGCTCATGCTTTGAGCGTACAGAGATTGGATGGCCCTGAGAAGAGACCCCCTCACCCCATACTCCCGCAGCACCTCCCACAAAAGATCCCGGGGTACCCGGTCATACGCCTTCTCCAGATCCACAAAACACATGTAGACTGGATGGGCATACTCCCAGGCCCCCTCCAGGATCCTTGCGAGAGTAAAGAGCTGGTCCGTGGTTCCCCGGCCAAGACGAAAACCGCATTGTTCCTCTTCAATCTGAGGTTCGACTATTGGCCGAACCCTCCTTTCCAGCACTTTGGAGTACACTTTACCAGGGAGGCTGAGGAGTGTGATACCTCTGTAATTGGCACACACTCTCTGGTCCCCCTTTTTAAAGAGGGGAACCACCACCCTGGTCTGCCACTCCTCTGGCACTGTCCCAGACTTCCATGTAATGTTGAAGAGGCGTGTCAACCAAGACAGCCCTTCCCCCCCAAAGCTTTTAGCATTTCTGGACGAATCTCATCAGTCCCTGGGGCTTTGCCACTGTGGAGTTGTTTGACTACCTCAGCGACTTCCCCCAGGGAAACTGACGATGACCCTCCATCAGCCTCCAGCTCTGCCTCTGTACTAGAGGGCGTGTAGGTCGGATAATAACACATTTTATATAAAAACACATTTTATATAAAAACAATAAAACATTTTATATAAAAAAATATTAACACATTTTATAAAAAAACAGTAATATATAAAAACACATTTTAAACAATAATAACACATTTTACATAATTAATCCTGCATTTAAATCTAGGGTCCTGAAAGTGGGGTCCTAGATCTGCTGGGGTCCTAAAACTGCAGCAGCCTCCGGTTGTGCAGGAACACACTATTGGAGGAAGGACGCGATCTTTAAAAGCCACCATGAGCTTAGCGGATAAGGGTGGTACTGCACCCCATGGCCCAGAAATACTTTTTCCCATAGACTTGCATGGCGAAAGAAACTTCTATATTTCTGCGGATAGTTATTTGGGGGATAAACTTACCAGCCTGAACACTTAAAGGCTTCTTGTTGAAAACGACATTTTTTAAACATTTTTAACATTTACTAGTAGCCAAATCCAGAGTTATTAAACTAGGCATGACGATCACGCATAATGGCCGCGAGAAGACCCGCTGGACTGCACCCGCCCATGTTGCTCCTGCGCATGCTCACATATATCAATGTCCTATTGTCTAATAAAGTTAAACGTTATGTATGGTGGCACTTATTTTACCTCCTGGTGTGACGGCCCAAGGGCTTCTGCCAGGGTATGTGTGTGTGGGTGTCTCTGTCTGGGTTTTGTTTGCAGGGTGAACTTCCTGGTGGAGTGGAGCTGAGGCAATCAAGCAGATCAGAGGCAGCTGGCCACTGGCTCTGGATTGAATAAAACCCGCCCCTTCCTGATTGTTGCGGGCTGGACTGTTTGTTCTTTCGCCGGTCCCCAGCCCGGCATTCCTCGTTGTTGTGCCGTGTATGATTTGTGTAAATTAACCTGGCTTTTGGTGTGGCCAGCCACACTATAAAAAGTGATCTGTTATATTGGCCAAACTAGGTTACTGTTATTAATAAACATCGTTTCCTGGTATTCCTCTAAGCGTGGTTTCCTCTTTTTGTTGTGGTCTCTGAGCTGGACCCTAACACCTGGTAATATAAATAAAATAATTTAATTTATTAATATGAGACAAAGACAGTACAACATCAACAATGATATAAGGGTTTATTAAGAAATAGCAAAATGTTTAACGTTACAACCCTACCATATCCTCTAATATAAAACCCTACCATATCCTCTAATATAAAACCCTACCATGTCCTCCACTATAAAACCCTACCATGTCCTCCACTATAAAACCCTACCATGTCCTCCACTATAAAACCCTACCATGTCCTCCACTATACAACCCTACCATGTCCTCCACTATACAACCCTACCATGTCCTCCACGTTACAACCCTACCATGTCCTCCACTATACAACCCAACCATGTCCTCCACTATACAACCCTACCATGTCCTCTACTATACAACCCTACCATGTCCTCCACTATAAAACCCTACCATGTCCTCCACTATAAAACCCTACCATGTCCTCCACTATAAAACCCTACCATGTCCTCCACTATAAAACCCTACCATGTCCTCCACTATAAAACCCTACCATGTCCTCCACTATACAACCCAACCATGTCCTCCACTATACAACCCTACCATGTCCTCCACTATACAACCCTACCATGTCCTCCACTATACAACCCTACCATGTCCTCCACTATACAACCCTACCATGTCCTCTACTATAAACACCTACCATGTCCTCCACTATACAACCCTACCATGTCCTCCACTTCCTCTTAGGCCACTCCTTCTTGAGCCACACTCACTTCCTCTTAGGCCACACTTCTTCTTGAGCCACACTCACTTCCTCTTAGGCCACTTCTTCTTGAGCCACACTCACTTCTTCTTAGGCCACTTCTTCAGCCACACTCACTTCCTCTTAGGCCCCTCCTTCTTGAGCCACACTCACTTCCTCTTAGGCCATGCTTCTTTTTCAGCCACACTCACTTCCTCTTAGGCCACTTCTTCTTCAGCCACACTCACTTCCTCTTAGGCCACGCTTCTTCTTCAGCCACACTCACTTCCTCTTAGGCCCCTCCTTCTTGAGCCACACTCACTTCCTCTGAGTCCACGCTTGTTCTTCAGCCACACTCACTTCATCTTAGGCCCCTCCTTCTTGAGCCACACTCACTTCCTCTTAGGCCATGCTTCTTCTTCAGCCACACTCACTTCCTCTTAGGCCACTTCTTCAGCCACACTCACTTCCTCTTAGTCCACGCTTCTTCTTCAGCCAAACTCACTTCCTCTTAGGCCCCTCTTTCTTGAGCCACACTCACTTCCTCTTAGGCCCCTCCTTCTTGAGCCACACTCACTTCCTCTTAGGCCACTTCTTCTTCAGCCACACTCACTTCCTCTTATTCCACGCTTCTTCTTCAGCCACACTCACTTCCTCTTAGGCCACTTCTTCTTCAGCCACACTCACTTCCTCTTAGTCCACGCTTCTTCTTCAGCCACACTCACTTCCTCTTAGGCCACTTCTTCTTCAGCCACACTCACTTCCTCTTATTCCACGCTTCTTCTTCAGCCACACTCACTTCCTCTTAGGCCACTCTTCTTCTTGCGCCTCTCCTTTGTCGCCATGGTGTGTTTTGGGTCAATGTCGTGCTGGAATATCCACCCACGACCCATTTTTAATGCTTTGGCTGAGGGACGAAGGTTCTCACATAAATGCTGCCCCTCCCCTCCTAACTGCTGCCCCTCTCCACACTAATGCTGCCCTTCCCCCACACTAATGCTGCCCCTCTCCACACTAATGCTGCCCTTCCCCCACACTAATGCTGCCCCTCTCCAAACTAATGCTGCCCCACCCTACCTTACTGATACCCTCCCCACACTAATGCTGCCCCTCTCCACACCAATGCTGCCCCTCCCCACACTTATGCTGCCCCTCTCCACACTAATGCTGCCCCTCCCCACACTAATGATGCCCCTCTCTACACTAATGCTGCCCCTCTCCACACTAATGCTGCCCCTCTCCACACCAATGCTGCCCCTCCCCACACTAATGCTGCCCTTCCCCCACACTAATGCTGTTCTCCCCACACTAATGCTGCCCCTACCACACTAATGCTGCCCCTCTCCACACTAATGCTGCCCCACCCCACACTAATGCTGCCCCTCCCCACACTAATGCTGCCCTCCCAACACTAATGCTGCCCCTCCCCACACTAATGCTGCCACACCCTACCTTACTGCTGCCCTCCCCTTCTTAATGCACTTACAGCCAATCAGCTGGCTATAAATACACAGGCTGTCTGCTACTCAATATTGAGTACAAAGACTCACCTGTTCTCTGTGTGCGTTTCTGTGTGCATCTGCGCATATGGGTTTGGGGAATTTGCATAGTCTGCTGCTCTTTGGAGCCATGAGAGTTCATTTAATGTGAATTCTACAGAGAGATGACAGAGAAAAACTGAAAAAGCAAAAGGAAATGGGTGTCAGTCACCTGGTGAGAGAGGAAAAAGAAATGGATAATTATTGATTGGGACCTCTTTCAGCCCATATTCACAAGGTTAGTGGACATTGTCTATAAAAAATAATATAGTGGTATATACTCTAGGGAGTATAGTGGTATATACTCTAGGGAATATGGTGGTGTATATACTCTAGGGAGTATGGTGGTATATAAACTCTATGGAGTATGTTGGTATATAAACTCTAGGGAGTATGTTGGTATATATACTCTAGGGAGTATGTTGGTATATATACTCTAGGGAGTATGGTGGTATATACTATAGAGAGTATGGTGGTGTATATACTCTATATAGTATGGTGGTGTATATACTCTAGTGAGTATGGTGGTATATATACTCTAGTGAGTATGGCAGTATATATACTCTAGAGATTACGGCGGTATAAATACTCTAGAGAGTATAGTGGTATATACTCTAGAGAGTATGGTGGTATACACTCTAGAAAGTATGGTGGTATATACTCTAGAGAGTATGGTGGTATATACACTAGGGAGTATGGTGGTATATACACTAGGGAGTATGGTGGTATACACACTAGGGAGTATGGTGGTATATACACTAGAGAGTATGGTGGTATATACACTAGGGAGTATGGTGGTATACACACTAGGGAGTATGGTGGTATATACACTAGAGAGTATGGTGGTATATACACCAGAGTGTATGGTGGTATACCCACTAGGGAGTATGGTGGTATATACTCTAGAGAGTATGGTGGTATATACTCTAGAGAGTATGGTGGTATATACACTAGGGAGTATGGTGGTATACACACTAGGGAGTATGGTGGTATATACTTTAGGGTGGAGCAGGGTTGGGAGGAACCTGGATATAGTCTTCGTCTTGGGGATATCCTGTCTGTCCTTATTAGATTTATAATGAGTAGAAGTTGCCATTTCGTGGATATTGTGTTTGTTTTATTGAAACACGACAGACACACATAGATAGTGATTTCATGTTTAAATGAAGAACATCCTACATCACACTATGTTAAGCTCTTATAACTGGAAGGACTACAGCCCTAGGGCATTACCAGGTGTGTCACAATATCCAAATATATGGGGTTTTGGGTTCCAAAGGTTCCTTGATGCTCAACTGCAACAAAGGCTACCCTGTCTGGGTCAAACTGTCTGGTCTAACGTGACACAAGTAATCATTTGCTATTCCAAATTCCATATTACACATATTGTCATATTGGCTATATTGTCATATTGGCTAAATGAAACGTAGCCACAGGAGAGAACTTCGTGCAGCCGAGCGGAAATGGAGATCCACCAAAATTCAAAGCGACTTGGCTTCCCTCCAGTCCCTCCTCACCGCCTTCAACTCTAATCTGACCACCGCTAAAGCTGCTTTCTATCACCGGAAATTCCAGGACTCCGCTTCCAACCCTAAAAAGCTCTTCTCCACCTTCTCCACACTCCTCACCCCTCCTCCACCTCCTCCGTCATCGTCCCTTTCAGCTGACAACTTTCTTACCCACTTTCAACAGAAAGTGGACAATATTCGAGCATCATTCACCCATCCGCCAGAAATCGCTATTTCCCCTCACACTGACTCTGTCCCTGGTCTGAGTTCCTTCTCCACGCTCGGTCCGGAAGACACCCTGCAACTGGTCCAATCCAGCCGTCCGACAACATGCCCGCTTGACCCTATCCCTTCCCCACTCCTCCAGTCCATCTCCACGGACCTTCTTCCATATCTCACATCTCTAATAAACACTTCTCTAACCTCAGGATGTGTCCCTTCTGACTTCAAGATGGCCAGAGTGACTCCGCTCCTCAAGACCTCAAGCCCATCTCGACCCGTCGGATGTCAACAACTACAGACCTGTGTCCCTGTTGTCCTTCCTTTCCAAAACGCTTGAACGCGTCGTAGCTGACCAACTGTCCTCCTACCTCTCGCAGAACAATCTCCTGGACCCTAACCAGTCAGGATTCAAGACGGGCCACTCAACTGAAACAGCGCTGCTCTGTGTAACTGAAGCCCTACGCAAGGCCCAAGCCAACTCTCTCTCCTCTGTTCTCATTCTACTAGACCTATCTGCTGCCTTCGACACAGTAAACCATCAGATCCTGCTCTCCACCCTCTCTGACCTGGGGCTCTCAGGAGCGGTGCATTCCTGGTTTTCCTCGTACTTGTCGGACCGTTTTTACCAGGTGGTGTGGCGAGGCTCGCCATCGAACATGCAGCCCCTGGTCACTGGGGTCCCCCAAGGATCGGTCCTAGGCCCTCTCCTTTTCTCCTTATACACCCGGTCTCTTGGCTCTGTCATATCCTCACATGGCCTCTCCTATCACTGCTATGCTGATGATACCCAACTATTTTTCTCATTCCCACAGTCTGAAACCTAGGTGGCATCCCGTATCTCTGCATGTCTGACTGACATCTCGGCCTGGATGTCTGCACACCATCTGAAACTCAACCTAGGTAAAACTGAACTGCTCTTCTTCAAAGGAAGAGCCTGCCCGCTCCAGGATCTGTCCATTACGGTGGACAACGTCACAGTCCCTGCTACCCAATGTGGGAAAAACCTTGGCGTGACCCTTGACAACTCCCTCTCATTTTCTGCACACATCAAGGCGGTGTCCCGGTCTTGCAGGTACATGCTCTACAACATTCGGAAAGTAAGGCCGTATCTTACGCAGGAAGCCGCACAAGTGCTGATCCAGGCACTTATCATCTCCCGTCTCGACTACTGCAACTCCCTTCTGGCTGGTCTCCCAGTGTGCGCCATCAAACCCCTGCAACTCATTCAAAATGCAGCAGCCCACCAAAGTTCTCCCACGTCACTCAGCTGTTCCGCACACTACACTGTGCTCCCGGTCGAAGCACGCATCCACTACAAAACCATGGTGCTAGCCTATGGGGCGGCAAGAGGAACCGCCCCCTCCTACATCCAGTCACTAATCAAGCCGTACACACCCAGGCGAGCACTTCGTTCTGCCACCTCAGGCCTCTTGGTAGTGCCATCCCTATGGGAGGGCAACTCTCGATCTGCTCAGTCTAAATTGTTCTCCGTGCTTGCTCCGCAATGGTGGAACAACTCCACTCTGGAGATCAGATCATCGGACTCTCTACCAATCTTCAAAAAACGTCTAAAAACATTCCTCTTCAAACTGTACCTCCAATAGCTCCATGAATGGAGCTCCACAACTCTCGACTGTTCGAAACTTCACTACCGAATCATTCTTCTACGATTATCACCCATTCCTCCTCTCCTAGCACCCCTTCTATCTCTAGCACTTCCCCCTGCACCCACCCAGGAACAATGTACTTATTGCCTTTTTGATGTGTGTTTTAGCTATATGTGAAATGTCTGCACTTATTGTAAGTCGCTCTGGATAAGAGCGTCTGCTAAATGCGCAAAATGTAAATGTAAATAGATTGAATACTCTGATAAAAGGTGTTGCCCTGGCCTCCAAATTAGTCTAAACCCAACCCCAACCCCATATGGTGATGTCTAAACCCAAACCCATGTGGTGATGTGTGAACCCAACCACAACCCCATATGGTGATGTCTAAACCCAAACCCATGTGGTGATGTGTAAACCCAAACCCATGTGGTGATGTGTAAACCCAACCCCAACCCCATATGGCGATGTCTAAACCCAACCCAATATGGTGATGTCTAAACCCAACCCCATATGGTGATGTCTAAACCCAACCCCATATGGTGATGTCTAAACCCAACCCCATATGGTGATGTCTAAACCCAACCCCATATGGTAATGTCTAAACCCAACCCCATGTGGTGATGTCTAAACTCAACCCCATATGGTGATGTCTAAACCCAAACCCAACCCCTTATGGTGATGTCTAAACCCAACCCCATATGGTGATGTCTAAACCCAACCCCATGTGGTGATGTCTAAACCCAACCCCATATGGTAATGTCTAAACCCAACCCCATATGGCGATGTCTAACCCCAACCGCATATGGTGATGTCTAAACCCAAACCCAACCCCATATGGCGATATCTAAACCCAACCCCATATGGTGATGTCTAAACCCAAACCCAACCCCATATGGTGATGTCTAAACCCAACACCATATGGTGATGTCTAAACCCAACCCCATATGGTGATGTCTAAACCCAACCCCATATGGTGATGTCTAAACCCAAACCCAACCCCATATGGTGATGTCTAAACCCAAACACAACCCCATATGGTGATGTCTAAACCCAAACCCAACCCCATATGGTGATGTCTAAACCCAAACACATACGTGATGTCTAAACCCAAACCCAACCCCATATGGCGATGTCTAAACCCAACACCATATGGTGATGTCTAAACCCAACCCCTTATGGTGATGTCTATACCCAACCCCATATGGTGATGTCTAAACCCAAACCCAACCCCATATGGTGATGTCTAAACCCATACCCAACCCGATATGGTGATGTCTAAACCCAACCCCATATGGTGATGTCTAAACCCAAACACATACGGTGATGTCTAAACCCAAACTCAACCCCATATGGCGATGTCTAAACCCAACCCAATATGGTGATGTCTAAAACCAAACCCAACCCCATATGGTAATGTCTGAACCCAACCCCATATGGTGATGTCTAAACCCAACCCCGTATGGTGATGTCTAAACCCAACCCCATATGGTGATGTCTAAACCCAAACCCAACCCCGTATGGTGATGTCTAAACCCAAACCCAACCCCATATGGTGATGTCTAAACCCAAACCCAACCCCATATGGTGATGTGTAAACCCAAACCCAACCCCATATGGTAATGTCTAAACTCAACCCCATATGGTGATGTCTAAACTCAACCCCATATGGTGATGTCTAAACCCAAACCCAACCCCATATGGTGAAGTCTAAACCCAAACACATACGGTGATGTCTAAACCCAAACTCAACCCCATATGGCGATGTCTAAACCCAACCGCATATGGTGATGTCTAAACCCAAACCCAACCCCATATGGTAATGTCTGAACCCAACCCCATATGGCGATGTCTAAACCCAACTCCATATGGTGATGTCTAAACCCAAACCCATGTGGTGATGTCTAAACCCAAACCCAACCCCATATGGCGATGTCTAAACCCAGCCCCATATGGTGATGTCTAAACCCAAACCCAACCCCTAATGGTGATGTCTAAACCCAAACACATACGTGATGTCTAAACCCAAACCCAACCCCATATGGCGATGTCTAAACCCAACACCATATGGTGATGTCTAAACCCAACCCCATATGGTGATGTCTAAACCCAAACCCAACCCCATATGGTGATGTCTAAACCCAAACCCAACCCCATATGGTGATGTCTAAACCCAAACCCAACCCCATATGGTGATGTGTAAACCCAAACCCAACCCCATAAGGTGATGTCTAAACTCAACCCCATATGGTGATGTCTAAACTCAACCCCATATGGTGATGTCTAAACCCAAACCCAACCCCATATGGTGATGTGTAAACCCAAACCCAACCCCATATGGTGATGTCTAAACCCAAACCCAACCCCATATGGTGATGTGTAAACCCAACCCCATATGGTGAAGTCTAAACCCAAACACATACGGTGATGTCTAAACCCAAACTCAACCCCATATGGCGATGTCTAAACCCAAACCCATATGGCGATGTCTAAACCCAAACCCATATGGCAATATCTAAACCTAAACCCAACCGAAGATAATCTTGTTAGACACACACACAACACTATCCTACATTACAGGTTTTGCCTATTGCTTACACACGTTTTACAGAATTTGGCTTATTATTGCAAAACTCTACACACAAGCCAATCAACATTAACACTTGGAGATTAACAACTCACAACTATGCCAAAATGAAACACTACAATCAAAACTTAACACTCTTTTCTATAAATTAAATTACTGCAACAAAACTATACAGACAAGCACCATTTTAATTACTCTTCCATATCACCAGCAACACACGGATGGGATTTATTTAAAACACTGCAGTCTGTGTTTTTAGTGTCATTTTGTCAGACTCAATCTTCTGTAAATCTTAAAACTAGAATCTATGCACTAATCAAAGAAGATTTTTACAAAAACAAACAATCTTACAAAAATAAAGATAAATACAGAAAAAAAACTGGATAAATTGCTATTGGTAGACTACTGTAAACATATACTTGTTTTGTGTGTGTGTGTGTGTGTGTGTGTGTGTGTGTGTGTGTGTGTGTGGGGGGGGCTTATGGATCCCGCCTTCTGTTCGGATCTGGCTACACGACCTCATCAACATTACAGGCGATGTCCTCACAGACATCTGAGAAATTATCACCTTAACGTCTCCACATGTCTCCCATTGCTTGCAAAAGAGGCATGTGGGCATGTGGTTGCCGATCATATACTTTCCACCGCCACGCTGAAAATAATTATTTGATTGGATTTAGAAAAGGGCTGTAAGGGGGCAGGTATAAAAGTGTGAAATGGTTATGGTTGTTGAACCAATGTCGGACCAGAACAGCCCGGTGGAAACTAATATTATCCATTTTTTGTGTGTAAGCAATAGGCAAAAACTGTAACACACCAACACTCTCCTACATTAACACACACACAATTCTCTCTTATATTTACACACACACACACACACACCTCTCCTATATTTACACACACACACACACACACACACACACACACACACACACACACACACACACACACACACACACACACATGCCCCTGTCTCTCTCAGATAAACTCTGCCAAGGACACCACATCTCTTTATTGGGTCTTGTGTGACAAACTAGAAATAGGGCCGTTTATTTTTAGGTAATGTCTAAGTATGGTATGCCCTTTACAATTACCCAGCCACCCTAAATACCATATGTGCACATTAGTTTGCGTGTGTATGCATGAGTGTGTACGTATAAGTGTGTATGTATGAGTGCGTATGTATTAGTGTGTATGTATTAGTGCATATGTATGAGTGTGTATGTATGAGTGTGTACATATGACTGTGAATATATGAGTGTGTATGTATGAGTGTGTATGTATGAGTGTGTATGTATGAGTGTGTATGTATGAGTGCGTATGTATTAGTGTGTATGTATTAGTGCATATGTATGAGTGTGTATGTATGAGTGTGTATGTATCAGAGGTGTGGACTCGAGTCATGTGACTTGGACTCGAGTCAGACTCGAGTCATGAATTTGATGACTTCAGACTCGACTCGACAAAATGTACAAAGACTTGCAACTCGACTTGGACTTGAACATCAATGACTCGTGACTTCACTTGGACTTGCGCCTTTTGACACGAGAAGACTCGCTACTTCCCATGAAAACTGGGGAAGAAAATGTTCACACGGCCGCGCCGCTCTCAGTTTATCTGCAGCTGTGAAAAAAATGCATGCAGAGAGCACGCGCGCTGCCTGCACGACATCCAATCACTGTAGTCCTACGTTGTTTTGATTGGACATCCAATCACTGTAGTCCCACGTTGTTTTGATTGGACATCCAATCACTGTAGTCCCACGTTGTTTTGATTGGACATCCAATCACTGTAGTCCCACGTTGTTTTGATTGGACATCCAATCACTGTAGTCCTACGTTGTTTTGATTGGACATCCAATCACTGTAGTCCCACGTTGTTTTGATTGGACATCCAATCACTGTAGTCCCACGTTGTTTTGATTCGACATCCAATCACTGTAGTCCCACGTTGTTTTGATTGGACATCCAATCACTGTAGTCCCACGTTGTTTTGATTCGACATCCAATCACTGTAGTCCCACGTTGTTTTGATTGGACATCCAATCACTGTAGTCCCACGTTGTTTTGATTCGACATCCAATCACTGTAGTCCCACGTTGTTTTGATTGGACATCCAATCACTGTAGTCCCACGTTGTTTTGATTCGACATCCAATCACTGTAGTCCCACGTTGTTTTGATTCGACATCCAATCACTGTAGTCCCACGTTGTTTTGATTCGACATCCAATCACTGTAGTCCCACGTTGTTTTGATTGGACATCCAATCACTGTAGTCCCACGTTGTTTTGATTAGACAGCATCTAAGCAGGCACATTGCAAGACAACTAATGAAGCGCAAGCAACAACGCGCCAGTTGGCAAAATGATACCGAAGATAGTTTCGTTTGGCTATAAAAATTACGAGGTAGTCGACAAAAAAATAGTTGCAATTTGCAAAACATGTGGGTCGAAAGATTACAGACGGAGCTGCGCGCGCGCACACGTCTCTATGGAGTCATTCCAATTATATTATCAGGTTGGTCCAGTTTTTCAGAAGTGATAATTTTGAGGAGTGATGATTTTATTAATGACATGTTTAAAAAAGTTCAGGCTAAAAGGACCCATGTCTATTTGAAAGTTAAACTGTTTTGCAATATGAGGTTAGGGCTGGACAATAATTCAATATCAATATATATATCGCGGTAAAAAAAATCAATAACGGTGATATGATTTCTAAACACATTTTCGATATTTCAATATTTTTGCTGATCTCCAACACGGCAAGTTTAAGAGATCTGATAAACTTCAGGTTTGAGCGTGATGCTAAATGTGCCGGAGAATGAGAGGCTCAAAAGCGCATAAAGCCAACATAGGAGCCTGGATCTTCCGCGTTGACTGGCCCATGACGTCATGATGGACATGCGCTTTTGAGCACTCTCATTCTCCGAGCATGTTGCGACATGCGCGTTCATGAGCTTCTCTCTCGTGTCTCTTAAATCCACGGTCACATAGCGAACTCATGAACTCACCTCTTCATTGCCTAACATGTTCACAAACTTTAAACGGTATCGATATGTTCATAAGAACAAGTTTTGTTGCAAGAAGTTTTGTGTAAAGAATAATATAATCAGCCTATGTTATTGTTTAAAGTTAAATATATTAATAAGGTCAGTCTCAGAGTCCAATTGTTTATTTGACTTTGTATAAAGGTTAAAATCAAATAAAAGGTGAACTTTAATTTATTTGTACCGTTTTATTTCTAAAATGTTATTTAGTTTTATAGGAGGAGGTTCAAAAGACTTGGCAAATGTATTTTTCAGAAGATTGTATACAGACATCCGTTGTGGGTGTTCATGGCATTTTTTTCTGAGGCTTTTATATTGTTCATATCGATATCGGAATTATATCGTATCGACCGAAATTAAGAAATATATCGTGATATAACATTTTGCCATATTGTCCAGCCCTAAGGTCAATACAATACAGGACTGAAGTTGCTGTGCATTGTTCTAGTGCAATATGCTGTTGAAATACAAGCATTTTTTGTGAAATTAAATTTTCTGTTTTTTACTGTATTTGATTAATGTCATTGTATAAAAAGAGTTTTAAATTAATACAAATCTTACAGACATACATCATTTGTATAAATTTAATTTCTGTGTTAAGATGACTTGAAATGACTCGAAACTAAAATGGTAGGACTTTGGACTCGACTTGAGACTTGTTGGCTTTGACTTGTGACTCGACTCGGGACTTGCCTCATCATTGACTCGACTTGACTCGGGACTCGAGGGCAAAGACTTGAGACTTACTTGTGACTTGCATAACAATGACTTTGTCCCACCTCTGGTATGTATTAGTGTGTATGTATTAGTGTGTATGTATGAGTGTGTACGTATGAGTGTGTATGTATGAGTGTCTATGTATTAGTGTGTATGTAATAGTGTGTATGTATCAGTGTGTATGCATGAGTGTGTATGTATGAGTGTGTATGTATGAGTGCGTATGTATTAGTGTGTATGTATGAGTGTGTATGTATGAGTGTGTATGTATGAGTGTGAATGTATGAATGTGTATGTATTAGTGTGTATGTATTAGTGCATATGCATGAGTGTGTATGTATGAGTGTGTATGTATTAGTGTGTATGTATTAGTGTGTATGTATGAGTGTGTATGTATGAGTGTGTATGTATGTATGAGTGTGTATGTATTAGTGTGTATGTATGAGTGTGTATGTATGAGTGTGTATGTATGAGTGTGAATGTATGAATGTGTATGTATTAGTGTGTATGTATGAGTGTGTATGTATGAGTGTGTATGTATGAGTGTGAATGTATGAATGTGTATGTATTAGTGTGTATGTATTAGTGCATATGCATGAGTGTGTATGTATGAGTGTGTATGTATTAGTGTGTATGTATTAGTGTGTATGTATGAGTGTGTATGTATGAGTGTGTATGTATGAATGTGTATGTATGAATGTGTATGTATTAGTGTGTATGTATTAGTGCATATGCATGAGTGTGTATGTATGAGTGTGTATGTATTAGTGTGTATGTATGAGTGTGTATGTATGAGTGTGTATGTATGAGTGTGAATGTATGAATGTGTATGTATTAGTGTGTATGTATTAGTGCATATGCATGAGTGTGTATGTATGAGTGTGTATGTATTAGTGTGTATGTATTAGTGTGTATGTATGAGTGTGTATGTATGAGTGTGTATGTATGTATGAGTGTGTATTTATTAGTGTGTATGTATGAGTGTGTATTTATTAGTGTGTATGTATTAGTATGTACGTATGAGTGTGTACATATGAGTGTGTATGTATGAGTGCGTATGCACAAGTGTGTATGTATGAGTGTGTATTTATTAGTGTGTATGTATGAGTGTGTATGTATTAGTATGTACGTATGAGTGTGTACATATGAGTGTGTATGTATGAGTGCGTATGCACAAGTGTGTATGTAATAGTGTGTATGTATAAGGTTAGGGTTAGTGTTAGTTTGGACGGAAAGCAGGTCCCCTAAGTCTTATAGCTATTTATAGTAAGAACAAATCCCAGATATGGAAAAAATCCCACTGCCACTGGCAGAGAGAAACAGACAGACAGAAAAAGAGATAGAAGGAATGTGAAAAAGTGAGAGAAAGAGAACGAGAGACAGTCAGAGAGAGAGAGAGAAATGAAGAGAGAATGGTAGAGAAACAGAAAGAGAGAGCATGGGATACTAGAGAAAGAGACTCAGACAGACAAAGTCAAATAGGCCGAGAGGTTAGAAAGAGTGAAGGAAGAGAAGCAGAGAGAGTGAAGAGAGAGAAGAGAGAGAGTGAAGAGAGAGAAGCAGAGAGAGTGAAGAGAGAGAGTGAAGAGAGAGAAGAGAGAGAGTGAAGAGAGAGAAGCAGAGAGAGTGAAGAGAGAGAAGCAGAGAGAGTGAAGAGAGAGAAGAGAGAGAGTGAAGAGAGAGAAGAGAGAGAGTGAAGAGAGAGAAGAGAGAGAGTGAAGAGAGAGAAGAGAGAGAGTGAAGAGAGAGAAGCAGAGAGAGTGAAGAGAGAGAAGCAGAGAGAGTGAAGAGAGAGAAGAGAGAGAGTGAAGAGAGAGAAGAGAGAGAGTGAAGAGAGAGAAGCAGAGAGAGTGAAGAGAGAGAAGCAGAGAGAGTGAAGAGAGAGAAGCAGAGAGAGTGAAGAGAGAGAAGAGAGAGAGTGAAGAGAGAGAAGCAGAGAGAGTGAAGAGAGAGAAGAGAGAGAGTGAAGAGAGAGAAGAGAGAGAGTGAAGAGAGAGAAGAGAGAGAAGCAGAGAGAGTGAAGAGAGAGAAGCAGAGAGAGTGAAGAGAGAGAAGAGAGAGAGTGAAGAGAGAGAGTGAAGAGAGAGAAGCAGAGAGAGTGAAGAGAAAGGTGAAAGGGGAGCTAGACTCAAACGTCAGAGGTGACATCTACAGGTAAGAGACAAATACTGTCAATGTGTGTGTGCACATTTGTCAATCTAAATGTATGAAATGTACAAAACATTGTACCTCGCTAAAGCTACAAAGAAACCAGCTCACATTCATTTCCAATGAGATCCAACAAGCGTCTGCGACTGTAGGTGGAGCTACTACTGTGGGTGGAGCTACGACTGTGGGTGGAGCTACGACAGCAACTTTTGAGAGTTGAGATATGTTGAACTCTAATTTTCAGCGTGAGGTGAGAGTTCAGTATGAGGTGAGAGTTCAGCGAATATCACAGGCAGGGAAATTGTTGCATTAGGGCTAGGGATCAATTTGGGTTAGGGTTCGATTTGGGTTAGGGTTCAATTTACCTAAGGTTAGGGTTCAACTTTCCTAGGGTTAGGGTTAGGATTCAATTTGGGGTAGGGTTAGGATTCAACTTACCTAGAGTTAGGGTTAGGATTCAATTTGGGTTAGGATTCAACTTACCTAGGGTTAGGTTTAGGGTTAACCCTAACCCTAACCCTACACATTGCAGGGGATTAAATATCGATTTCCTTCACTGTATCATCTTCTAAGTATTTGGTAAACTTGTTTGATTTCATGCCTATTTGATTTCATATTGTCTTTCTGTCTGCCCTGACACTCTGTTCCTTTTGCTCTGTCTTTTTCTCTACGTGTTGAATAATTCAGGATTTAGTTCTGTACCAGCTGTTCCATTTAGAAGTCACTAGGCAACTGAAAGACTATCCTAGCCCCTGAAACCTAGATGACAACAATGTTCAGTCCCTGAACACACACACTCCCTCGCACACAGAGACACACTCGCACACAGAGACACACTCGCACACAGAGACACACTCGCACACAGAGACACACTCGCACACAGAGACACACTCGCACACAGAGACACACTCGCACACAGAGACACACTCGCACACAGAGACACACTCGCACACAGAGACACCCTCGCACACAGAGACACACTCCGTTTGTCACCTGTCTGGTGTTGTATGTGATCCAGCTAGCAGTCTCTCCTGTCTAATACAACCATTCTGTATGTTATGTGTCCTGCAGGAAAGTAACATGTCAAAACCATCATCCAATGTCAAAGCCCTGCAGGTAGGAGTGTGTGTGTGTTGTTTGCTGTCATACATAAATTCATTGTACTTATTCATTGATTCCTAATAAACTAGAGGACACTGCAGTAGACTTGCCATGTAAAAACAGCATTATGTCTGCAATATTAGAAAAAAACAAAAGTATTTAACATAGCACTATAACTAATGTCTGTAATATTTGATTATCTCTAATATATTTAACATAACACTATAACTAAAGCCTGCAATATTAGAATATCACTAAAGTATTTAATATAGCATTATAACAAATGTCTGCAATATTAGAATATCACTAAAGTATTATACATAGCCCTATAACAAATGTCTGCAATATTAGAATATCACTAAAGTATTTAACATAGCACTAAAACTAATGTCTGTAATATTTGAATATCACTAATATATTTAACATAGCCCTATAACAAATGTCTGCAATATTAGAATATCACTAAAGTATTTAACATAGCACTAAAACTAATGTCTGTAATATTTTAATATCACTAATATATTTAACATAGCACTATAACTAAAGCCTGCAATATTAGAATATCACTAAAGTATTTAATATAGCACTATAACTAATGTCTGTAATATTTGAATATCACTAATATATTTAACATAGCACTATAACTAATGTCTGCAATATTTGAATATCACTAAAGTATTTAACATAGCACTATAACTAATGTCTGTAATATTTGAATATCACTAATATATTTAACATAGCACTATAACTAAAGTCTGCAATATTAGAATATCACTAAAGTATTTAACATAACACTGTATTGATGTCTGCAAGATTACAACTGAAGTCGGTATCATAGGAGATGACGTAACATCTGTAGCATAAGAATACAGCTGACTGTGTCTGTATGATGGGTGGGAAAGGATTTAAGTACAGATAATTGACTGTGTGTTTGATGGGTGGATTAGGATTTAAGTGCAGAGAATTGACTGCGTTTGTATGATGGGTGAGTTAGGATATAAGTACAGAGAATTAACTGTATTTGTATGATGGGTGAGTTAGGATATAAGTAAAGAGAATTAACTGTGTTTGTATGATGGGTGAGTTAGGATATAAGTACAGAGAATTGACTGTGTCTGTATGATGGGTGGGATAGGATTTAAGTACAGAGAATTAACTCTGTGTATATGATGGGTGGGTTAGGATTTAAGTACAGAGAATTAACACTGTGTATATGATGGGTGGGTTAGGATTAAAGTGCAGAGAATTAACTCTGTGTATATGATGGGTGGGTTAGGATTAAAGTGCTCAGGTAGAAGTTCAGCAGATTGTTTGCAGGGTTCTAAATTAACTTTTTTGATCACCAGCCAATGTGGCTGGTAACATTCTAAAGGTACCAGCCAATCTGAATTTCCACTAGCCAAATTTGTACATATACATCAACAAAATACACACAAAAAGTACAAACATTTCATTTCAAGTGTGGGATAATTTGAATCACATTCAAAGGCAGTGGCGGCTGGTGAAAAATATCCTTGGTGGGGCTGTGCCATACTTTTTTGTCGCAATACAATTTAACACAAACTGCAGGACAGCTGTCTGGAACACGCAACAAAGTTTTTATTAACACCCGCCAAAATGATTTTTAACCCGCATTTGGCGGGTTGGTGTTAATTTAGAACCCTGATTGTTTGTGTATGATGGGTGGGTTAGGATTAGTTCAGCACATTGTTTGTGTGTGATGGGTGGGTTAGGATTAGTTCAGCACATTGTTTGTGTGTGATGGGTGGGTTAGGATTAGTTTAGCACATTGTTTGTGTGTGATGGGTGGGTTAGGATTAGTTTAGCACATTGTTTGTGTGTGATGTGTGGGTTAGGATTAGTTCAGCACATTGTTTGTGTGTGATGGGTGGGTTAGGATTAGTTTAGCACATTGTTTGTGTGTGATGGCTCTGTGTGTTTGTCCATGTCTAAATAATTGTTAGTTCTTTTTGTCAGGCAAATCTGAATATCCCAATGGGAGCACTACGTCCAGGAGGGAGTAATCCTGTCAAAAGGAGAGAGGAGTCTGTAGACAAAGAGGAGGTCAGATACACACATACACAAACACACTCATATGTGCCCATAAATACACACACACTAACATGTGCCCACGAATACACACACACACACTAAAACATGGGTTAGGGTTACTAAACTTATTCTAACCCTAACCCTAACTCATCTCTTTATGCAGGCTCCTCCATTGGCGCCTCCACAGGAGGCCTTGCCCAACACACCAGAAGAGAGGAAAACATTGGCTGGGGCCATGAAACTTCCTGGTCCAGCCGTCAACCTATCAGAACTGCAGAACGTCAAAAGTGAACTAAGATGGGTCACCAAGGACTAATACATACTGGTGTATGTTTTAACAGACTATATGTGTCCCATCAATGTTGTGATTTACATTTCATGAATATGTATTCACTCACTACTGAGAGACGGATAGAGGAGTCTGCTAATTGACTTCTATGGAAATGTACACATCCACTTCAACCATAAAATAATTCCAGTAGCTGCAGATATTTCATTTGACCACCTGGAATCAGTGTGGGCTTGGTTTTCCTAGTTACTTTTTATGCATTGTCTGTGTCTTATTCGTTCTACTGAATAAAAAAGATTTCATGGTGTAATGATAGTTTGATTAATCATTAAAACCCATTCTCTTTCTCGAAGCACTTCATGGTAAGATTTTGTTGAAATTATGTGATTAAATCTACAGCTGTCAAAGTGACCGCTTCAAAGCAATTTATGTGAAACGCTTAACAACGTTTTCATTAACATATGTAAAACCATTTAATATCTCTGCATGCCTTGAGATGGCTGTCTGGAACATGCTACATACATATATTATATTTTGAGCTGGGCTGTCTGGAACATGCTACATACATATATTATATGTTGAGCTGGGCTGTCTGGAACACGCAGATTACAGATACAGAACTAGATGGAGGAGTTCACTTGTAAAATCACTGTCAGGGAGAGGAATTAATCAAGAAGGTGGAATTTTGTGGAAATGTTCAATTAATAAAGGATAATTTAACACACAATATCTGGCATGAGCTAAAATTAAAAAAACAACATAAGTTATTTAGTTTTTTTATGTTTCAGTGATTTTGAAAATGTATATCTCAGACTCAGAATGTCTGGTGAACCGGGAAACACTTTCAGCTTTATGTCAGACTTTGTTTCAAGTCTCTATCTCAATTAACGACTGAGATACAGCTATTTTAGTGAGAAGTGGTATTTTTTGCCTTCAGTCTCTGGTCTCAGTGCATTAGCTCCTACACTGGACTTCATTTCCCATAGGGCTTTGCTCCCATTCGTCTGCATAGGGATCTGACGTACCTTCGATAAGGAAGTGTTTTCATCATGGAGGCTCCTATTGTGAGTGAAATAGATTGTGTTGAAAGTTGTTAACATATATTCTTGCCTGAAAATCGATAATTATGGAATACTATGGATCATAAACGATGCTAATAATATCCCTGGGAATATACCCACTGCGCAAAGACACGTCCAAAGGACGTCGTTTCGACGTCATTTTTGCACGTCCAGTTTTGCTCCCCTGAAGGGGCAGAACGTTACTCCAGATGACGTGTTTTTTTCGACCGCTAAATTACGTCTTATTTCGTCTTTCCGACGTCCAAATTGAACTCATTTTAGACATCGTTTTTATACTGCTTAGTCATATGCATAACTGTAGTCCCATTTCCGAAGGTGGAATACTCTTTCAGTTTATTTTCCTACATCTTCATTTAATTGTCTCAGCAGCAGATCTGAAAACACACTACAACTTTGTAAGTGTTGCCAGTTATCTGCTGCTGAGTCAATCAAACACAGGGAAATAAATTGTTACAGGAAACACATTCACCTTCTGGAAAAATGGGACTACAGTTATACAGAAAGCTTACTAATAAATCACAAGTCAATCCACAATCATTTATTTCCATCTTTATTATTGAAAATGGCACAATATTTAACTGTTTCAAAAAAATACAAATTTAAGCACAATTACAACTTAATTTACAAAACAACTATTAAAATGATATTTAAAATGTCTATGAGCAGTGCAGAGTGTGGAGGGAGAGAGGGGGGCTCTTCTGGGTGGTGGTGATGGAGGGAGAGAGAGGGGGGCTCTTCTGGGTGGTGGTGATGAAGGGAGAGGGGGTGCTCTTCCAGGTGGTGGTGATGGAAGGAGAGAGAGGGGGTGCTCTTTTGGGTGGTGGTGATGGAGGGAGAGAAGAGAGAGGGGGCTCTTCCAGGTGGTGGTGATGGAGGGAGAGAGAGGGGGTGCTTTTCCGGGTGGTGGTGATGGGGGAGAGAGAGGGGGTGCTCTTCCGGGTGGTGGTGATGGAGGGAGAGAGAGGGGGGCTCTTCTGGGTGGTGGTGTTAGAGGGAGAGAGCCCCACTGTGGCTGCGTCATCACATAAAACACGATTATACAACTTTATTTACAAAAAAACAATTAAAATTAAAGTGCTAAATGGAAAAAATTTACTGGAACCAACTAGTACAGAACACATTTAAAAACCAATGACCACTAATAGATTAGTCTTGAGGGTCTCCGCCAACTCCACTTCTTTGTGGTGCTTCAGCAGGGTACCCGCGGGGTCTTAAAAGTCTTAAAAAAGTCTTAAATTTAATATTCGAAAAATAAGGCCTTAAAAGTCTTAAATATCATTTATAAAGTATTAAATTTAGTTTACTAAGGTCTTAAATTTGTATTGTCCTTTCATAAAATTAAATATCTTAATGTCATAAATAACTTTGTTACGATAGTTTCGTTCAGTTATGTTACGTCAGTTTTCGACAGTATCGTTACTGTTTACGTAAATGTATTGCCTTACGCTTTTGGCAGTAAACGTGTCTGTCACGTCCATACCATAGAATTAGCTCAAAATGGGAAAGTGTCGATTTAAACCAACATGGCAGAATAATATAAAATATGACTGGGTTAAACCTGTTCCAGGCAATGACCGCGAGGCTCATTGCCGTTGGTGCCGAAAGTCTTTTAAACTGGGGACAATGGGAGTTTTAGCTTTGGACTCTCATATGAAAAGCGTGAAGCACATTGCCACTGCTACAGCCCGCCAGCAGCAGGTGCCTATAGCACAGTTCTGTGAAAGCTCGTCAGCAACCTCAGGCACGGTGGCTACTGCTAGCAGCAGTGAAGACATCGCACCGTCGGTAGTGCAGCCTCCGTGTGTGAACCTGCAGGCTCATTGTGGATCTACGCCAACTCTACGGGCAGAGGTGGTTTGGATACTGAAAACCATTTCGGCCCACCACTCATATTCTTCAAATGAAGAAATTGCCACAATATTCAAAACAATGTTTCCAGACTCTAAGATTGCGTCTTCTTTCGCATGTGGGAGCAACAAGACGGCGTACATCACCAAATTTGGTTTGGCTCCGTTCATCACAAAACAACTGACTGACCAAGTCAACGACGCCACCTGCTTTGTTGTCATGTTTGACGAAAGCCTCAACAAAACCACAAAGACGAAACAGCTAGACCTTCATCTGCGCTACTGGGTCAGTGACCAGGTCCATTCAAGGTATTTTGGGTCACAGTTCATGGGTCATGCAACTGCAGCGGACTTGCTCAAACATTTCAAAGTAAGTATCGCTCCGAAAACTTATTTGCTAAATAAATCCCAACCTGTCACATTGTAGGCTCAACATGGATGTGGTTTAAAACTTTTCCGAGGCCACCATTTATCCTAGTTTGCTGAATTCAGTTGAGTACAAAGAAGTATTGTAAAAATTAAGAATATAGAGTTGAGAGAGTAGAGAATAACAAAAATATGATTATGAAAAAAATACTGAACTACTGCTAAATTTATATGTGGTAGTTTTAATTGAAAGAAATCACTAAGAAATATAATATGCAATGTACAGTCCCAACAATGTGGTAAAACATAGAGATAGATAAAGACGTTCCTGTATAAAAACATATGTACACATGTCCTAAAGATAGCTTTTGATTTGTAGGAGTGTGTGCGTGACCTCGATTTGAGAAAGATGGTCTCTGTGTCCATGGACGGCCCTAACGTCAATTGGCGTTTTTGAAATGCTGCAGCAGGAGCATGCAGAGCAGTTTGGGGGTGCTCAGCTGGCAGTGGTGGGGAGTTGTGGCCTCCATACTCTCCATAATGCTTTTAAGAGTGGATTTACTGATTGGCAAATAGAGAAGTTTCTCAGGGCTCTGCACACTATTTTCCACAATGTCCCGGCAAGAAGAGAAGATTTTTGCAATCTGACTAATTCCAAAGTCTTCGCTCTGCCTTTCTGTGGCCACCGCTGGGTTGAGAACCTTCCAGTGGTGGAGCGGGCCCTTGTCATCTGGCCGGACATAAAAAAGTATGTTGAGGCAGTCACGAAAAAACAGCTCCCTTGCCCTGGGACTTCCTCATATGACACTATTTCAGTGGCAACCAAAGATGCGCTTATTACCGCCAAGTTGCATTTCTTCATGGCTGTCTCAAGAAGCATGACACCTTTCCTCACGAGGTACCAGACTGATGAGCCTGTGCTGCCTTTCATTGGAAAAGACCTGGCTGAGCTGCTGAAGGTGGGGTGAATCGTTTCATTGCACTGAGATTATGATTTTGTATCTGTTTTATTCACAGCCCATAGCACTACTGCTGAGACTGATTAATTTATTTGGCTATTCAAAATTATTGCTTTATTTAAATTATTTGATCATGTATAAAATAAATATAAAAGCTGTTTCCAGAAATTTTGCCTACATTATAAAAAACATTGAGGATTTAAAACACAATGGCGCCCTCAAAGGCAATGATGATTTGTGTATTGTTAACGTTTTTGCATTCTCAATAATAAGTATTTTTTTGACTTTACAGAGTTTGCTGAGGCGATTCATCAAAAGAGAACTTTTGAATGATGTCACACCTCTCCAAATGGTCGGCTTGATGTCACTGACAAGCAGTCTAGGGTTCATCCAAGAGCTGTTGACATTGGCATTGGAGCAGAGGCTGTTGTAACGGTATTGTGGAAAGAATTGTCTGTTTTTTATGGCCTTTACCTGGCCGATCACTGGGTAAACTGGCAGAAAAAGAGTATCTTGGATCTTAAATACCAGAAATTAATAAAAACATTATAATTAGGTTTTTAAAACAATCCCACATCAAAATAATTAAACAAACAAATAGTGCTGGATGGTCGGCTGGCACTATAATTTTTTTCTTAAGTTCTGACTGCAATATTAACATTCTTGTTAGGAGCTTCAGCGGCAGAGTAGACCCATCGTAGGAGAGCTTTCTATCCTGCAGTTCAGACAGGAATGCATGGAGGGTCTCTCCAGAATGGTGAAGAAGATTCAGGAGAAGAGCCCCTTGAGTTACCCGACTGTGAGACAAATGACTTGTCTTAACCCAGCCATGATGTATTCAGATCCAGACTTGTGCCAGGGAAAGATGAAGAGTGTAGTCAAAAGGTTTCTTCAAGACAAACAGTTGGCAGGAGGTGTTGCTGCTGGTACATCATTTTTATTACATTCTTATAATTAAGTCATGACAGTGGAAACATTGAGGCTTACACCACAAACACAACACAAGCATAAACATACATATACACACATGGAGATATATATATCTCCATTTATCAAACCATAGTTAATTATTTGTTTACTCTTTCTTTAGGTGATCTGATTGCGGCCAAGGGAGCAGAGCTCCGAAGACTGTAGGCTCTTATGATATTGCACGCATTCTGTGTGTACAGCGAGAATAGAAAGCTGCACTTCATGGAATTTTTTTTCTCTTAGTTCAAAGAGGACCTTTATGCAGCAAATGCACATATTTTTGTTATTGTTTTATTGAGATTTATTATAAAACATTTTATTCAAGTCAAGTATTTGGTATGTAATTCTTTTGGTGTTAAATCCTTTCTAATTTTCCATTATCCTTTATATTTTTGCCGGTATGGCTGCTGAAGTTGGTCTTAAATGTCATCATAAATGGTCTTAAAAAGGTCTTAAAAAGTCTTAAATTTAACTTGTGGAAACCTGGGGGAACCATGTTCAGGTGCTCTCCAGCATTCATCCTTATGATGTGGCTGCGGCATCACATGTCATGACTCCATCTGCACCAGTAGAAAATAAAAATATTAGAAATATGCAAAGGCAATCTACAGTCATACACCAAGACCCCAAATGTGTTAGCAAACACATGTTGCCTGTGCATCCACTACCAATACTGGATGGTGACAATGTTGAATACAAAATGTTATGATAGCTTCAGCAGTACCTTTGTCAACAGGGATGGAAATGTTTGGTCCAGTGAAGTTACTATTTACAGACTGGTAAAAGCTAATTTTATTGGCTTACCTTGTATTGCTATATATACTTTAGTCTTCTCCAACGCAGTCTTGCCCCTTGTCCCCTTCCCCTTCATGTTAAATCTGGCCATTAGGGAGTTACTGAAGAGCCTAAAGAGAAATAACATTTAATGTGAATGGTATGTAGGAACAGCATATCACAACACAAGTCATAAACCCTTTAACCCCCTCAGGGCTCTAAGGGTATGTTTTTTAAATTCGCATTTTAAAAAGGTACTTGCACATAGCATGGTACCATGTGTTTTATATCAAATGTTTAACTAAATGTTCAGACATTGTAAACACAGAGTTATCTGACGTGAAAGAAACCACCCTAGAATTGACACTAGAAAAATAAGCCACAGCTATAACTGAAAAGCTGTTTGTGTGGACAGAGAGAACATTAGAGTAATAGATAAGGTTAAAATGGTCTCTCTCGCTTGCTCAGTGTCTTGGTGTCTCACACTGTCATAGATCAATACCTACCATCCCAAGGCAATGGGAATGTCAATCTTCGATTCTCTGCCACTGCATCTGCACAACAGAAAGTCTGTTTTAGAAATAACTAAATAACACAACATTCAAGAGATTTGTACAGCATTAAAAGAGAAAAAATACATCGGTAATATTGTAGCGATTAGGGGTTCATCAATACTAATCACTGAATTTCAAAGTGTTTTGATGAACACTGCTATCTTTAGACAACTCACCATGCCTAGGTCTGTCATTGGGGCCAGATGCCTTGGCCTGTCATCAGTGTCAGATCCCTGGAGAAGTAGATTGAGCACTTTTTGATGTTTTCGCCAGTCCCTCATCTTCTTAGCCATCTGTAAACACAGCCGTGTGTCTGTTAGTTTAGTTTAATTTGACTGGTGCATGTGCGAATGGAAGGAGGATGAGGTCACAACACTTACCTTGCAGGACACCTCCCTACACGTCCAAAATAAAAACACTGAACCTGATAGAAAGAAAAAACTGGTTTAATAACACCCAACTACACCTTCACAATACTCGCACAATAGTGGCGTTTGCCTACAAGAACAGCTTTGTTCTCTTGACTATGTAAAACAACTAAAACCCTATAGTGAATTAAGATAAACTATAGCCTATGATGCATGACCATTAAAAAACTTTGTGTTAAAATACAAATGTCGCCTCAAATATTACTTTTAGTATAAAAAATACAGGATGTCCGGACCTCGGCGACCTCATAGCTGGACATGGTCATGTCCGGAACACGAGGCTGCAATTTGTATTGAGATAAGCACTAGGCTAGTTGTATCTAGGCTAGTTAGCTACCAGGTTAGCTACCAGCCAGTAGCTGGTAACTTAGCGACCGAGCTGCACGTTACATATTCGGTTAACGTGAATATCTTTAGGCACAATGGTCGTTTTCAAAAGTATTTCCAATTCAAGTTTAGCTATGGACAATGTTTAGCTACATTAGCTGATGGGAAGAGATGCAATGCTAATTGTAGCCCCAACAGGCTAAGACGGTGTAAGAAGACAACAAAGCAAACACAGCGAACATTATGAATAAACATAAAATGAACAAACTTACCTGTAACTGAGTGCAAGCCGGTGGTTTAATACTGATATTTTCTCGAACACAAATGCTGTCGCAAATGCGTGCCGATTCAAATATGTGTGCCAACTGCCTGTTGTGTTGCATCAGCCAATCTATCTTTTTCTTCCTCGTTGGCCTCGGCCAATCAGAGTTGCGTTTACTGCTTGGGTCGGAGCTGCCTTAGCCAATCAGAGTGGTGTACTGGTTGGTTTAAGATAACGTACTGCCTGGTTGAAATAATTATGTGTGCTTGACTATGGTCAAGGACACATATTGTAATCTCACATATATATTATTATTATTATTATGTGTGCTTGACTATGGTCAAGGACACATATTGTAATCTCACATATATATTATTATTATTATTATGTGTGCTTGACTATGGTCAAGGACACATATTGTAATCTCACATATATATTATTATTATTATTATGTGTGCTTGACTATGGTCAAGGACACATATTGTAATCTCACATATATATTATTATTATTATGTGTGCTTGACTATGGTCAAGGACACATATTGTAATCTCACATATATATTATTATTATTATTATGTGTGCTTGACTATGGTCAAGGACACATATTGTAATCTCACATATATATTATTATGTGTGCTTGACTATGGTCAAGGACACATATTGTAATCTCACATATATATTATTATTATTATGTGTGCTTGACTATGGTCAAGGACACATATTGTAATCTCACATATATATTATTATTATTATGTGTGCTTGACTATGGTCAAGGACACATATTGTAATCTCACATATATATTATTATTATGTGTGCTTGACTATGGTCAAGGACACATATTGTAATCTCACATATATATTATTATGTGTGCTTGACTATGGTCAAGGACACATATTGTAATCTCACATATATATTATTATTATTATGTGTGCTTGACTATGGTCAAGGACACATATTGTAATCTCACATATATATTATTATGTGTGCTTGACTATGGTCAAGGACACATATTGTAATCTCACATATATATTATTATGTGTGCTTGACTATGGTCAAGGACACATATTGTAATCTCACATATATATTATTATGTGTGCTTGACTATGGTCAAGGACACATATTGTAATCTCACATATATATTATTATTATTATTATTATTATATCAAATTTTGACCACCCCTACTCCTCCCACAGTTTTGCAGTAGATAGACAAAATATTGTCAAAATGTGCGTCCCAAAACCTATTTGGTTGCTATTGTTTTGTAGAAAGTTTCGTTATGTAGTTTACGAAATATTAACAAAATTGTCGCTAATTAATCCTCATTGAAATACATTGACGGAATCTTCAAAACTAGAGTGTGAGAGCCCATTCAGCAGAAAATGTAGAGAACATTTGTAAACTGCTCCTGCTGCCTGAGTTTCAACCCTTTACACACAAATGGCATATCAAAACGTTCAACTATTTGTGCGGTCACTGAAAATGTTCAAATATAAGCTGTAACATAAATATTTATTTCGTTATGTCCTTTTGTTTCCAACTTGCGCCTCCCCATAGAGATCCATTAAAACAGTGATTTTCTCCACTCTAACCTGAAAGCGATTTTTGGTGTTTTTTTGGTTGTTTGTAAATTGTGATAGCGCCTACATTTCTGGGGTTACATGTTATACATCAAAATGTCCGCCTGGTTTCTAGGATTCTCTGATGTAATTGTTTAAACTGTGTGAGTAAAACTCTAGTTAGTAGAGCTAAAAGTATACGACCATGCCTGAATCACAGACAGACAAGCTGCATTAATGAAAGAACATTCTGGAAGGGGCGGAGGGGAGGAGGCAGCGCGCTCTGATATCGATGAGGACAGGTGTTCCTCCTGACAAAGGCATAGTTGCCTGGTTACAGACAAAGACTCTGCCTGCAGCAATGAATGAATGAATGAATGGGTAAGTTCTTTCTCTGGGTCTCTGTTTACATGTTAGCATGTTAGCTAGCGTTAGTGCGCTAGCTAGCGTTAGCGCGCTAGCTAACGTTAGCATGTTAGCTAGCGTTAGCGCGCTAGCTAGCGTTAGCTACTACTGTAAGTTTATGCATACATTCAGACAGCCTGCAGCAATGAATGGATGGGTAACTTCTTTCTCTGGGTCTCTGTTTACACGTTAGCATGTTAGCTAGCCTTAGCGCGCTAGCTAGCGTTAGCTACTACTGTAGTAATGAGTAATGACTGATAGGTTTAACACATTGTATACTATGGTGCTTGCAGCAGTAGTGTGTATTCATGAGTAATGACTGATAGGTTTAACACATTGCATACTATGGTGCATGCAGCAGCAGTGTGTATTCATGAGTAATGACTGATAGGTTTAACACATTGCATACTATGGTGCATGTAGCAGCAGTGTGTATTCATGAGTAATGACTGATAGGTTTAACAAATTGTATACTATGGTGCTTGCAGCAGTGTGTATTCAAGAGTAATGACTGATAGGTTTAACACATTGCATACTATCTTGCATGCAGCAGCAGTGTGTATTCATGAGTATGGACTGATAGGTTTAACCCATTGCATACTATGGTGCATGTTGCAGCAGTGTGTATTCATGAGTAATGACTGATAGGTTTAACACATTTCATACTATGGTGCATGTTGCAGCAGTGTGTAGTCATGAGTAATGACTGATAGGTTTAACACATTGCATACTATGGTGCATGTAGCAGCAGTGTGTATTCATGAGTAATGACTGATAGGTTTAACCCATTGCATACTATGGTGCATGTTGCAGCAGTGTGTATTCATGAGTAATGACTGATAGGTTTAACACATTGTATACTATGGTGCATGCAGCAGTAGTGTGTATTCATGAGTAATGACTGATAGGTTTAACACATTGCATACTATGGTGCATGTTGCAGCAGTGTGTAGTCATGAGTAATGACTGATAGGTTTAACACATTGCATACTATGGTGCATGTAGCAGCAGTGTGTATTCATGAGTAATGACTGATAGGTTTAACACATTGTATACTATGGTGCATGTAGCAGCATTGTGTATTGATGAGTAATGACTGATAGGTTTAACACATTGCATACTATCTTGCATGCAGTAGCAGTGTGTATTCATGAGTATTGACTGATAGGTTTAACCCATTGCATTCTATGGTGCATGTTGCAGCAGTGTGAATTCATGAGTAATGACTGATAGGTTTAACAAATTGTATACTATGGTGCATGTTGCAGCAGTGTGTATTCAAGAGTAATGACTGATAGGTTTAACACATTGCATACTATCTTGCATGCAGCAGCAGTGTGTATTCATGAGTATGGACTGATAGGTTTAACCCATTGCATACTATGGTGGATGTTGCAGCAGTGTGTATTCATGAGTAATGACTGATAGGTTTAACACATGGTATACTATGGTGCATGCAGCAGTAGTGTGTATTCATGAGTAATGACTGATAGGTTTAACACATTGCATACTATGGTGCATGTTGCAGCAGTGTGTAGTCATGAGTAATGACTGATAGGTTTAACACATTGTATACTATGGTGCATGTAGCAGCAGTGTGTATTGATGAGTAATGACTGATAGGTTTAACACATTGCATACTATCTTGCATGCAGTAGCAGTGTGTATTCATGAGTATTGACTGATAGGTTTAACCCATTGCATTCTATGGTGCATGTTGCAGCAGTGTGAATTCATGAGTAATGACTGATAGGTTTAACAAATTGTATACTATGGTGCTTGCAGCAGTGTGTATTCAAGAGTAATGACTGATAGGTTTAACCCATTGCATACTATGGTGGATGTTGCAGCAGTGTGTATTCATGAGTAATGACTGATAGGTTTAACACATTGCATACTATGGTGCATGTTGCAGCAGTGTGTAGTCATGAGTAATGACTGATAGGTTTAACACATTGCATACTATGGTGCATGTAGCAGCAGTGTGTATTCATGAGTAATGACTGATAGGTTTAACACATTGTATACTATGGTGCATGTAGCAGCAGTGTGTATTGATGAGTAATGACTGATAGGTTTAACACATTGCATACTATCTTGCATGCAGTAGCAGTGTGTATTCATGAGTATTGACTGATAGGTTTAACCCATTGCATTCTATGGTGCATGTTGCAGCAGTGTGAATTCATGAGTAATGACTGATAGGTTTAACAAATTGTATACTATGGTGCTTGCAGCAGTGTGTATTCAAGAGTAATGACTGATAGGTTTAACACATTGCATACTATCTTGCATGCAGCAGCAGTGTGTATTCATGAGTATGGACTGATAGGTTTAACCCATTGCATACTATGGTGGATGTTGCAGCAGTGTGTATTCATGAGTAATGACTGATAGGTTTAACACATTGCATATTATGGTGCATGTTGCAGCAGTGTGTAGTCATGAGTAATGACTGATAGGTTTAACACATTGCATACTATGGTGCATGTAGCAGCAGTGTGTATTCATGAGTAATGACTGATAGGTTTAACACATTGTATACTATGGTGCATGTAGCAGCAGTGTGTATTGATGAGTAATGACTGATAGGTTTAACACATTGCATACTATCTTGCATGCAGTAGCAGTGTGTATTCATGAGTATTGACTGATAGGTTTAACCCATTGCATTCTATGGTGCATGTTGCAGCAGTGTGAATTCATGAGTAATGACTGATAGGTTTAACACATTGCATACTATCTGCATGCAGCAGCAGTGTGTATTCATGAGTATGGACTGATAGGTTTAACCCATTGCATACTATGGTGCATGTTGCAGCAGTGTGTATTCATGAGTAATGACTGATAGGTTTAACACATTGTATACTATGGTGCATGCAGCAGTAGTGTGTATTCATGAGTAATGACTGATAGGTTTAACACATTGCATACTATGGTGCATGTTGCAGCAGTGTGTATTCATGAGTAATGACTGATAGGTTTAACACATTGCATACTATGGTGCTTGCAGCAGTGTGTATTCATGAGTAATGACTGATAGGTTTAACACATTGCATACTATGGTGCATGTAGCAGCAGTGTGTATTCATGAGTAATGACTGATAGGTTTAACACATTGTATACTATGGTGCATGTAGCAGCAGTGTGTATTGATGAGTAATGACTGATAGGTTTAACACATTGCATACTATCTTGCATGCAGCAGCAGTGTGTATTCATGACTATTGACTGATAGGTTTAACCCATTGCATACTATGGTGCATGTTGCAGCAGTGTGAATTCATGAGTAATGACTGATAGGTTTAACACATTGCATACTATGGTGCATGTAGCAGCAGTGTGTATTCATGAGTAATGACTGATAGGTTTAACAAATTGTATACTATGGTGCTTGCAGCAGTGTGTATTCAAGAGTAATGACTGATAGGTTTAACACATTGCATACTATGGTGCATGTTGCAGCAGTGTGTATTCATGAGTAATGACTGATAGGTTTAACACATTGCATACTATGGTGCATGCAGCAGTAGTGTGTATTTATGAGTAATGACTGATAGGTTTAACACATTGTATACTATGGTGCATGTAGCAGCAGTGTGTATTGATGAGTAATGACTGATAGGTTTAACACATTGCATACTATCTTGCATGCAGCAGCAGTGTGTATTCATGAGTATTGACTGATATGTTTAACCCATTGCATACTCTGGTGCATGTTGCAGCAGTGTGAATTCATGAGTAATGACTGATAGGTTTAACACATTGTATACTATGGTGCATGCAGCAGTAGTGTGTATTCATGAGTAATGACTGGTAGGTTTAACACATTGCATACTATGGTGCATGTTGCAGCAGTGTGTATTCATGAGTAATGACTGATAGGTTTAACAAATTGTATACTATGGTGCTTGCAGCAGTGTGTATTCAAGAGTAATGACTGATAGGTTTAACACATTGCATACTATGGTGCATGTTGCAGCAGTGTGTATTCATGAGTAATGACTGATAGGTTTAACACATTGCATACTATGGTGCATGTAGCAGTAGTGTGTATTCATGAGTAACGACTGATAGGTTTAACACATTGCATACTATGGTGCATGCAGCAGCAATGTGTATTCATGAGTAATGACTGATAGGTTTAACACATTGTATACTATGGTGCATGTAGCAGCAGTGTGTATTCATGAGTAATGACTGATAGGTTTAACACATTGCATACTATGGCGCAGCAGCAGCAGTGTCACCTCAGTTTGGCAGTTGATATCAGTACACAGTCGACTACGGGTGGCCGCAAGCACACATCATCACAATTTCCACAGAAATTGTACGCTATCTAGTTATTATTATGTGTGCTTGACTATGGTCAAGGACACATATTGTAATCTCACATATATATTATTATTATGTGTGCTTGACTATGGTCAAGGACACATATTGTAATCTCACATATATATTATTATTATTATATCACTTTTGTCCACCCCTACTCCTCCCACAGTTTTTGCACTAGATGGACAAAAAAGGTGTCAAAATGTGCGTCCCGAACTCAACTAACCCAAACTTAGTTGGCATTGTTTTGTAGAAGGTTTCGTTATGTAGTTTACGAAATATTAACGATAATGTCGCTAATTAATCCCCATTGAAATACATTGACGGAATCTTCAAAACTAGAGTGTGAGAGCCCATTCAGCAGAAAATGTAGAGAACATTTGTAAACTGCTCCTGCTGCCTGAGTTTCAACCCTTTACACACAAATGGCATATCAAAACGTTCAACTATTTGTGCGGTCACTGAAAATGTTCAAATATAAGCTGTAACATAAATATTTATTTCGTTATGTCCTTTTGTTTCCAACTTGCGCCTCCCCATAGAGATCCATTAAAACAGTGATTTTCTCCACTCTAACCTGAAAGCGATTTTTGGTGTTTTTTTGGTTGTTTGTAAATTGTGATAGCGCCTACATTTCTGGGGTTACATGTTATACATCAAAATGTCCGCCTGGTTTCTAGGATTCTCTGATGTAATTGTTTAAACTGTGTGAGTAAAACTCTGGTTAGTAGAGCTAAAAGTATACGACCATGCCTGATTCCTTTTCATTTTGACACAGACACACTAATTAGTAGGAACATTCTGGAAGGGGCGGGGGGGAGGAGGCAGCGCGCTCTGATATCCATGAGGACAGGTGTTCCTCCTGACAAAGGCATAGTTGCCTGGCTACAGCCAAATACACTGCCAGGCAACAGATACAGACATATGCCTGCAGCAATGAATGAATGAATGAATGGGTAAGTTCTTTCTCTGGGTCTCTGTTTACATGTTAGCATGTTAGCTAGCGTTAGCGCGCTAGCTAGCGTTAGCGCTCTAGCTAACGTTAGCATGTTAGCTAGCGTTAGCGCGCTAGCTAGCGTTTGCTACTACTGTAAGTGTATGCATACATTCAGACAGCCTGCAGCAATGAATGAATGGGTAAGTTCTTTCTCTGGGTCTCTGTTTAGACGTTAGCATGTTAGCTAGCGTTAGCGCACTAGCTAGCGTTTGCATGTTAGCTAGCGTTAGCGTGCTAGCTAGCGTTAGCTACTACTGTAAGTGTATGCATACATCAAACAACAACGTTAGCATGCTAGCTAGCGTTAGCGCTGCTACCTAGCTAGTTACTCTTGTATGTGTATGCTCCATCACTGGGTAGATTGTATTCAAACGACTTTTGTTAATGTGCAAACTAACTAGCTAGCCAGTACTGTTTGTGTAGGCTCACTAAAACAACTAGGCAGGTTGCAATGGTGTTTAATAGGTTACTAGGTTGGTTAAAAGGCTGCTTACAATGCTGCTTAATAGGCAGGTTGCTATGTTTGTTAATAGGCAGGTTACATGCTGTACTATAGGCAGGTTTGCATGATAATGAATAAGCAGGTTACATGCTGTACTATTGTCAGGTTACATGCTGTTTAATAGGCAGTTTATAATGCTGTTTCATATGCTACTATGGTGCATGCAGCAGTAGTGTGTATTCATGAGTAATGACTGATAGGTTTAACACATTGTATAGGGTTAGGGTTAGGGTTAGGGTTAATCAATCAATCAATCAAATTTATTTATAAAGCCCTTTTTACAACAACAGTTGTCACAAAGTGCTTTTACAATCACCAGCCTGAATCCGACAGAGCAAACATCAACAAGTTGAACAAGTTGATACACGGCGGCTAGGCAAAACTCCCTGAAAGTCAGATTTAGGAAGAAACCTAGAGAGGAACCAGGCTCTGAGGGATCACCAGTCCTCTTCTGGCTGGGCTGGGTCAGTTTATGACAATACAACAAGCGAGGTGTGAAAAACTGAGAAACAAAATAGTCCGGGATGTCCGGGAGGGATGTTGGATTTGATAGGCTTGGAGGAAGAAGCTCCGGGTGCATCAGCTGTTCCGTCAGCCGCACAGTCAGGGGCCCTAGGGAGGATCCAGCATATGCTCCAAGCTGGAGCGGTCCCCCTGACAGAAGTGGACACAAACACAGGGAAAGGTTGGACACTAGTTCCCGGCACAATATTATACCGAACATAATACTTTAAAAGGAGACAGGGGGGTGAGTGAGACAATGGCCATGAACGGGTAAACCCAGGACAAGTCCAGACAGATGTTAGTAGAGACAGGACACAGGAAAGGTTAGACACCCTGGTTCCCTACGTCCCCGGCACCATAATATAGCAGCATAGATCTTAGAATCTTAGAGGGTTAGAGGGTTAGGGTTAGGAAATGAAAATAAATGTTGCCGCCGAAGGCGGTGACATGTAATGCACAAACCAAGTGCTCACAGCAAATCCAGGGAACCTCACTTGTCATTGAGGCCCAGCGGATACAGAGTGCCAAGTCGGTGTATCCACAACCTCTCTGCCGATCTCCTCTGGAGCGTGGACCACCTGAAATTGCACTCTAACACAGTGGCTGTAAGATGGGACCAATTGTGTTTTATAAAATGTTGTACTAACGGAATATGCACATCCTTCATTTTGACAATGTTGTACCTGTGTTGTGTGAATCTGGTGAGTAGAGTGTTACCTATTTCACCAACATATTGAATTCCACACTGTTTACACTGGATCAAATAAACACATTTTTTTTTAATAAACAGTAGTGTTACTCTGTGTGGAGAATACCTCTTTACTATGTCGGTTGTGTACCCATACCTGATGTTGAAAAAATTCCTTATATCCTGTGGATTTGGAGACCCTTAGTGGTTCCATTTTTGCTTTGTCCAGAATATCCTGTACATTTTTATTTTTCCTAAAAGCAGGAACAATACTGTAATCTCCTAAGAGCTGAGAGTTTTCCACAAATTTATTGAAATTATTTTTAATTACTTTGACCAACCGTACTGTTGATGGGGAATAAGTTGTTATAACCGGTAATAAAGAGCCAACGACCTGAGGCTTTGTGTGCTGAAAAGTTCTGAGAGCCTTCCTGAACATTGTCCTGGTGTACCCCCTAGTGGACAAAGCTGTAAACAGTGCTCTGGTTGCACTTAAAATCCTCATGTCTACTGCAGATTCTATGGAACCTAAGCAGTTGTGACTTGAGCAAACCTGCATAGGTGTGTGCCGGATGGAAACTAGACCTAAATAACAAGGCATGTGTGTCAGTATCTTAAAAAAAAACTTGATGTCCAATTTAAAATGCTGTTCAAAATTAGCGCCTTTAAATGTCGTAGTGTCTAGAAAATCAACAGTATTTAAGCTAAAAGTGGATTTTAGCTTGATGGACCGGTTGTGATTATTCAAAGTAATCAAAAAAATATCAAAATCTTCTCTCGAGTATGGCCAAATTCCCCAAATGTCATCCAGAAATCTATAGTAATGAAGTGGCTTTTGAGAGCAAGCAGCCAAGGCTGATGTCTCCCAGTCGGCCATGAACATGTTGACATAAGCAGGGGCAAACTTCTTTCCCATAGCTGTTCCTTTGATCTGGAGAAAGAAGTTGCCATCAAATTCAAAATCATTCCTGGTAAGGTTGATTTCTAACAGTTGCAATAATTCTTTGTCTGGCCTCGTTTTATCTGGATACTTATAAAATATGTTTTTAATGGATTGTAGGCCTTCCTTAATGTCAATGTTGGTATAAAGGCTGTCAATGTCCATAGTGAACAGAAACGCCTCAGATGGAATGACAATGTGTTTTATTTTTTCTATGAAATCATAGGTATCTTTAATATAACTTTGATGTTTGGTCGAGAGAGGATTAAGATAGTAATCGATAAACTCAGCTGTATAGTAGGTCTCACTACTGCAGTCTGAAACTATTGGTCTGCCAGGTGGAATCTCATTTGGTTTACTCCAGGCACCCCTAGATTTGTGAATCTTAGGGAGCATGTAGAACAACCTTTCTCTGGGTTTTGCATCCCCTTGTAAATATGTTTTTTGTTTACTGTTAATGAATCGCTTATCACACAATGACTTGACAATCCCATCAATCATAGGAATTGTGTCCTCATAAATAGGTTTATCAAGCCTAGTATAATAAGTTTCATCATTAAGCTGTCTGTAACCCTCCCATAAATATTGTTCCCTATCCATAATGACAACAGCACTCCCTTTATCTGCTGGTTTAATAATTATATTATTGTTTTTGCCTAATGAAGTGAGAGCCCTAGACTCACACTGATCTAGATTTGGTTTCACCCAGCCAATTTTAAATTCCTCATTGAAATATTGCAGGTCAGTCTTTATTGTTGTTGTGACCTGGGGAGGCAATTTGTCATTATGGGGGACCCAAGTAGATCTGGGAGTAAGGGTTAGGGTTAGGGTTAGGGTTAGGGTTAGGGTTAGGTTTTGAAGAGAAATTCTTGTCCCAGAGGGACAAGAAAGGCACAGGCACAGGTCAGTTTTTCCATTCAAAACTAGAAAACCAACAAATAAAACACACAAACTACAAAAAACAAACATAGTGTAAGAATGGGGTTGGAGTTTGGGTTAGGGATTGAGTTAAGAATTAAGGTTGGAAATTGAGGTGGGGATTAGGGTAGGGATTGAGGTTAGGGTAGGGATTAAAGGAAGGGTAGGGAATTAAGGTTAGGGTTAGGGAGGTTTAGGGGTTAGGTTTAGGGATTGAGGTAGGAAAGTCAGGGTAGGGAATTGAAGTTCGGGTTGGGGATTAAGGTTGGGTTTAGGGGTTAGGTTTGGGGATTGGTGTAAGAGGAGTTGAGGTAGGGATTAGGGTAGGGATTAAGGTCCGGGTTAGGGATTAAGGTAGGGATTAAAGTCAGGGTGGGGTTAGGGTTAGGGATTGAGGTTAGGTTAAGGGGTTAGGTTTAGGGATTGAGGTAGGAGTCAGGATAGGGAATTAAGGTTAGGGTTAGGGATTAAGGTTAGGTTAAGGGGTTAGGTTTGGGGACTAAGGTATGAGGGTTAGGATTAGGGTTAGGGTTAGGGATTAAGGTTAGGTTTAGGGGTTAGGTTTGGGGACTAAGGTTGGAGGGTTAGGGTTAGGATTAGGGATTAAGGTTAGGTTTAGGGGTTAGGTTTAGGGATTAAGGTAGGGTTAAGGTTTAGGGAATTAAGGTTAGGGTTAGGAATTAAGGTTAGGGTTAGGTTTGGGGACTAAGGTAGGATTAAATGTACGGTATGAAATAAAGATATGGATTGAGGTAAAGCTTGAGGTTAGGGTTAGGATTGGGATTAGTGTTAGGGTTAGGGTTTGAGGTACGGGTTAGGAATTGAGGATCGGGTTAGGAATTGAGGATCAGGGCTGGGACTAATGTAAAATTAAAGGTTGGGGTGGAAAATTAAAATTAGGTGTCAGGGTTCAAATTATGGTTGGGAACGGGATTGGTTCTGGTTAGAGTAAGGGGTTATGGGTTGTAGGTTCACATTTGAGACTGCATTTCGGGCCATATAATTCCGATTTTTATCTCTGGATTGGAGGAATTCTGACTCGATGGAAAAAAGGTTAAAGTGGCCCAGGGGCTGGAGTAAGATCAACAGCAAGGTTCCAATACGAGGTTTCCTGTCCAGAGAAGGGGATTTAGAACACCCTCCAAAGAACACCAATAAATATAAGTGCTAGGGAAGACAAAAAAGAAGATAAATTAAATATGCAAATTTCAATCCAACGTAGTAAATCAAACAAATAAATATAAGTGCTATTGGGGGGAAAAAATTCAACAAATTCAATCATAATTATAAACACACACTAATAACGTGGAATAATAGTATTCTCAAGAAAATGCTCCTCATCCCTCTCGTAATCTCTTTCAGTATCTTTCATTGAGTCCTAAAGGGTCAATTGTATCCAAAAGCCTGATCCACTTGCGTTCAGTCTGTTGTCTTATTTGTTTGGACCAGCCCAAGTCACTTTCCAGCCCTAGGATCCTTAAATTCCCTATTCCATGCTCTCCAAAGTGTGTATATAATATAGTAGATCGATCTCCCTTCTTAATATGAAATACATGCTGTTTCAATCTAGCCCGTAATGAGTTCTGGGTTTCTCCAACATATAATCTATGGCAGAGATGGCATTCGATGACATAAATTAGATTTTCAGTGGCCAAATGAACCCTGTTTTTGGTCGGGGCCCCCAAGCTGGAGTAGACATTGAATACAAAAGGTCTAAGCGAGAAATGCGGTTCTTTTTGGTGTTTCTTTTTAGTCAGGCTGGAGTGTACCAACATGTCTTGTAAGTTTTTGTTTCGCCTATACGCTATAATGACCCTAAAGTTGTTCAGTTCTTTTATTTCAGCTTGAGCTTTTCGGAAATGACCTCTAACCCCCGAGCTAAACTTCACTAAGGACCCTGAATAGGTCCCAACCAACGGAATCAGGTGAGTGTCCTCCCTCTCTACTCGGTATTCACCATGTTGTTCAAAGTTTCGTTTCACCTCACATTTGATCCCTCTAAGGAATCGTCTGGAGTAGCCTCTGGATCTTAACGCGGAGAAGAGAACAGCAGTGGCCTCCTCCACATCTAATGGTGAACTACAGATACGATGGAATCTAATGAGTTGTGATTTAACAAGACCTCTAAATGTATGTTTGGGGTGGAAACTTGATTTGTGAAGCAGTGCATGTCGATCTGTGCTTTTAAAGAAAACCTTAGTAGCCAATCGTTTGGTGTTTTCCGAAACAGAGGTAAAAAACACCTGGATATCCAGAAATTCTATTTTATCCCTCTGAATATTATGCGTAATGGTAATTGCAGGATGATGGTTGTTGAGAGTGTGTAAGAAATGCTCAAAACTCTCCCTGGAATATATCCAAATTCCAAAAATGTCATCAAGATATCTACGGTAAAGCAATGGGAGCTCCCTACACTTTAGGAAGGCAGATTGTTCCCATGAGCTCATGTAGATGTTTGCAAAGCTTGGGGCAAATTTCTTACCCATTGCCGTACCGTGGATCTGCAAGAAGTGTTCACCATTAAATACAAAATCATTTCTGGTGAGGCTCAGTTCTAAGAGCTTCATGATTGGCCCATCCGGTCTCCCGGAGTCAGGAAATTTAGAAAACACATCAGCGACTGCTTTCAAGCCCAATATAGTATCTATGTTAGTATAAAGCGAATTAATGTCTATAGAGAACAAGAAGGCCTCCTGGGGCACGGTGAGTCCCTTTACGATATTCACAAAGTCATAGGTGTCCTTTATGTAGCTGGAATGCTTTTGTGATAAAGGGTTTAAGTAATAATCAATGAACTCTGCAATTCTGTACGACTCCGAACCACAATCACTAACTATAGGTCGACCACTGGGAACACGGGAGGGAACCGTCCAAGACTCAAAAGGTTTGTGTATTTTAGGCAGCAAATACAGCTGCCTCGATCTAGGTTCATCCGGACCAAGAAGGTAGGCCCACTGCTTTTGTGTAATATAATGGTTGTCCCTAAGACCGGACAAAATGTCCCTAATCATTTTTTGTGTGACCAATTTAATACTATGTGGCAATGGTGTATAATGTTTGGGATTGTCCAATTGCCTCTTAGTTTCAAGTATGTAATCAACTTTATCCATTATGACCACTTGGGATCCTTTATCTGCAGGTTTGATAACAATATTAGGGTTATTTTTTAATGTGTTTAAGGCCTGAATTTGTGTTGCCGACAGATTGGGTTTATTTGATGGTTTAAACCTCAGTTTGTTGAATAAGGCAACATCTTTTCCAATTAGTGTTTTGATTTCCTGTGATGCCGTATCAATCCTCGGTTCCCAATCTGATGGGTCCGTAAAGGGTGTATACGGGAAATCAGTAACATATTCAAAATGGTCAAGCAATTTAATCCTACGGTGATAAGCATGGAGAGCCCTCCTGAGTTCCCAGTGGTCAAACCGTTCCGGGGTAGGTATAAAGGTCAGACCCCTCTCCAGGACCTCCCTTGTGCCTGAGTCAGTCTAAAGGTAGAAGACAGATTCATTACATTGGATAAGGGGGAGTAGTTGACAATACTTCAACCCCTTTACATGTTTAACTGTTCTAACCAATGTTCCAATATGTTATTTGCAGTCTCTGTAGTCCAATGGACCGGATCTCTAGCATTCACCGCAAAATAGAGACTACTGATTTCATTCAAGAACACGCATTTCTCCAAGATTGTCTGATTAAGTCTCTGCAACAGGCTCTGCTGGTCCCGGGGTAGTCTATCCGATACATTGATAATGGGTACATAAATAGTGGCATTGGGAAATACTTTCTTACCAGTTCTCAACAATTGTTGTAACTGTTTCCAAGTAGTCGTTGGAGTTTGCTTGCTCAAGCAATTGTTTAGGCCTACCGAAAGTACTACCTTCCCTACTTCTGGGCAAGGGTCAAGCTTATTCAAGACCCCATTTAGATGGTAACAGGTTGCACCAGGGAAGCTGTCAACCTGGATGTGTGCATCTGAAAATGAGGAGATGCGTGCCAAGTTGGAATCCCCCACAATGACTGTGGGTTTAGTAATTTGTAATTCCCAGTCCAGAATCTTTCTAGTTGACCTAGGATGTCTAGTAGGGGCCTGATGCAGGTCGGGTGTCACCAATCGATGTGAGTCTGTTATTGGAAATACAGGAGGGGATTCAGAGTTGGAGTCTATTCTGCAATATTTGCTTTTTTGAATATTCTCCCTCATCATTTTATCCTCCATATCATTTTCCAGTATGTTTTTAGACCCCACTCGACCAGGTTCCACCACCTCGCCTAAGCCTTGGTCAAAAGATTCTGGAATGGAAACAGAAGAAATCAAATCTGAACCCGGTTGGACCACATTACTGTGAGTTGTTATAATCAAATTGTTTTTACTTATTTGTATTAGCTGCTGTTCCTTTCGTACCTTGGCCAAACCGGGTGACTCTGAAGACCCATCCAAAGCCTCTTCACAAAGACCTGCTACAGAGACACCCTCCACTGGGTCCAAGGGGCACCGACCAAACACAAGCTCCCCGCCACATTGCAACGGGCCTGATGGACTATGCTCATTGTTTGTGGGCTGGGAACACAGGTCGGGAACCTCGTGTTTAACAGGCTCTAAAACTGCAGTTACCTTAATCAACCTCTGTGGTTTAGGTGTCATCGAAAGTATAAGGGAATTAGAGTTTACCTCCTGCATTAAGGGACTGGAATTATGTGTAGTTTGTCCAGGGACTCTTTCTCTTGGTGGGAAGAGCACATTAATGGATTGGTCCAGGGTAGTCTGAGCTGGATGTGCTACTACCTGGGCAAAAGTGCCCAAGGCCCCTGGTCTCGTTGGGCTCATAAGAGGGGGGAATGACTGAGGCGACAATGCCCCGGGTGTCTGCTCTTCAACAACCCGTTGATCTGTATTAGACAACAGAGCTCTGAGGGTAACTACTGAGGAGTCTGTAAATTTTCGTTTATAACGAGTCTTACTCCATCCCACAGCTTTTTCCAAGGCTTCTGTTTTCAACCCAGTCAATCCCTCCAACCCCTGGGCCAAAACCCCATCATAATGTTCCACCAAAATAGACAAGATCCCATCCAGCCAAGACATAGTACTGAGGTGGACCTTTTTTAATGTATCAGGACTTGGAGAGGAAGGCTTAATGAAAGCTGATAGTTTATTGATTTGTTTGACCATACCAGATGGGCATATATGTTTTTGTTTGCAATCTGTCAGGATCTCCAAATGGTGAATCGCCTGTAAGAGCTTGAAATATGTCTTTGTTAATGTTGGATCAACAATGGCCCTAGGTAACATCCCCGTTGCTACAGGTGTAATTCTGGGAGATTGGTCAGGGTAAATTTCTCTCACCGCTCGATTGTCTCTCCTTAGAGCTGGAGGTCTATTGTATTGAGGTATAGACATCAAACGTGGAAGGGCCTGTTTTCTGTGCTGCTGCATGACTGGATCTAAGAAGACTACCAAATCTGAATATATTTTTTAGGGCGGGGACAGGAAGGAAAAAAAAGGGGGGGGGAAAAGGGAGGGAAGACAAGAATAACAAACAACAACAAAAATCCCAACCAACAAACAATAACCAATAAAACAATTAATGAGATACCGTTCAAATCAAAAATAGAACTCACATGGACTAATGGATAATGTTCTATAAGACAAGCAATATGGTGTCTTACAAGACAGAGTTCACCAAGGTGAAAGCCTGAACTAACAGTTTTGGCGTCATCTAGTGGTAAAGGGTGTCATTGTGTACAACAAGACCTCCAAACAATTTATTATTTTCTTAAAGGGATGCATCAAACTGGCTAGAAACAAAGATTAACTGTACAAGTTTGGACTGGTAAAAATAAAAGACAAGAATCCCAATATCTGAAGCCAGACAAGGAACAGTTGACAATTAGGCCAGCCAAAAAATTCATACAAGTTTGATCTGGAGACAATAAAAGACAATAATCCCAATCTCTAAATGCCAGACAAGGAATAATTGACAGTTAGGCCAGCCAAATAAACAAATTAAAAAACAAAATTAATCTAGCCAGGAAACTTTGAGTTGTTCATTAGTGTCCTTTAAACCAAACTGGACATTGGTAATAGTCCTCGGTGTGCCTCCAGGCACATTTAACAAAGTCCCAGAACTGTTGCTTAATTTTTATCCAAAGGGTTTACTCACGCTTCGTTGTTCAAATCACCATGGTGAAAGCGTTAGGTCCACTTTGAGGTTCTTTCGTGGATTCGTTGTTAGGATCCGTGCTGTGTAGTCCACTTTGTGGATTTCTTTGTACTGTCCAAAAGCAATCTTTACTGGTTAACTGGTGTTAGGTTGTTCTCTATATAAATCAACCAAACTTTTTGGTTTAAAGGGCAACTCTGCATCCCCACTGAAGAAGACATTTACATCTTCCAACAATTATTTAGAAGTCATGAGTAAAAGCAATAAAAACATCCCAAAATGTCCATATGTTTCTAAAAAGGAAAGAAAAAAGATCCCGACGTTTCGCCTAATCGGCTTCCTCAGGGGATAAGTGACTAATTGCAGACAGGTGCTCCTATAAATAGGGAGAGGGGCAAGGCCCAATAATTGGGATGCTAATTATTGGACAGGCAATTAAGGCCTCTCTTCCTACTGACCAATGATAACACCTGTTCCAATAGAAATTACACTGTAGTAATCACCTACAAAAAAATAAAAAAATATTTTTTGTTTTTATTTTTTTCTCCTTCAAAGGGATTCTTTAAAGAGAAAAAAGAAACACAAACCAAATCACAAGAACATTTTTTGTTTTTTAATTTCTAGATAAGAAGATTTTGACCAGGCACGGGCTGGGTTAGGTTTTGAAGAGAAATTCTTGTCCCAGAGGGACAAGAAAGGCACAGGCACAGGTCAGTTTTTCCATTCAAAACTAGAAAACCAACAAATAAAACACACAAACTACAAAAAACAAACATAGTGTAAGAATGGGGATGGAGTTTGGGTTAGGGATTGAGTTAAGAATTAAGGTTGGAAATTAAGGTGGGGATTAGGGTAGGGATTGAGGTTAGGGTAGGGATTAAAGGAAGGGTAGGGAATTAAGGTTAGGGTTAGGGAGGTTTAGGGGTTAGGTTTAGGGATTGAGGTAGGAAAGTCAGGGTAGGGAATTGAAGTTCGGGTTGGGGATTAAGGTTGGGTTTAGGGGTTAGGTTTGGGGATTGGTGTAAGAGGAGTTGAGGTAGGGATTAGGGTAGGGATTAAGGTCAGGGTTAGGGATTAAGGTAGGGATTAAAGTCAGGGGGTTAGGGGTTAGGGTTAGGGTTAGGTTAGGGAATAATTCCCTCACATTTAAATGGTTCAGCCTATGGGCCAAACCCCTTGAGAACGTCCACTGTGAGGATGCTCAGGCAACATGCAGTTTTTCTACCATAGGTAAGTATGGTATATTTTATGTCTTTTCCCAGAGTTGTGTTTAGCGTTCCATTTTGGGTTGAGAGTTGAGATGGGATTATGGTTTATCCCTGTGGTTCAGGGTCAGTTTATGGTCAAGTTGAGGTTAGGTTTAGGGTCAGGATTAGGTAAAGGTTAGGGTTAGGATTGGGTAAAGGTTAGGTTTAGGGTCAGGATTAGGTGGAGGTTTAGGTTTGGGATCAGGGCTGGGTCGAGGCTAGGTTTAGGGTCAGGAATGGGTCGAGGTTAGGTTAGGGTCAGGATTGGGTAGAGGTTAAGGTTAGGATGGGGTCGAGGTTCTAGGTTTAGGGTCAGGAATGGGTCGAGGTTAGGTTAGGGTCAGGATTGGGTTGAGGAAGGTCAGGATTGGGTAGAGGTTAAGGTTAGGATTGGGTTGGGGTTAGGGTTAGGGTAAGGATGGCGTCAAGGTTAGGTTAGGGTTAGGAATGGGTCAAGGTTGGGTTTAGGTCCGGAATGGGTCGAGGTTAGGTTTAGGGTCAGGATGGGTTGCGGTAAGATCAGGATTGGGTTGAGGTTAAGGTTAGGATTGGGTTAAGGTTAGGTTTAGGGTCAGGATTGGGTTGAGGTTGGGTTTAGGATAGGGTTGAGGTTAGGTTTAGGGTCAGGAATAGGGTTAGGTTTAGGGTCAGGATTAGGTTGAGGTTAGGTTTAGATAAGGGGTCAGGATCGACTAAAGGGTGGGATCGGGTTGGGGTTAGGTTTGGGGACTGGAAGGTTTGGGTCAGGAATAGGTATTGTGATGGGTAAGGTTACTGTTGGGGTCCGGGTCATTTCAAATTTGGGTTAAAGTCAGGAGGGTGGAGTTGCCCCAAAGGGGGTTGAAGTCAAGGTTAGGGTTGAACTATAGCGGTGAGATGTAAAAGTTGAATGGGTCTCCCAAACCTTCAGGGTCGTTCATTGAGACCTTTTGGAAAAATAGTGTTTAAGGTAAGTATCCAATTCCTCTCCGCTCTCTGACGCTGAGATCTGCTCCATCTCCCATTGGACTCCAGCCCTGCAATTCGTAAGTTGTCAATAGAATGTTTATCAAAATGCCTGTATACTGCAGTAAGAGGTTGTTTCCTCCTAATGCAATATATATGTTGTTTGAGTCTCTCATTTATTGTGTTCTTTGTTTCACCCACATAAAGACTTCTACACTCCAGACATTCCACCACATAAACTACATTGGATGTGTTTGGATGCAACCGCCGTCGAACAGGAGCCCCCAAGCCGGTATGTATATTTTCAATATATTCCAAATCCCTAAAGTGAGGTGTTGATGGTTTAGGGATGCCTTTAAAGGCTGAATGTACCAAGGTATCCTTAAGGTTCCTATTTCTTCGGTAGGCTGCTATTATCTTAAATGGTTGCAAGTTGTCATGTCCAATTTTAGCCTGTTGGAAGTTATTCTTTATTAAAGAGTTCAATTTGCTAGACACCTGCGAGTAAGTGGTCACAAATGGAATTATCAATGTGGGTTCTGACGTTTCGCTCGTCGTAGGTGTTTCAAACATTGCTTGGACCTCAGCTTTAATAGAACGTAGGAACCTCTTTGTATACCCTCTAGGTCTGAGAGCCCTAAACAGTGTTCTGGTGGCCTCCTCGACATGTTCACCCCGTGTGCACAATCTATGAAAACGTATGAGCTGGGATTTAATTAGACCTCTATACGTGTGCCTAGGATGGTAGCTGGTCTTATATAGGAGTGCATGCCTATCAGTTGGTTTGAAATAAACCTTTGTTGCTAACCTCTTTGTTCCATTATCTTGTTGTACAAAGAACACCTCCGTATCTAGGAACTCAACTCTTTCTGTTTGTATAATGTATTTGATTGTGATGGATGCATGATGGGTGTTTAATGTGTCCATAAAAGTCTTAAGCTCTATCATAGAATGGGTCCAGAGGCCGTAGATGTCATCTAAATACCTTAAATATAATAAAGGTAACTTTTTGCATTTGGGGAAGACCGTTTGCTCCCACTCAGCCATATAAATATCAGCGTACGCTGGGGCAAACTTCTTTCCCATTGCAGTGCCATGAATTTGAAGATAGAATTTGGAATTGAATTCAAAGTCATTTCGAGTCAGACTTAATTCTAGGAGAGTGAGTAAAATCTCATCTGGTCTCCCAGAGACAGGGTATTTTCGGAAGACATCTTTGACAGCCCGAAGACCCAATTGTGTATCTATGTTTGTGTATAGACTATCAATATCAATAGAAAACATTACTGTATTATTGGGAACCTCCAACTCCTTCAGCATATCTACAAAGGCATAAGAATCCTTTATATAGCTGGGATGTTTTTTGGCCAAAGGGTTTAGATAATAGTCAATGTATTCTGCTATTTGATAGGACTCTGAGCCACAGTCGGAGACTATAGGTCTCCCGCATGGGACCTCTCCTGGCACTGTCCACGTATCTGGATTTTTATGGATTTTTGGCAACAAATAGAATTGTCTGGCCCTGGGGGTATCCTCCCCATAAAGATAACTCATTTGTTTATAATTGATATTTTTATTTCTAAAGAGTTCCCTAATTAGCTGACGGAGGATTTGTTGGGTCTCACCTTGTATGGAATTAGACAATGGAATATAATGTTTGGTATTTTCTAATTGCCTGTTAGCTTCAAAGAGATATTGCGTTCTGTCCATAATTACAATTTGGGAGCCCTTATCAGCTGGTTTAATAACTATACCCGAGTTTTCCCTAAGTGTCTTCATGGCTTTACGTTGTAATGTTGTAAGATTATCTTTGCCACTAGGTGGAGGCCTAAGGTGTTTTAGTGAATATTTGTCAATTTGTATCAAGTTTTTAAGGGTATCTGATACAGACTCTAAATTAGGTTCCCAATTGGAGGATTGCGTGAATGGAACTGGTTCTCCGCTATCCTTATTGTAGCCAAAATAATCCCAAAGTTTCAATCTCCTGTGATACAAGTGGAGGTCCCTTTTGAGTTCCCTGCGGTTTACCTTGTTGGGGGTTGGAATAAAAGTAAGACCTTTTTCCAACAAATCCTGTTCTGCTTCCTTTAGTTGAAAAGTAATGGAAAGATTCATTACATTAGAATGTTGGGGAGTGATGTGTTTACACGTGTCCCCTCTTAATCGTTTAATTGTTGTAGCCAGTAATTGAGGATGGTAGATGCGGTCTGTGGTGTCCAATGTACTGGATCTTTTTTCTCTGTAGCAAATCTGAGTGGATTTATCTCAATAAGTTCTTTACAGTTTTTCTGAATGAAGACATTTAATTTCTCCAACAAATTACGCTGCAAGATTGGTAATCGTTCACAATAATGTATGATCGGAACAAAGATTTCAGCATTAGGAAAAACTGTCGAGGAGGCCCTCAGTAGCTGTTGCAATTGTTTTATTGAAGTGGAGGATTGTTGACCATTCAAACAGTTGTTCAACCCCAACGACAAAATTACCTTTTGTATCATTGGGTGAGGTTCCAATTTTTTCAACACACCTGTAATGTGGTGAAACTGTGCTCCTGAAAAACTGTCTATTTGAATTAAGGGATCTGTGAAGGATACAATCCTGTTCAAATTGGAATCTCCAATAAAAAGAATAGGTTTTTTAATCTCAAGATGCCAGTCATGGATCTTTCTGGGGGTCCCAGGATGATATATAGGTTTCTGGAATGGAATCTGTGTGAGTGTAGTGACTGAAATAGAATTGGAAGTGTCGTGCTGTAATGTATGTATGGGTGGTAAAATAGGGGACTCAGATTGGGTTTGTTCAAATGACACCTTGTCTTTTGACGAACTACCCATCATCACAACATCCCCCTTGTGTTGTTGTCTTTGTAAAGTGTGTAATGGAATTAATTCCTTGGATGTATGATTGGGTGTGTTTTCTGCTCGGGCATCCCCAGAATCGATCCACGGTTGGCCTGCTGGAGAGGAAGGCAAAATCTCATCACTGGTAAGTATGGCTACATTGCTAAGTACTGTGTTTGTGACCTGTTGTTTACCGTTAGATGTTATTGGGGGCTCACTGTTGACGACGGTCCGCACCTGACCAAGCAGAATGTTATCTTGGACAGTCTGAACTGGGGGAGAAGGCCCATGGTTAACCACCTTTTCCAAATGAGTGACCTCTATCTGATCAACAGAATCTATTCTGGAATCCACAGGTTGTGCAAGCTGAGGGCAAGGGCTGGAGTCCAATCTGAGAGTGCAGTCAATATTGGTCAATTCTATTGGAGAGGCCCTGTTATGTATTGGAGTATGCATTTGGGGTTTTACGCTGATCAAACTTTTTCTAGGAGGCAATATCATTTTTGATACTGGCGATTTGATTGGGGCTACTCGTATGTCTCTGAGTCGTTGTGGTAAAGGAGGGAATGATGGTCCCATTGGTTTCAGGCTCTTGGTTACAAGCGTCTGGTCGGGGGATAAAGGTTTCTCACCCTGAATCTCACCCTGTTTTATTGTCTGGGAGAAGCCACTATAGATGCATAGCTTGGCCGAAATGACGATGAAGTCGAGGTCTTTGGGGTAGAAGGAATTGGATTGGTTACATTTCCAGCTCCTGACACTGTGGGGACATCTCTAAGCCAATCTCTCAGAGTGTCTACAGAGGTCAATGTGAACCTAGATTTATACCTAGACTTTCCCCATTGAATAGCCTTATCAAAGGCCCCCAAATTAAAGCCATCTATGAGGCCAAGACCATTAGAGATGACTGTATCATAGTGTTCTCTGAGAATTTGCATGTTGCATTCCATCCAATGGGCTGTATTTGACTGTACCTTTGATGTTGTGTCTATGTTAGGGGAAGAAGGTTTGATGAATGCTGTCAGTTTGTTGACCTGTTTCATCATCCCTGGGGGGAAGGAGTTATTTGTAATACATTTATCAATGATCTCAGAATGGTGGATGGCTTGCAACAACTTAAAATATTGCTTTGAAAGGGTGAAGTCTACATCCACCGGCAGCAATGAGGAGGTAGGTGTAGATTCACCCCGTTCAGGTAAATTTGCCAATTTCTGGAATCGGTTCTTAAATTTAAGAGACATACTGAAGTTCTCCAATACACCCTATATGTGTTAAGGCAGAATTGAATGTGCATAAAGATATTTGAACCCCCTAACTATGCCTTGAGGAAGCTTAAATGTTCCCACCCTCTAACAGCACACAATGAAGGGTAAGGAAAAAAGAAAAAGAGTATGGTAAATGAAATACAGAGATATAAGACATTAAATAAACTCACTGACTGGATTGGTCTTCTGGGGACCACCGTTAAGGTTTCAACGCTGTTTCAGTCAGTCCAACTCAACCAAGGAGGTTATTATTATTATATACCTCCACTCAGCAGCACAAAAGACAGAGGACCCGTTTGGAGGCAAAAAGAAACCTCCCCGCCCAAGAACACCCCCCTCAGTCTTCCACCCGATCCGCACTCCACAAAAGTGGATAGAATGTCCACACTATGGTGTAATCAACACTTCAAGCTGTGAAAAAGTATTCCAAACGGTGTCTTCCATAAACTTCAGTGCGCGCACACAGTGATTGCAAAAAACTCAAGGAGTACTCACCAGCTGGGAGAGGAACATGTCCAAGGGGACAAAATGGAGGTCCAGAAGGCCTATCAAAGATCCCATGACCATGTGCTGATTTTAGAAAAGTTTGGTTTGTTGAGTTAATCAATGTCCAACTCTGCATTAAAAATCTGAATCCCCACATAAAATCATTTTTGTCAAAATAAAATAAGTCATTTAAAAACAGAAAGAAAGAAAGAATGCCTGACGTTTCGCCTGGCTCGGCTTCATCAGAGGTAGAAAGAATGTTTGGCAATGAGGTTGAAGAGAGCTTAAGATGTGGGGGAGGGGCTTTGGTCCGCCCTTCATCTGGATTTTAATTGGTTGTACAGGTAGGTAAATTAGGTCCCTATTAGGTTACCCTTGTTAAGGAAAGAGAGTACAAATTAGAGTTAATTTTGAAAAAATAAGAGGGGGGAGAAAAGAAGAGGAAAAAGGTGGGGGGACAAAAACAATCAGAAGATAAGTTTTAAATTGAAGAATAGACAACTCCAGATGGATTTGTATTACTTTCTCCATCCTTAAAATAAAAAATTAAAAATGTTGGTTGTTTAATTATTTATTTAATTGAAACTAAGGAGAGAAAAGGGTTAAAATTAGGTTTCAAATCTTAAATCAAAAAGAGAAAAACTCCAGGTCAGGGTCCTGTAATTCCATAAGCTCTATTCAAAGGCAATCTATTAAAGGTAATCCAAAATGGAACGCTCTTAGGGATTTTTAGAATTCATGTCATCCTGCATGGCTCTGGCTGGGTTAGGTTAGGGAATAATTCCCTCACATTTAAATGGTTCAGCCTATGGGCCAAACCCCTTGAGAACGTCCACTGTGAGGATGCTCAGGCAACATGCAGTTTTTCTACCATAGGTAAGTATGGTATATTTTATGTCTTTTCCCAGAGTTGTGTTTAGCGTTCCATTTTGGGTTGAGAGTTGAGATGGGATTATGATTTATCCCTGTGGTTCAGGGTCAGTTTATGGTCAAGTTGAGGTTAGGTTTAGGGTCAGGATTAGGTAAAGGTTAGGGTTAGGGTTAGGATTGGGTAAAGGTTAGGTTTAGGGTTAGGATTGGGTTGAGGTTAAGGTAAGGACGGGGTAGGTTAGGTTAGGGTAAGGATGGGGTAGAGGTTAGGTTTAGGGTCAGGATTAGGTGGAGGTTTAGGTTTGGGATCAGGGCTGGGTCGAGGCTAGGTTTAGGGTCAGGAATGGGTCGAGGTTAGGTTAGGGTCAGGATTGGGTAGAGGTTAAGGTTAGGATGGGGTCGAGGTTCTAGGTTTAGGGTCAGGAATGGGTCGAGGTTAGGTTAGGGTCAGGATTGGGTTGAGGAAGGTCAGGATTGGGTAGAGGTTGAGGTTAGGATTGGGTTGGGGTTAGGGTTAGGGTAAGGATGGCGTCAAGGTTAGGTTAGGGTTAGGAATGGGTCAAGGTTGGGTTTAGGTCCGGAATGGGTCGAGGTTAGGTTTAGGGTCAGGATGGGTTGCGGTAAGATCAGGATTGGGTTGAGGTTAAGGTTAGGATTGGGTTAAGGTTAGGTTTAGGGTCAGGATTGGGTTGAGGTTGGGTTTAGGATAGGGTTGAGGTTAGGTTTAGGGTCAGGAATAGGGTTAGGTTTAGGGTCAGGATTAGGTTGAGGTTAGGTTTAGATAAGGGGTCAGGATCGACTAAAGGGTGGGATCGGGTTGGGGTTAGGTTTGGGGACTGGAAGGTTTGGGTCAGGAATAGGTATTGTGATGGGTAAGGTTACTGTTGGGGTCCGGGTCATTTCAAATTTGGGTTAAAGTCAGGAGGGTGGAGTTGCCCCAAAGGGGTTGAAGTCAAGGTTAGGGTTGAACTATAGCGGTGAGATGTAAAAGTTGAATGGGTCTCCCAAACCTTCAGGGTCGTTCATTGAGACCTTTTGGAAAAATAGTGTTTAAGGTAAGTATCAATTCCTCTCCGCTCTCTGACGCTGAGATCTGCTCCATCTCCCATTGGACTCCAGCCCTGCAATTCGTAAGTTGTCAATAGAATGTTTATCAAAATGCCTGTATACCGCAGTAAGAGGTTGTTTCCTCCTAATGCAATATATATGTTGTTTGAGTCTCTCATTTATTGTGTTCTTTGTTTCACCCACATAAAGACTTCTACACTCCAGACATTCCACCACATAAACTACATTGGATGTGTTTGGATGCAACCGCCGTCGAACAGGAGCCCCCAAGCCGGTATGTATATTTTCAATATATTCCAAATCCCTAAAGTGAGGTGTTGATGGTTTAGGGATGCCTTTAAAGGCTGAATGTACCAAGGTATCCTTAAGGTTCCTATTTCTTCGGTAGGCTGCTATTATCTTAAATGGTTGCAAGTTGTCATGTCCAATTTTAGCCTGTTGGAAGTTATTCTTTATTAAAGAGTTCAATTTGCTAGACACCTGCGAGTAAGTGGTCACAAATGGAATTATCAATGTGGGTTCTGACGTTTCGCTCGTCGTAGGTGTTTCAAACATTGCTTGGACCTCAGCTTTAATAGAACGTAGGAACCTCTTTGTATACCCTCTAGGTCTGAGAGCCCTAAACAGTGTTCTGGTGGCCTCCTCGACATGTTCACCCCGTGTGCACAATCTATGAAAACGTATGAGCTGGGATTTAATTAGACCTCTATACGTGTGCCTAGGATGGTAGCTGGTCTTATATAGGAGTGCATGCCTATCAGTTGGTTTGAAATAAACCTTTGTTGCTAACCTCTTTGTTCCATTATCTTGTTGTACAAAGAACACCTCCGTATCTAGGAACTCAACTCTTTCTGTTTGTATAATGTATTTGATTGTGATGGATGCATGATGGGTGTTTAATGTGTCCATAAAAGTCTTAAGCTCTATCATAGAATGGGTCCAGAGGCCGTAGATGTCATCTAAATACCTTAAATATAATAAAGGTAACTTTTTGCATTTGGGGAAGACCGTTTGCTCCCACTCAGCCATATAAATATCAGCGTACGCTGGGGCAAACTTCTTTCCCATTGCAGTGCCATGAATTTGAAGATAGAATTTGGAATTGAATTCAAAGTCATTTCGAGTCAGACTTAATTCTAGGAGAGTGAGTAAAATCTCATCTGGTCTCCCAGAGACAGGGTATTTTCGGAAGACATCTTTGACAGCCCGAAGACCCAATTGTGTATCTATGTTTGTGTATAGACTATCAATATCAATAGAAAACATTACTGTATTATTGGGAACCTCCAACTCCTTCAGCATATCTACAAAGGCATAAGAATCCTTTATATAGCTGGGATGTTTTTTGGCCAAAGGGTTTAGATAATAGTCAATGTATTCTGCTATTTGATAGGACTCTGAGCCACAGTCGGAGACTATAGGTCTCCCGCATGGGACCTCTCCTGGCACTGTCCACGTATCTGGATTTTTATGGATTTTTGGCAACAAATAGAATTGTCTGGCCCTGGGGGTATCCTCCCCATAAAGATAACTCATTTGTTTATAATTGATATTTTTATTTCTAAAGAGTTCCCTAATTAGCTGACGGAGGATTTGTTGGGTCTCACCTTGTATGGAATTAGACAATGGAATATAATGTTTGGTATTTTCTAATTGCCTGTTAGCTTCAAAGAGATATTGCGTTCTGTCCATAATTACAATTTGGGAGAATGTTGTACCTGTGTTGTGTGAATCTGGTGAGTAGAGTGTTACCTGTTTCACCAACATATTGAATTCCACACTGTTTACACTGGATCAAATAAACACAGTTTTTTGAATAAACAGTAGTGTTACTCTGTGTGGCGAATACCTCTTTACTATGTCGGTTGTGTACCCATACCTGATGTTGAAAAAATTCCTTATATCCTGTGGATTTGGACACCCTTAGTGGTTCCATTTTTGCTTTGACCAGAATATCCTGTACATTTTTATTTTTTCTAAAAGCAGGAACAATCCTGTAATCTCCTAAGAGCTGAGAGTTTTCCACAAATTTATTGAAATTATTTTTAATTACTTTGACCAACCGTACTGTTGAGGGGGAATAAGTTGTTATCACCGGTAATAAAGAGCCAACGACCTGAGGCTTTGTGTGCTGAAAAGTTCTGAGAGCCTTCCTGAACATTGTCCTGGTGTACCCCTAGTGGACAAAGCTGTAAACAGTGCTCTGGTTGCACTTTTAAAATCCTCATGTCTAGTGCAGATTCTATGGAACCTAAGCAGTTGTGACTTGAGCAAACCTGCATAGGTGTGTGCCGGATGGAAACTAGACCTAAATAACAAGGCATGTGTGTCAGTATCTTTAAAAAAACCTTGATGTCCAATTTAAAATGCTGTTCAAAATTAGGGCCTTTAAATGTCGTAGTGTCTAGAAAATCAACAGTATTTAAGCTAAAAGTGGATTTTAGCTTGATGGACCGGTTGTGGTTATTCAAAGTAATCAAAAAATATCAAAATCTTCTCTCGAGTATGGCCAAATTCCCCAAATGTCATCCAGAAATCTATAGTAATGAAGTGGCTTTTGAGAGCAAGCAGCCAAGGCTGATGTCTCCCAGTCTG
>CM055734.1:0-34047 GCA_029465975.1 Dallia pectoralis
GCTATTAGAACATTTGAAAATACAGCTCTTATTGATTTCTTCACTGCATAATTAACTTTTTGATTGATTGTTTCTTCCCGCCATGAAAATAACAAAATGCTTACAACACTAGATATTCCTAGGCGGTCTCCCATCCAAGTACTAACCAAGCCCAACCCTGCTTGGCTCCCGAGATCAGACGAGATCGGGCGTTTTCAGGGTGGTGTGGCCGTAAGCTATTAGAAGAGTTGAAATTACAGCTGTTATTGATTTCTTCACTGCATAATTAACTTTTTGATAGATTGTTTCTTCCCGCCAAGAAACTAACAAAATGCTTACAACACTAGATATTACTAGGCGGTCCCCCATCCAAGTACTAACCAAGCCCGACCCTGTTTGGCTTCCGAGATCCGGCGTTTTCAGGGTGTTGTGGCCGTAAGCTATTAGAAAATTTGAAATTACAGCTCTTATTGATTTCTTCACTGCATAATTAACTTTTTGATTGTTTGTTTCTTCCCGCCAAGAAAATAACAAAATGCTTACAACACTAGATATTTCCAGGCGGTCTCCCATCCAAGTACTAACCAAGCCCAACCCTGCTTGGCTTCCGAGATCAGACGAGATCGGGCGTTTTCAGGGGGGTGTGGCCGTAAGCTATTAGACAAGTTGAAATTACAGCTGTTATTGATTTCTTCACTGCATAATTCACTTTTTGATTGATTGTTTCTTCCCGCCATGAAAATAACAAAATGCTTACAACACTAGATATTCCCAGGCGGTCTCCCATCCAAGTACTAACCAAGCCCAACCCTGCTTGGCTTCCGAGATCAGACGAGATCGGGCGTTTTCAGGGGGGTGTGGCCGTAAGCTAAAAGACAAGTTGAAATTACAGCTGTTATTGATTTCTTCACTGCATAATTCACTTTTTGATTGATTGTTTCTTCCCGCCATGAAAATAACAAAATGCTTACAACACTAGATATTCCCAGGCGGTCTCCCATCCAAGTACTAACCAAGCCCAACCCTGCCTGGCTTCCGAGATCAGACGAGATCGGGCGTTTTCAGGGTGGTGTGGCCGTAAGCTATTAGAAGAGTTGAAATTACAGCTGTTATTGATTTCTTCACTGCATAATTAACTTTTGGATAGATTGTTTCTTCCCGCCAAGAAAATAACAAAATGCTTACAACACTAGATATTTCCAGGCGGTCTCCCATCCAAGTACTAACCAAGCCCGACCCTGTTTGGTTTCCGAGATCAGGCGTTTTCAGGGTGGTGTGGCCGTAGGGTATTAGAACATTTGAAAATACAGCTGTTATTGATTTCTTCACTGCATAATTAACTTTTGATTGATTGTTTCTTCCCGCCAAGAAAATAACAAAATGCTTACAACACTAGATATTCCTAGGCGGTCTCCCATCCAAGTACTAACCAAGCCCGACCCTGCTTGGCTTCCGAGATCAGACGAGATCGGGCGTTTTCAGGGTGGTGCGGACGTAAGCTATTAGAAACGTTGAAATTACAGCTGTTATTGATTTCTTCACTGCATAATTAACTTTTTGATTGATTGTTTCTTCCCGCCAAGAAAATAACATAATGCTTACAAAACTAGATATTCCCAGGCGGTCTCCCATCCAAGTACTAACCAAGCCCAACCCTGCTTGGCTTCCGAGATCAGACGAGATCGGGCGTTTTCAGGGGGGTGTGGCCGTAAGCTATTAGACAAGTTGAAATTACAGCTGTTATTGATTTCTTCACTGCATAATTCACTTTTTGATTGATTGTTTCTTCCCGCCATGAAAATAACAAAATGCTTACAACACTATATATTCCTAGGCGGTCTCCCATCCAAGTACTAACCAAGCCCGACCATGTTTGGCTTCCAAGATCGGGCGTTTTCAGGGTGGTGTGGCCGTAAGCTATTAGAAAAGTTGAAATTACAGCTCTTATTGATTTCTTCACTGCATAATTAACTTTTTGATTGTTTGTTTCTTCCCGCCATGAAAATAACAAAATGCTTACAACACTAGATATTCCTAGGCGGTCTCCCATCCAAGTACTAACCAAGCCCAACCCTGCTTGGCTTCCGAGATCAGATGAGATCGGGCGTTTTCAGGGTGGTGTGGCCGTAAGCTATTAGACGAGTTGAAATTACAGCTCTTATTGATTTCTTCACTGCATAATTAACTTTTTGATTGATTGTTTCTTCCCGCCATGAAAATAACAAAATGCTTACAACACTATATATTCCTAGGCGGTCTCCCATCCAAGTACTAACCAAGCCCGACCCTGTTTGGCTTCCGAGATCGGGCGTTTTCAGGGTGTTGTGGCCGTAAGCTATTAGAAAAGTTGAAATTACAGCTCTTATTGATTTCTTCACTGCATAATTAACTTTTTGATTGTTTGTTTCTTCCCGCCAAGAAAATAACAAAATTCTTACAACACTAGATATTTCCAGGCGGTCTCCCATCCAAGTACTAACCAAGCCCGACCCGGTTTGGTTTCCGAGATCAGGCGTTTTCAGGGTGGTGTGGCCGTAAGCTATTAGAACATTTGAAAATACAGCTGTTATTGATTTCTTCACTGCATAATTAACTTTTTGATTGATTGTTTCTTCCCGCCAAGAAAATAACAAAATGCTTACAACACTAGATATTACTAGGCGGTCTCCCATCCAAGTACTAACCAAGCCCGACCCTGTTTGGCTTCCGAGATTGGGCGTTTTCAGGGTGTTGTGGCCGTAAGCTATTAGAAAAGTTGAAATTACAGCTCTTATTGATTTCTTCACTGCATAATTAACTTTTTGATTGTTTGTTTCTTCCCGCCAAGAAAATAACAAAATGCTTACAACACTAGATATTTCCAGGCGGTCTCCCATCCAAGTACTAACCAAGCCCGACCCGGTTTGGTTTCTGAGATCAGGCGTTTTCAGGGTGGTGTGGCCGTAGGGTATTAGAACATTTGAAAATACAGCTGTTATTGATTTCTTCACTGCATAATTAACTTTTTGATTGATTGTTTCTTCCCGCCATGAAAATAACAAAATGCTTACAACACTAGATATTCCTAGGCGGTCTCCCATCCAAGTACTAACCAAGCCCAACCCTGCTTGGCTTCCGAGATCAGATGAGATCGGGCGTTTTCAGGGTGGTGTGGCCGTAAGCTATTAGACGAGTTGAAATTACAGCTCTTATTGATTTCTTCACTGCATAATTAACTTTTTGATTGATTGTTTCTTCCCGCCATGAAAATAACAAAATGCTTACAACACTATATATTCCTAGGCGGTCTCCCATCCAAGTACTAACCAAGCCCGACCCTGTTTGGCTTCCGAGATCGGGCGTTTTCAGGGTGTTGTGGCCGTAAGCTATTAGAAAAGTTGAAATTACAGCTCTTATTGATTTCTTCACTGCATAATTAACTTTTTGATTGTTTGTTTCTTCCCGCCAAGAAAATAACAAAATTCTTACAACACTAGATATTTCCAGGCGGTCTCCCATCCAAGTACTAACCAAGCCCGACCCGGTTTGGTTTCTGAGATCAGGCGTTTTCAGGGTGGTGTGGCCGTAGGGTATTAGAACATTTGAAAATACAGCTGTTATTGATTTCTTCACTGCATAATTAACTTTTTGATTGATTGTTTCTTCCCGCCATGAAAATAACAAAATGCTTACAACACTATATATTCCTAGGCGGTCTCCCATCCAAGTACTAACCAAGCCCGACCCTGTTTGGCTTCCGAGATCGGGCGTTTTCAGGGTGTTGTGGCCGTAAGCTATTAGAAAAGTTGAAATTACAGCTCTTATTGATTTCTTCACTGCATAATTAACTTTTTGATTGTTTGTTTCTTCCCGCCAAGAAAATAACAAAATTCTTACAACACTAGATATTTCCAGGCGGTCTCCCATCCAAGTACTAACCAAGCCCGACCCGGTTTGGTTTCTGAGATCAGGCGTTTTCAGGGTGGTGTGGCCGTAGGGTATTAGAACATTTGAAAATACAGCTGTTATTGATTTCTTCACTGCATAATTAACTTTTTGATTGATTGTTTCTTCCCGCCATGAAAATAACAAAATGCTTACAACACTATATATTCCTAGGCGGTCTCCCATCCAAGTACTAACCAAGCCCGACCATGTTTGGCTTCCAAGATCGGGCGTTTTCAGGGTGGTGTGGCCGTAAGCTATTAGAAAAGTTGAAATTACAGCTCTTATTGATTTCTTCACTGCATAATTCACTTTTTGATTGATTGTTTCTTCGCCATGAAAATAACAAAATGCTTACAACACTAGATATTCCCAGGCGGTCTCCCATCCAAGTACTAACCAAGCCCAACCCTGCTTGGCTTCCGAGACCAGACGAGATCGGGCGTTTTCAGGGTGGTGTGGCCGTAAGCTATTAGAAGAGTTGAAATTACAGCTGTTATTGATTTCTTCACTGCATAATTAACTTTTGGATAGATTGTTTCTTCCCGCCAAGAAAATAACAAAATGCTTACAACACTAGATATTTCCAGGCGGTCTCCCATCCAAGTACTAACCAAGCCCGACCCTGTTTGGTTTCCGAGATCAGGCGTTTTCAGGGTGGTGTGGCCGTAGGGTATTAGAACATTTGAAAATACAGCTGTTATTGATTTCTTCAGTGCATAATTAACTTTTGGATTGATTGTTTCTTCCCGCCAAGAAAATAACAAAATGCTTACAACACTAGATATTCCTAGGCGGTCTCCCATCCAAGTACTAACCAAGTCCGACCCTGCTTGGCTACCGAGATCAGACGAGATCGGGCGTTTTCAGGGTGGTGTGGCCGTAAGCTATTAGACAAGTTGAAATTACAGCTCTTATTGATTTCTTCACTGCATAATTAACTTTTCGATTGATTGTTTCTTCCCGCCATGAAAATAACAAAATGCTTACAACACTATATATTCCTAGGCGGTCTCCCATCCAAGTACTAACCAAGCCCGACCATGTTTGGCTTCCAAGATCGGGCGTTTTCAGGGTGGTGTGGCCGTAAGCTATTAGAAAAGTTGAAATTACAGCTCTTATTGATTTCTTCACTGCATAATTAACTTTTTGATTGTTTGTTTCTTCCCGCCATGAAAATAACAAAATGCTTACAACACTAGATATTCCTAGGCGGTCTCCCATCCAAGTACTAACCAAGCCCAACCCTGCTTGGCTTCCGAGATCAGACGAGATCGGGCGTTTTCAGGGTGGTGTGGCCGTAAGCTATTAGAAGAGTTGAAATTACAGCTGTTATTGATTTCTTCACTGCATAATTAACTTTTTGATAGATTGTTTCTTCCCGCCAAGAAACTAACAAAATGCTTACAACACTAGATATTACTAGGCGGTCCCCCATCCAAGTACTAACCAAGCCCGACCCTGTTTGGCTTCCGAGATCCGGCGTTTTCAGGGTGTTGTGGCCGTAAGCTATTAGAAAAGTTGAAATTACAGCTCTTATTGATTTCTTCACTGCATAATTAACTTTTTGATTGTTTGTTTCTTCCCGCCAAGAAAATAACAAAATGCTTACAACACTAGATATTTCCAGGCGGTCTCCCATCCAAGTACTAACCAAGCCCGACCCGGTTTGGTTTCCGAGATCAGGCGTTTTCAGGGTGGTGTGGCCGTAAGCTATTAGAACATTTGAAAATACAGCTCTTATTGATTTCTTCACTGCATAATTAACTTTTTGATTGATTGTTTCTTCCCGCCATGAAAATAACAAAATGCTTACAACACTAGATATTCCTAGGCGGTCTCCCATCCAAGTACTAACCAAGCCCAACCCTGCTTGGCTCCCGAGATCAGACGAGATCGGGCGTTTTCAGGGTGGTGTGGCCGTAAGCTATTAGAAGAGTTGAAATTACAGCTGTTATTGATTTCTTCACTGCATAATTAACTTTTTGATAGATTGTTTCTTCCCGCCAAGAAACTAACAAAATGCTTACAACACTAGATATTACTAGGCGGTCCCCCATCCAAGTACTAACCAAGCCCGACCCTGTTTGGCTTCCGAGATCCGGCGTTTTCAGGGTGTTGTGGCCGTAAGCTATTAGAAAATTTGAAATTACAGCTCTTATTGATTTCTTCACTGCATAATTAACTTTTTGATTGTTTGTTTCTTCCCGCCAAGAAAATAACAAAATGCTTACAACACTAGATATTTCCAGGCGGTCTCCCATCCAAGTACTAACCAAGCCCGACCCGGTTTGGTTTCCGAGATCAGGCGTTTTCAGGGTGGTGTGGCCGTAAGCTATTAGAACATTTGAAAATACAGCTGTTATTGATTTCTTCACTGCATAATTAACTTTTTGATTGATTGTTTCTTCCCGCCAAGAAAATAACAAAATGCTTACAACACTAGATATTACTAGGCGGTCTCCCATCCAAGTACTAACCAAGCCCAACCCTGCTTGGCTTCCGAGATCAGACGAGATCGGGCGTTTTCAGGGTGGTGTGGCCGTAAGCTATTAGAAGGTTTGAAATTACAGCTGTTATTGATTTCTTCACTGCATAATTAACTTTTGGATAGATTGTTTCTTCCCGCCAAGAAAATAACAAAATGCTTACAACACTAGATATTTCCAGGCGGTCTCCCATCCAAGTACTAACCAAGCCCGACCCTGTTTGGTTTCCGAGATCAGGCGTTTTCAGGGTGGTGTGGCCGTAGGGTATTAGAACATTTGAAAATACAGCTGTTATTGATTTCTTCACTGCATAATTAACTTTTGGATTGATTGTTTCTTCCCGCCAAGAAAATAACAAAATGCTTACAACACTAGATATTCGTAGGCGGTCTCCCATCCAAGTACTAACCAAGCCCGACCCTGCTTGGCTTCCGAGATCAGACGAGATCGGGCGTTTTCAGGGTGGTGTGGCCGTAAGCTATTAGAAACGTTGAAATTACAGCTCTTATTGATTTCTTCACTGCATAATTCACTTTTTGATTGATTGTTTCTTCCCGCCATGAAAATAACAAAATGCTTACAACACTATATATTCCTAGGCGGTCTCCCATCCAAGTACTAACCAAGCCCGACCATGTTTGGCTTCCAAGATCGGGCGTTTTCAGGGTGGTGTGGCCGTAAGCTATTAGAAAAGTTGAAATTACAGCTCTTATTGATTTCTTCACTGCATAATTAACTTTTTGATTGTTTGTTTCTTCCCGCCATGAAAATAACAAAATGCTTACAACACTAGATATTCCTAGGCGGTCTCCCATCCAAGTACTAACCAAGCCCAACCCTGCTTGGCTTCCGAGATCAGACGAGATCGGGCGTTTTCAGGGTGGTGTGGCCGTAAGCTATTAGAAGAGTTGAAATTACAGCTCTTATTGATTTCTTCACTGCATAATTAACTTTTTGATTGTTTGTTTCTTCCCGCCATGAAAATAACAAAATGCTTACAACACTAGATATTCCTAGGCGGTCTCCCATCCAAGTACTAACCAAGCCCAACCCTGCTTGGCTTCCGAGATCAGACGAGATCGGGCGTTTTCAGGGTGGTGTGGCCGTAAGCTATTAGAAGAGTTGAAATTACAGCTGTTATTGATTTCTTCACTGCATAATTAACTTTTTGATAGATTGTTTCTTCCCGCCAAGAAACTAACAAAATGCTTACAACACTAGATATTCGTAGGCGGTCTCCCATCCAAGTACTAACCAAGCCCGACCCTGCTTGGCTTCCGAGATCAGACGAGATCGGGCGTTTTCAGGGTGGTGTGGCCGTAAGCTATTAGAAACGTTGAAATTACAGCTCTTATTGATTTCTTCACTGCATAATTCACTTTTTGATTGATTGTTTCTTCCCGCCATGAAAATAACAAAATGCTTACAACACTATATATTCCTAGGCGGTCTCCCATCCAAGTACTAACCAAGCCCGACCATGTTTGGCTTCCAAGATCGGGCGTTTTCAGGGTGGTGTGGCCGTAAGCTATTAGAAGAGTTGAAATTACAGCTGTTATTGATTTCTTCACTGCATAATTAACTTTTTGATAGATTGTTTCTTCCCGCCAAGAAACTAACAAAATGCTTACAACACTAGATATTACTAGGCGGTCTCCCATCCAAGTACTAACCAAGCCCGACCCTGTTTGGCTTCCGAGATCGGGCGTTTTCAGGGTGTTGTGGCCGTAAGCTATTAGAAAAGTTGAAATTACAGCTCTTATTGATTTCTTCACTGCATAATTAACTTTTTGATTGTTTGTTTCTTCCCGCCAAGAAAATAACAAAATGCTTACAACACTAGATATTTCCAGGCGGTCTCCCATCCAAGTACTAACCAAGCCCGACCCGGTTTGGTTTCCGAGATCAGGCGTTTTCAGGGTGGTGTGGCCGTAAGCTATTAGAACATTTGAAAATACAGCTGTTATTGATTTCTTCACTGCATAATTAACTTTTTGATTGATTGTTTCTTCCCGCCAAGAAAATAACAAAATGCTTACAACACTAGATATTACTAGGCGGTCTCCCATCCAAGTACTAACCAAGCCCGACCCTGCTTGGCTTCCGAGATCGGGCGTTTTCAGGGTGTTGTGGCCGTAAGCTATTAGAAAAGTTGAAATTACAGCTCTTATTGATTTCTTCACTGCATAATTAACTTTTTGATTGTTTGTTTCTTCCCGCCAAGAAAATAACAAAATGCATACAACACTAGATATTTCCAGGCGGTCTCCCATCCAAGTACTAACCAAGCCCGACCCGGTTTGGTTTCTGAGATCAGGCGTTTTCAGGGTGGTGTGGCCGTAGGGTATTAGAACATTTGAAAATACAGCTGTTATTGATTTCTTCACTGCATAATTAACTTTTTGATTGATTGTTTCTTCCCGCCAAGAAAATAACAAAATGCTTACAACACTAGATATTCCTAGGCGGTCTCCCATCCAAGTACTAACCAAGCCCGACCCTGCTTGGCTTCCGAGATCAGACGAGATCGGGCGTTTTCAGGGTGGTGTGGCTGTAAGCTATTAGAAAAGTTGAAATTACAGCTCTTATTGATTTCTTCACTGCATAATTAACTTTTTGATTGATTGTTTCTTCCCGCCAAGAAAATAACAAAATGCTTACAACACTAGATATTCCTAGGCGGTCTCCCATCCAAGTACTAACCAAGCCCGACCCTGCTTGGCTTCCGAGATCGGGCGTTTTCAGGGTGGTGTGGCCGTAAGCTATTAGAAGAGTTGAAATTACAGCTGTTATTGATTTCTTCACTGCATAATTAACTTTTGGATAGATTGTTTCTTCCCGCCAAGAAAATAACAAAATGCTTACAACACTAGATATTTCCAGGCGGTCTCCCATCCAAGTACTAACCAAGCCCGACCCTGTTTGGTTTCCGAGATCAGGCGTTTTCAGGGTGGTGTGGCCGTAGGGTATTAGAACATTTGAAAATACAGCTGTTATTGATTTCTTCACTGCATAATTAACTTTTTGATTGATTGTTTCTTCCCGCCAAGAAAATAACAAAATGCTTACAACACTAGATATTCCTAGGCGGTCTCCCATCCAAGTACTAACCAAGCCCGACCCTGCTTGGCTTCCGAGATCAGACGAGATCGGGCGTTTTCAGGGTGGTGCGGACGTAAGCTATTAGAAACGTTGAAATTACAGCTCTTATTGATTTCTTCACTGCATAATTAACTTTTTGATTGATTGTTTCTTCCCGCCAAGAAAATAACATAATGCTTACAACACTAGATATTCCTAGGCGGTCTCCCATCCAAGTACTAACCAAGCCCGACCCTGCTTGGCTTCCGAGATCAGACGAGATCGGGCGATTTCAGGGTGGTGTGGCCGTAAGCTATTAGAAAAGTTGAAATTACAGCTCTTATTGATTTCTTCACTGCATAATTAACTTTTTGATTGTTTGTTTCTTCCCGCCAAGAAAATAACAAAATGCTTACAACACTAGATATTTCCAGACGGTCTCCCATCCAAGTACTAACCAAGCCCGACCCTGTTTGGTTTCCGAGATCAGGCGTTTTCAGGGTGGTGTGGCCGTAGGGTATTAGAACATTTGAAAATACAGCTGTTATTGATTTCTTCACTGCATAATTAACTTTTTGATTGATTGTTTCTTCCCGCCATGAAAATAACAAAATGCTTACAACACTATATATTCCTAGGCGGTCTCCCATCCAAGTACTAACCAAGCCCGACCATGTTTGGCTTCCGAGATCGGGCGTTTTCAGGGTGGTGTGGCCGTGAGCTATTAGAAAAGTTGAAATTACAGCTCTTATTGATTTCTTCACTGCATAATTAACTTTTTGATTGATTGTTTCTTCCCGCCAAGAAAATAATATAATGCTTACAACACTAGATATTCCCAGGCGGTCTCCCATCCAAGTACTAACCAAGCCCAACCCTGCTTGGCTTCCGAGATCAGACGAGATCGGGCGTTTTCAGGGGGGTGTGGCCGTAAGCTATTAGACAAGTTGAAATTACAGCTGTTATTGATTTCTTCACTGCATAATTCACTTTTTGATTGATTGTTTCTTCCCGCCATGAAAATAACAAAATGCTTACAACACTAGATATTCCCAGGCGGTCTCCCATCCAAGTACTAACCAAGCCCAACCCTGCTTGGCTTCCGAGATCAGACGAGATCGGGCGTTTTCAGGGTGGTGTGGCCGTAAGCTATTAGAAGAGTTGAAATTACAGCTGTTATTGATTTCTTCACTGCATAATTAACTTTTGGATAGATTGTTTCTTCCCGCCAAGAAAATAACAAAATGCTTACAACACTAGATATTTCCAGGCGGTCTCCCATCCAAGTACTAACCAAGCCCGACCCTGTTTGGTTTCCGAGATCAGGCGTTTTCAGGGTGGTGTGGCCGTAGGGTATTAGAACATTTGAAAATACAGCTGTTATTGATTTCTTCACTGCATAATTAACTTTTTGATTGATTGTTTCTTCCCGCCAAGAAAATAACAAAATGCTTACAACACTAGATATTCCTAGGCGGTCTCCCATCCAAGTACTAACCAAGCCCGACCCTGCTTGGCTTCCGAGATCAGACGAGATCGGGCGTTTTCAGGGTGGTGTGGCCGTAAGCTATTAGAAACGTTGAAATTACAGCACTTATTGATTTCTTCACTGCATAATTAACTTTTTGATTGATTGTTTCTTCCCGCCATGAAAATAACAAAATGCTTACAACCCTATATATTCCTAGGCGGTCTCCCATCCAAGTACTAACCAAGCCCGACTCTGCTTGGCTTCCGAGATCAGACGAGATCGGGAGTTTTCAGGGTGGTGTGGCTGTAAGCTATTAGAAAATTTGAAATTACAGCTCTTATTGATTTCTTCACTGCATAATTCACTTTTTGATTGATTGTTTCTTCCCGCCAAGAAAATAACAAAATGCTTACAACACTAGATATTCCTAGGCGGTCTCCCATCCAAGTACTAACCAAGCCCGACCCTGCTTGGCTTCCGAGATCAGACGAGATCGGGCGATTTCAGGGTGGTGTGGCCGTAAGCTATTAGAAAAGTTGAAATTACAGCTCTTATTGATTTCTTCACTGCATAATTAACTTTTTGATTGTTTGTTTCTTCCCGCCAAGAAAATAACAAAATGCTTACAACACTAGATATTTCCAGACGGTCTCCCATCCAAGTACTAACCAAGCCCGACCCTGTTTGGTTTCCGAGATCAGGCGTTTTCAGGGTGGTGTGGCCGTAGGGTATTAGAACATTTGAAAATACAGCTGTTATTGATTTCTTCACTGCATAATTAACTTTTTGATTGATTGTTTCTTCCCGCCAAGAAAATAACAAAATGCTTACAACACTAGATATTCCTAGGCGGTCTCCCATCCAAGTACTAACCAAGCCCGACCCTGCTTGGCTTCCGAGATCAGACGAGATCGGGCGTTTTCAGGGTGGTGTGGCCGTAAGCTATTAGAAATGTTGAAATTACAGCTCTTATTGATTTCTTCACTGCATAATTAACTTTTTGATTGATTGTTTCTTCCCGCCATGAAAATAACAAAATGCTTACAACACTATATATTCCTAGGCGGTCTCCCATCCAAGTACTAACCAAGCCCGACCATGTTTGGCTTCCGAGATCGGGCGTTTTCAGGGTGGTGTGGCCGTGAGCTATTAGAAAAGTTGAAATTACAGCTCTTATTGATTTCTTCACTGCATAATTAACTTTTTGATTGATTGTTTCTTCCCGCCAAGAAAATAATATAATGCTTACAACACTAGATATTCCCAGGCGGTCTCCCATCCAAGTACTAACCAAGCCCAACCCTGCTTGGCTTCCGAGATCAGACGAGATCGGGCGTTTTCAGGGGGGTGTGGCCGTAAGCTATTAGACAAGTTGAAATTACAGCTGTTATTGATTTCTTCACTGCATAATTCACTTTTTGATTGATTGTTTCTTCCCGCCATGAAAATAACAAAATGCTTACAACACTAGATATTCCCAGGCGGTCTCCCATCCAAGTACTAACCAAGCCCAACCCTGCTTGGCTTCCGAGATCAGACGAGATCGGGCGTTTTCAGGGTGGTGTGGCCGTAAGCTATTAGAAGAGTTGAAATTACAGCTGTTATTGATTTCTTCACTGCATAATTAACTTTTGGATAGATTGTTTCTTCCCGCCAAGAAAATAACAAAATGCTTACAACACTAGATATTTCCAGGCGGTCTCCCATCCAAGTACTAACCAAGCCCGACCCTGTTTGGTTTCCGAGATCAGGCGTTTTCAGGGTGGTGTGGCCGTAGGGTATTAGAACATTTGAAAATACAGCTGTTATTGATTTCTTCACTGCATAATTAACTTTTTGATTGATTGTTTCTTCCCGCCAAGAAAATAACAAAATGCTTACAACACTAGATATTCCTAGGCGGTCTCCCATCCAAGTACTAACCAAGCCCGACCCTGCTTGGCTTCCGAGATCAGACGAGATCGGGCGTTTTCAGGGTGGTGCGGACGTAAGCTATTAGAAATGTTGAAATTACAGCTCTTATTGATTTCTTCACTGCATAATTAACTTTTTGATTGATTGTTTCTTCCCGCCAAGAAAATAACATAATGCTTACAACACTAGATATTCCTAGGCGGTCTCCCATCCAAGTACTAACCAAGCCCAACCCTGCTTGGCTTCCGAGATCAGACGAGATCGGGCGTTTTCAGGGGTGTGTGGCCGTAAGCTATTAGACAAGTTGAAATTACAGCTGTTATTGATTTCTTCACTGCATAATTCACTTTTTGATTGATTGTTTCTTCCCGCCATGAAAATAACAAAATGCTTACAACACTATATATTCCTAGGCGGTCTCCCATCCAAGTACTAACCAAGCCCGACCATGTTTGGCTTCCGAGATCGGGCGTTTTCAGGGTGGTGTGGCCGTGAGCTATTAGAAAAGTTGAAATTACAGCTCTTATTGATTTCTTCACTGCATAATTAACTTTTTGATTGATTGTTTCTTCCCGCCAAGAAAATAATATAATGCTTACAACACTAGATATTCCCAGGCGGTCTCCCATCCAAGTACTAACCAAGCCCAACTCTGCTTGGCTTCCGAGATCAGACGAGATCGGGCGTTTTCAGGGGGGTGTGGCCGTAAGCTATTAGACAAGTTGAAATTACAGCTGTTATTGATTTCTTCACTGCATAATTCACTTTTTGATTGATTGTTTCTTCCCGCCATGAAAATAACAAAATGCTTACAACACTAGATATTCCCAGGCGGTCTCCCATCCAAGTACTAACCAAGCCCAACCCTGCTTGGCTTCCGAGATCAGACGAGATCGGGCGTTTTCAGGGTGGTGTGGCCGTAAGCTATTAGAAGAGTTGAAATTACAGCTGTTATTGATTTCTTCACTGCATAATTAACTTTTGATAGATTGTTTCTTCCCGCCAAGAATATAACAAAATGCTTACAACACTAGATATTTCCAGGCGGTCTCCCATCCAAGTACTAACCAAGCCCGACCCTGTTTGGTTTCCGAGATCAGGCGTTTTCAGGGTGGTGTGGCCGTAGGGTATTAGAACATTTGAAAATACAGCTGTTATTGATTTCTTCACTGCATAATTAACTTTTTGATTGATTGTTTCTTCCCGCCAAGAAAATAACAAAATGCTTACAACACTAGATATTCCTAGGCGGTCTCCCATCCAAGTACTAACCAAGCCCGACCCTGCTTGGCTTCCGAGATCAGACGAGATCGGGCGTTTTCAGGGTGGTGCGGACGTAAGCTATTAGAAACGTTGAAATTACAGCTCTTATTGATTTCTTCACTGCATAATTAACTTTTTGATTGATTGTTTCTTCCCGCCAAGAAAATAACATAATGCTTACAACACTAGATATTCCTAGGCGGTCTCCCATCCAAGTACTAACCAAGCCCAACCCTGCTTGGCTTCCGAGATCAGACGAGATCGGGCGTTTTCAGGGGGGTGTGGCCGTAAGCTATTAGACAAGTTGAAATTACAGCTGTTATTGATTTCTTCACTGCATAATTCACTTTTTGATTGATTGTTTCTTCCCGCCATGAAAATAACAAAATGCTTACAACACTAGATATTCCCAGGCGGTCTCCCATCCAAGTACTAACCAAGCCCAACCCTGCTTGGCTTCCGAGATCAGACGAGATCGGGCGTTTTCAGGGTGGTGTGGCCGTAAGCTATTAGAAGAGTTGAAATTACAGCTGTTATTGATTTCTTCACTGCATAATTAACTTTTGGATAGATTGTTTCTTCCCGCCAAGAAAATAACAAAATGCTTACAACACTAGATATTTCCAGGCGGTCTCCCATCCAAGTACTAACCAAGCCCGACCCTGTTTGGTTTCCGAGATCAGGCGTTTTCAGGGTGGTGTGGCCGTAGGGTATTAGAACATTTGAAAATACAGCTGTTATTGATTTCTTCACTGCATAATTAACTTTTTGATTGATTGTTTCTTCCCGCCAAGAAAATAACAAAATGCTTACAACACTAGATATTCCTAGGCGGTCTCCCATCCAAGTACTAACCAAGCCCGACCCTGCTTGGCTTCCGAGATCAGACGAGATCGGGCGTTTTCAGGGTGGTGCGGACGTAAGCTATTAGAAATGTTGAAATTACAGCTCTTATTGATTTCTTCACTGCATAATTAACTTTTTGATTGATTGTTTCTTCCCGCCAAGAAAATAACATAATGCTTACAACACTAGATATTCCTAGGCGGTCTCCCATCCAAGTACTAACCAAGCCCAACCCTGCTTGGCTTCCGAGATCAGACGAGATCGGGCGTTTTCAGGGGTGTGTGGCCGTAAGCTATTAGACAAGTTGAAATTACAGCTGTTATTGATTTCTTCACTGCATAATTCACTTTTTGATTGATTGTTTCTTCCTGCCATGAAAATAACAAAATGCTTACAACACTATATATTCCTAGGCGGTCTCCCATCCAAGTACTAACCAAGCCCGACCCATGTTTGGCTTCCGAGATCGGGCGTTTTCAGGGTGGTGTGGCCGTGAGCTATTAGAAAAGTTGAAATTACAGCTCTTATTGATTTCTTCACTGCATAATTAACTTTTTGATTGATTGTTTCTTCCCGCCAAGAAAATAATATAATGCTTACAACACTAGATATTCCCAGGCGGTCTCCCATCCAAGTACTAACCAAGCCCAACTCTGCTTGGCTTCCGAGATCAGACGAGATCGGGCGTTTTCAGGGTGGTGTGGCCGTAAGCTATTAGACAAGTTGAAATTACAGCTGTTATTGATTTCTTCACTGCATAATTAACTTTTTGATTGATTGTTTCTTCCCGCCATGAAAATAACAAAATGCTTACAACACTAGATATTCCCAGGCGGTCTCCCATCCAAGTACTAACCAAGCCCAACCCTGCTTGGCTTCCGAGATCAGACGAGATCGGGCGTTTTCAGGGTGGTGTGGCCGTAAGCTATTAGAAGAGTTGAAATTACAGCTGTTATTGATTTCTTCACTGCATAATTAACTTTTTGATAGATTGTTTCTTCCCGCCAAGAAAATAACAAAATGCTTACAACACTAGATATTTCCAGGCGGTCTCCCATCCAAGTACTAACCAAGCCCGACCCTGTTTGGTTTCCGAGATCAGGCGTTTTCAGGGTGGTGTGGCCGTAGGGTATTAGAACATTTGAAAATACAGCTGTTATTGATTTCTTCACTGCATAATTAACTTTTTGATTGATTGTTTCTTCCCGCCAAGAAAATAACAAAATGCTTACAACACTAGATATTCCTAGGCGGTCTCCCATCCAAGTACTAACCAAGCCCGACCCTGCTTGGCTTCCGAGATCAGACGAGATCGGGCGTTTTCAGGGTGGTGTGGCCGTAAGCTATTAGAAAAGTTGAAATTACAGCTCTTATTGATTTCTTCACTGCATAATTAACTTTTTGATTGATTGTTTCTTCCCGCCAAGAAAATAACAAAATGCTTACAACACTAGATATTCCTAGGCGGTCTCCCATCCAAGTACTAACCAAGCCCAACCCTGCTTGGCTTCCGAGATCAGACGAGATCGGGCGTTTTCAGGGTGGTGTGGCCGTAAGCTATTAGACAAGTTGAAATTACAGCTGTTATTGATTTCTTCACTGCATAATTAACTTTTTGATTGATTGTTTCTTCCCGCCAGAAAATAACAAAATGCTTACAACACTAGATATTCCCAGGCGGTCTCCCATCCAAGTACTAACCAAGCCAAACCCTGCTTGGCTTCCGAGATCAGACGAGATCGGGCGTTTTCAGGGTGGTGTGGCCGTAAGCTATTAGAAGAGTTGAAATTACAGCTGTTATTGATTTCTTCACTGCATAATTAACTTTTTGATTGATTGTTTCTTCCCGCCAAGAAAATAACAAAATGCTTACAACACTAGATATTCCTAGGCGGTCTCCCATCCAAGTACTAACCAAGCCCGACCCTGTTTGGTTTCCGAGATCGAGATCGGGCGTTTTCAGGGTGGTGTGGCCGTAGGCTATTAGAAAATTTGAAATTACAGCTGTTATTGATTTCTTCACTGCATAATTAACTTTTTGATTGATTGTTTCTTCCCGCCAAGAAAATAACAAAATGCTTACAACACTAGATATTCCTAGGCGGTCTCCCATCCAAGTACTAACCAAGCCCGACCCTGTTTGGCTTTCCGAGATCGGGCGTTTTCAGGGTGGTGTGGCCGTAAGCTATTAGAAAAGTTGAAATTACAGCTCTTATTGATTTCTTCACTGCATAATTAACTTTTTGATTGATTGTTTCTTCCCGCCATGAAAATAACAAAATGCTTACAACACTAGATATTCCCAGGCGGTCTCCCATCCAAGTACTAACCAAGCCCGACTCTGCTTGGCTTCCGAGATCAGACGAGATCGGGCGTTTTCAGGGTGGTGTGGCTGTAAGCTATTAGAAAAGTTGAAATTACAGCTCTTATTGATTTCTTCACTGCATAATTCACTTTTTGATTGATTGTTTCTTCCCGCCAAGAAAATAACAAAATGCTTACAACACTAGATATTCCTAGGCGGTCTCCCATCCAAGTACTAACCAAGCCCGACCCTGCTTGGCTTCCGAGATCAGACGAGATCGGGCGTTTTCAGGGTGGTGTGGCCGTAAGCTATTAGAAGAGTTGAAATTACAGCTCTTATTGATTTCTTCACTGCATAATTAACTTTTTGATAGATTGTTTCTTCCCGCCAAGAAAATAACAAAATGCTTACAACACTAGATATTTCCAGGCGGTCTCCCATCCAAGTACTAACCAAGCCCGACCCTGTTTGGTTTCCGAGATCAGGCGTTTTCAGGGTGGTGTGGCCGTAGGGTATTAGAACATTTGAAAATACAGCTGTTATTGATTTCTTCACTGCATAATTAACTTTTTGATTGATTGTTTCTTCCCGCCAAGAAAATAACAAAATGCTTACAACACTAGATATTCCTAGGCGGTCTCCCATCCAAGTACTAACCAAGCCCGACCCTGCTTGGCTTCCGAGATCAGACGAGATCGGGCGTTTTCAGGGTGGTGTGGCCGTAAGCTATTAGAAACGTTGAAATTACAGCTCTTATTGATTTCTTCACTGCATAATTAACTTTTTGATTGATTGTTTCTTCCCGCCAAGAAAATAACAAAATGCTTACAACACTAGATATTCCTAGGCGGTCTCCCATCCAAGTACTAACCAAGCCCGACCCTGCTTGGCTTCCGAGATCAGACGAGATCGGGCGTTTTCAGGGTGGTGTGGCCGTAAGCTATTAGAAAAGTTGAAATTACAGCTCTTATTGATTTCTTCACTGCATAATTCACTTTTTGATTGATTGTTTCTTCCCGCCAAGAAAATAACAAAATGCTTACAACACTAGATATTCCCAGGCGGTCTCCCATCCAAGTACTAACCAAGCCCGACCCTGCTTGGCTTCCGAGATCAGACGAGATCGGGCGTTTTCAGGGTGGTGTGGCCGTAAGCTATTAGAACATTTGAAATTACAGCTGTTATTGATTTCTTCACTGCATAATTAACTTTTTGATTGATTGTTTCTTCCCGCCAAGAAAATAACAAAATGCTTACAACACTAGATATTTCCAGGCGGTCTCCCATCCAAGTACTAACCAAGCCCGACCCTGTTTGGTTTCCGAGATCAGGCGTTTTCAGGGTGGTGTGGCCGTAAGCTATTAGAAAAGTTGAAATTACAGCTCTTATTGATTTCTTCACTGCATAATTAACTTTTTGATTGATTGTTTCTTCCCGCCAAGAAAATAACAAAATGCTTACAACACTAGATATTCCAGGCGGTCTCCCATCCAAGTACTAACCAAGCCCGACCCTGCTTGGCTTCCGAGATCAGACGAGATCGGGCGTTTTCAGGGTGGTGTGGCCGTAAGCTATTAGAACAAGTTGAAATTACAGCTCTTATTGATTTCTTCACTGCATAATTAACTTTTTGATTGATTGTTTCTTCCCGCCAAGAAAATAACAAAATGCTTACAACACTAGATATTCCTAGGCGGTCTCCCATCCAAGTACTAACCAAGCCCAACCCTGCTTGGCTTCCGAGATCAGACGAGATCGGGCGTTTTCAGGGTGTGTGGCCGTAAGCTATTAGACAAGTTGAAATTACAGCTGTTATTGATTTCTTCACTGCATAATTAACTTTTTGATTGATTGTTTCTTCCCGCCAAGAAAATAACAAAATGCTTACAACACTAGATATTCCTAGGCGGTCTCCCATCCAAGTACTAACCAAGCCCGACCATGTTTGGCTTCCGAGATCGGGCGTTTTCAGGGTGGTGTGGCCGTGAGCTATTAGAAAAGTTGAAATTACAGCTCTTATTGAGTTCTTCACTGCATAATTAACTTTTTGATTGATTGTTTCTTCCCGCCAAGAAAATAACAAAATGCTTACAACACTAGATATTCCCAGGCGGTCTCCCATCCAAGTACTAACCAAGCCCGACCCTGCTTGGCTTCCGAGATCAGACGAGATCGGGCGTTTTCAGGGGGGTGTGGCCGTAAGCTATTAGAAAGTTGAAATTACAGCTCTTATTGATTTCTTCACTGCATAATTAACTTTTTGATTGATTGTTTCTTCCCGCCATGAAAATAACAAAATGCTTACAACACTAGATATTCCCAGGCGGTCTCCCATCCAAGTACTAACCAAGCCCAACCCTGCTTGGCTTCCGAGATCAGACGAGATCGGGCGTTTTCAGGGTGGTGTGGCCGTAAGCTATTAGAAGAGTTGAAATTACAGCTCTTATTGATTTCTTCACTGCATAATTAACTTTTGATTGATTGTTTCTTCCCGCCAAGAAAATAACAAAATGCTTACAACACTAGATATTTCCAGGCGGTCTCCCATCCAAGTACTAACCAAGCCCGACCCTGTTTGGTTTCCGAGATCAGGCGTTTTCAGGGTGGTGTGGCCGTAAGTATTAGAACATTTGAAAATACAGCTCTTATTGATTTCTTCACTGCATAATTAACTTTTTGATTGATTGTTTCTTCCCGCCAAGAAAATAACAAAATGCTTACAACACTAGATATTCCTAGGCGGTCTCCCATCCAAGTACTAACCAAGCCCGACCCTGCTTGGCTTCCGAGATCAGACGAGATCGGGCGTTTTCAGGGTGGTGTGGCCGTAAGCTATTAGAAACGTTGAAATTACAGCTCTTATTGATTTCTTCACTGCATAATTAACTTTTTGATTGATTGTTTCTTCCCGCCAAGAAAATAACATAATGCTTACAACACTAGATATTCCTAGGCGGTCTCCCATCCAAGTACTAACCAAGCCCAACCCTGCTTGGCTTCCGAGATCAGACGAGATCGGGCGTTTTCAGGGGGTGTGGCCGTAAGCTATTAGACAAGTTGAAATTACAGCTGTTATTGATTTCTTCACTGCATAATTCACTTTTTGATTGATTGTTTCTTCCCGCCATGAAAATAACAAAATGCTTACAACACTAGATATTCCCAGGCGGTCTCCCATCCAAGTACTAACCAAGCCAAACCCTGCTTGGCTTCCGAGATCAGACGAGATCGGGCGTTTTCAGGGTGGTGTGGCCGTAAGCTATTAGAAGAGTTGAAATTACAGCTGTTATTGATTTCTTCACTGCATAATTAACTTTTGGATAGATTGTTTCTTCCCGCCAAGAAAATAACAAAATGCTTACAACACTAGATATTTCCGGGCGGTCTCCCATCCAAGTACTAACCAAGCCCGACCCTGTTTGGTTTCCGAGATCAGGCGTTTTCAGGGTGGTGTGGCCGTAGGGTATTAGAACATTTGAAAATACAGCTGTTATTGATTTCTTCACTGCATAATTAACTTTTTGATTGATTGTTTCTTCCCGCCAAGAAAATAACAAAATGCTTACAACACTAGATATTCCTAGGCGGTCTCCCATCCAAGTACTAACCAAGCCCGACCCTGCTTGGCTTCCGAGATCAGACGAGATCGGGCGTTTTCAGGGTGGTGTGGCCGTAAGCTATTAGAAACGTTGAAATTACAGCTCTTATTGATTTCTTCACTGCATAATTAACTTTTTGATTGATTGTTTCTTCCCGCCATGAAAATAACAAAATGCTTACAACCCTATATATTCCTAGGCGGTCTCCCATCCAAGTACTAACCAAGCCCGACTCTGCTTGGCTTCCGAGATCAGACGAGATCGGGAGTTTTCAGGGTGGTGTGGCTGTAAGCTATTAGAAAACTTGAAATTACAGCTCTTATTGATTTCTTCACTGCATAATTCACTTTTTGATTGATTGTTTCTTCCCGCCAAGAAAATAACAAAATGCTTACAACACTAGATATTCCTAGGCGGTCTCCCATCCAAGTACTAACCAAGCCCGACCCTGCTTGGCTTCCGAGATCAGACGAGATCGGGCGTTTTCAGGGTGGTGTGGCCGTAAGCTATTAGAAACGTTGAAATTACAGCTCTTATTGATTTCTTCACTGCATAATTAACTTTTGGATAGATTGTTTCTTCCCGCCAAGAAAATAACAAAATGCTTACAACACTAGATATTTCCAGGCGGTCTCCCATCCAAGTACTAACCAAGCCCGACCCTGTTTGGTTTCCGAGATCAGGCGTTTTCAGGGTGGTGTGGCCGTAGGGTATTAGAACATTTGAAAATACAGCTGTTATTGATTTCTTCACTGCATAATTAACTTTTTGATTGATTGTTTCTTCCCGCCAAGAAAATAACAAAATGCTTACAACACTAGATATTCCTAGGCGGTCTCCCATCCAAGTACTAACCAAGCCCGACCCTGCTTGGCTTCCGAGATCAGACGAGATCGGGCGTTTTCAGGGTGGTGTGGCCGTAAGCTATTAGAAACGTTGAAATTACAGCTCTTATTGATTTCTTCACTGCATAATTAACTTTTTGATTGATTGTTTCTTCCCGCCATGAAAATAACAAAATGCTTACAACACTATATATTCCTAGGCGGTCTCCCATCCAAGTACTAACCAAGCCCGACCATGTTTGGCTTCCGAGATCAGACGAGCGTTTTCAGGGTGGTGTGGCCGTAAGCTATTAGAAAAGTTGAAATTACAGCTCTTATTGATTTCTTCACTGCATAATTAACTTTTTGATTGATTGTTTCTTCCCGAAAATAAGAAAATAACATAATGCTTACAACACTAGATATTCCCAGGCGGTCTCCCATCCAAGTACTAACCAAGCCCAACCCTGCTTGGCTTCCGAGAATCGGGCGTTTTCAGGGTGGTGTGGCCGTAAGCTATTAGAAAAGTTGAAATTACAGCTCTTATTGATTTCTTCACTGCATAATTAACTTTTTGATTGATTGTTTCTTCCCGCCAAGAAAATAACATAATGCTTACAACACTAGATATTCCCAGGCGGTCTCCCATCCAAGTACTAACCAAGCCCAACCCTGCTTGGCTTCCGAGATCAGACGAGATCGGGCGTTTTCAGGGGGGTGTGGCCGTAAGCTATTAGACAAGTTGAAATTACAGCTCTTATTGATTTCTTCACTGCATAATTCACTTTTTGATTGATTGTTTCTTCCCGCCATGAAAATAACAAAATGCTTACAACACTAGATATTCCCAGGCGGTCTCCCATCCAAGTACTAACCAAGCCCAACCCTGCTTGGCTTCCGAGATCAGACGAGATCGGGCGTTTTCAGGGTGGTGTGGCCGTAAGCTATTAGAAGAGTTGAAATTACAGCTGTTATTGATTTCTTCACTGCATAATTAACTTTTGGATAGATTGTTTCTTCCCGCCAAGAAAATAACAAAATGCTTACAATACTAGATATACCTAGGCGGTCTCCCATCCAAGTACTAACCAAGCCCGACCCTGCTTGGCTTCCGAGATCAGACGAGATCGGGCGTTTTCAGGGTGGTGTGGCCGTAAGCTATTAGAAAAGTTGAAATTACAGCTCTTATTGATTTCTTCACTGCATAATTAACTTTTTGATTGATTGTTTCTTCCCGCCATGAAAATAACAAAATGCTTACAACACTATATATTCCTAGGCGGTCTCCCATCCAAGTACTAACCAAGCCCGACCATGTTTGGCTTCCGAGATCGGGCGTTTTCAGGGTGTTGTGGCCGTAAGCTATTAGAAAAGTTGAAATTACAGCTCTTATTGATTTCTTCACTGCATATTTAACTTTTTGATAGATTGTTTCTTCCCGCCAAGAAAATAACAAAATGCTTACAACACTAGATATTCCTAGGCGGTCGCCTATCCAAGTACGACCCTGCTTGGCTTCCGAGATCAGACGAGAACGGGCGTTTTCAGGGTGGTGTGGCCGTAAGCGATAAGACAAGTTGAAATTACAGCTCTTATTGATTTCTTCACTGCATAATTAACTTTTTGATTGATTGTTTCTTCCCGCCATGAAAATAACAAAATTCTTACAACACTAGATATTCCTAGGCGGTCTCCCATCCAAGTACTAACCAAGCCCAACTCTGCTTGGCTTCCGAGATCAGACGAGATCGGGAGTTTTCAGGGTGGTGTGGCTGTAAGCTATTAGGAAACTTGAAATTACAGCTCTTATTGATTTCTTCACTGCATAATTCACTTTTTTATTGATTGTTTCTTCCCGCCATGAAAATAACAAAATGCTTACAACACTAGATATTCCTAGGCGGTCTCCCATCCAAGTACTAACCAAGCCCAACTCTGCTTGGCTTCCGAAATCAGACGAGATCGGGAGTTTTCAGGGTGGTGTGGCCGTAAGCTATTAGAAAAGTTGAAATTACAGCTCTTATTGATTTCTTCACTGCATAATTAACTTTTTGATTGATTGTTTCTTCCCGCCAAGAAAATAACATAATGCTTACAACACTAGATATTCCCAGGCGGTCTCCCATCCAAGTACTAACCAAGCCCAACCCTGCTTGTCTTCCGAGATCAGACGAGATCGGGCGTTTTCAGGGGGTGTGGCCGTAAGCTATTAGACAAGTTGAAATTACAGCTGTTATTGATTTCTTCACTGCATAATTCACTTTTTGATTGATTGTTTCTTCCCGCCATGAAAATAACAAAATGCTTACAACACTAGATATTCCCAGGCGGTCTCCCATCCAAGTACTAACCAAGCCCAACCCTGCTTGGCTTCCGAGATCAGGCGTTTTCAGGGTGGTGTGGCCGTAAGCTATTAGAAGAGTTGAAATTACAGCTGTTATTGATTTCTTCACTGCATAATTAACTTTTGGATAGATTGTTTCTTCCCGCCAAGAAAATAACAAAATGCTTACAACACTAGATATTTCCAGGCGGTCTCCCATCCAAGTACTAACCAAGCCCGACCCTGTTTGGTTTCCGAGATCAGGCGTTTTCAGGGTGGTGTGGCCGTAGGGTATTAGAACATTTGAAAATACAGCTGTTATTGATTTCTTCACTGCATAATTAACTTTTTGATTGATTGTTTCTTCCCGCCAAGAAAATAACAAAATGCTTACAACACTAGATATTCCTAGGCGGTCTCCCATCCAAGTACTAACCAAGCCCGACCCTGCTTGGCTTCCGAGATCAGACGAGATCGGGCGTTTTCAGGGTGGTGTGGCCGTAAGCTATTAGAAAAGTTGAAATTACAGCTCTTATTGATTTCTTCACTGCATAATTAACTTTTTGATTGATTGTTTCTTCCCGCCAAGAAAATAACATAATGCTTACAACACTAGATATTCCCAGGCGGTCTCCCATCCAAGTACTAACCAAGCCCAACCCTGCTTGGCTTCCGAGATCAGACGAGATCGGGCGGGGTGGTGTGGCCGTAAGCTATTAGAAAAGTTGAAATTACAGCTCTTATTGATTTCTTCACTGCATAATTAACTTTTTGATTGATTGTTTCTTCCCGCCAAGAAAATAACAAAATGCTTACAACACTAGATATTCCCAGGCGGTCTCCCATCCAAGTACTAACCAAGCCCAACCCTGCTTGGCTTCCGAGATCAGACGAAATCGGGCGTTTTCAGGGGGTGTGGCCGTAAGCTATTAGACAAGTTGAAATTACAGCTGTTATTGATTTCTTCACTGCATAATTAACTTTTTGATTGATTGTTTCTTCCCGCCAAGAAAATAACAAAATGCTTACAACACTAGATATTCCCAGGCGGTCTCCCATCCAAGTACTAACCAAGCCCAACCCTGCTTGGCTTCCGAGATCAGACGAGATCAGGCGTTTTCAGGGTGGTGTGGCCGTAAGCTATTAGAAGAGTTGAAATTACAGCTGTTATTGATTTCTTCACTGCATAATTAACTTTTGGATAGATTGTTTCTTCCCGCCAAGAAAATAACAAAATGCTTACAACACTAGATATTTCCAGGCGGTCTCCCATCCAAGTACTAACCAAGCCCGACCCTGTTTGGTTTCCGAGATCAGGCGTTTTCAGGGTGGTGTGGCCGTAGGGTATTAGAACATTTGAAAATACAGCTGTTATTGATTTCTTCACTGCATAATTAACTTTTTGATTGATTGTTTTTTCCCGCCATGAAAATAACAAAATGCTTACAACACTAGATATTCCTAGGCGGTCTCCCACCCAAGTACTAACCAAGCCCGACCCTGCTTGGCTTCCGAGATCAGACGAGATCGGGCGTTTTCAGGGTGGTGCGGCCGTAAGCTATTAGAAAAGTTGAAATTACAGCTCTTATTGATTTCTTCACTGCATAATTAACTTTTTGATTGATTGTTTCTTCCCGCCAAGAAAATAACATAATGCTTACAACACTAGATATTCCCAGGCGGTCTCCCATCCAAGTACTAACCAAGCCCAACCCTGCTTGGCTTCCGAGATCAGACGAGATCGGGCGTTTTCAGGGGGGTGTGGCCGTAAGCTATTAGACAAGTTGAAATTACAGCTGTTATTGATTTCTTCACTGCATAATTCACTTTTTGATTGATTGTTTCTTCCCGCCATGAAAATAACAAAATGCTTACAACACTAGATATTCCCAGGCGGTCTCCCATCCAAGTACTAACCAAGCCCAACCCTGCTTGGCTTCCGAGATCAGACGAGATCGGGCGTTTTCAGGGTGGTGTGTAGGGATGGGAATCGAGAACCGGTTCTTCTTTAGAACCGGTTCCCAGTGAATCGATTCCTTGGAACCGTTAGTGTACCTGCTTAACGATTCCGCTTAACGGTTCGGCTCGTTGCAAATGTGTCATCATGACCGTCACACACGCGCTGCGCATTTTGGTTACGCAGAAGCGATCTAAAGTGTGGTTATATTTCACTCGAAGACGCCAATGCAGTCATTTGCAACAGTTGTAAAAGTTTAATTTCGGCAATGGGGGGAACTACCTCCAATATGCAGAAGCATTTGGCCACACAGCACGCAATCCGTTTGCAGGACTGTCGCGTGTTTGATTCTCTACTACTCAGCGACACAACAACAAGTGAGTCAAGCAGCAGCGGAGCTAATGAGACGGCATCTGCTATAAATGCCAAAGGTAACTTGTCTATTTAGTTAATGTGAGCGCCATTTCATTGTGTAAACTTTTACTATACGGATAAAAATCTCTATTGTCAATCATTTGCCCAAGTTGATAGTTGTGGTCTTTACAGAAGACTTCTTTCTATTTTGTATGTCAGTTGAGTTGAATTTAGTTTCAGGTTGAATATTCCCAAAGGAACAAGCTCTTCCTTGACTGTTTACCGTCTGTGTTTTTTGTTTTTATGGCACTTAAATGGCAGTTTTTTTTTTTGGGCTGGACCAATGAATGTGAAAAAATCTATAGGTCCCTGGACTTTACTTTGTAGCTCACCTACTTTTAGGTTTGTTCTGAGGTTGCTACAGATAATTTGTGTATACTCTGAGTATGTGCGGTGTTCTTATCAGATATTAAAGCAAGTTAATACAAACAAACAAATTTGTAATTATTTCCTCACCCAATGAGAATCGATAAGAGAATCGATAAGGAATCGGATCGATAAGCAATATCGATAATGGAATCGGAATCGTTAAATTCTTATCAATTCCCATCCCTAGTGGTGTGGCCGTAAGCTATTAGAAGAGTTGAAATTACAGCTGTTATTGATTTCTTCACTGCATAATTAACTTTTGGATAGATTGTTTCTTCCCGCCAAGAAAATAACAAAATGCTTACAACACTAGATATTTCCGGGCGGTCTCCCATCCAAGTACTAACCAAGCCCGACCCTGTTTGGTTTCCGAGATCAGGCGTTTTCAGGGTGGTGTGGCCGTAGGGTATTAGAACATTTGAAAATACAGCTGTTATTGATTTCTTCACTGCATAATTAACTTTTTGATTGATTGTTTCTTCCCGCCAAGAAAATAACAAAATGCTTACAACACTAGATATTCCTAGGCGGTCTCCCATCCAAGTACTAACCAAGCCCGACCCTGCTTGGCTTCCGAGATCAGACGAGATCGGGCGTTTCCAGGGTGGTGTGGCCGTAAGCTATTAGAAACGTTGAAATTACAGCTCTTATTGATTTCTTCACTGCATAATTAACTTTTTGATTGATTGTTTCTTCCCGCCATGAAAATAACAAAATGCTTACAACACTATATATTCCTAGGCGGTCTCCCATCCAAGTACTAACCAAGCCCGACCATGTTTGGCTTCCGAGATCGGGCGTTTTCAGGGTGGTGTGGCCGTAAGCTATTAGAAAAGTTGAAATTACAGCTCTTATTGATTTCTTCACTGCATAATTAACTTTTTGATTGATTGTTTCTTCCCGCCGAGAAAATAACATAATGCTTACAACACTAGATATTCCCAGGCGGTCTCCCATCCAAGTACTAACCAAGCCCAACCCTGCTTGGCTTCCGAGATCAGACGAGATCGGGCGTTTTCAGGGGGGTGTGGCCGTAAGCTAAAAGACAAGTTGAAATTACAGCTGTTATTGATTTCTTCACTGCATAATTCACTTTTTGATTGATTGTTTCTTCCCGCCATGAAAATAACAAAATGCTTACAACACTAGATATTCCCAGGCGGTCTCCCATCCAAGTACTAACCAAGCCCAACCCTGCTTGGCTTCCGAGATCAGATGAGATCGGGCGTTTTCAGGGTGGTGTGGCCGTAAGCTATTAGAAGAGTTGAAATTACAGCTGTTATTGATTTCTTCACTGCATAATTAACTTTTGGATAGATTGTTTCTTCCCGCCAAGAAAATAACAAAATGCTTACAACACTAGATATTTCCAGGCGGTCTCCCATCCAAGTACTAACCAAGCCCGACCCTGTTTGGTTTCCGAGATCAGGCGTTTTCAGGGTGGTGTGGCCGTAGGGTATTAGAACATTTGAAAATACAGCTGTTATTGATTTCTTCACTGCATAATTAACTTTTGATTGATTGTTTTTTCCCGCCATGAAAATAACAAAATGCTTACAACACTAGATATTCCTAGGCGGTCTCCCATCCAATTACTAACCAAGCCCGACCATGTTTGGCTTCCGAGATCGGGCGTTTTCAGGGTGGTGTGGCCGTAAGATATTAGAAAAGTTGAAATTACAGCTCTTATTGATTTCTTCACTGCATAATTAACTTTTTGATTGATTGTTTCTTCCCGCCAAGAAAATAACATAATGCTTACAACACTAGATATTCCCAGGCGGTCTCCCATCCAAGTACTAACCAAGCCCAACCCTGCTTGGCTTCCGAGATCAGACGAGATCGGGCGTTTTCAGGGGGGTGTGGCCGTAAGCTATTAGACAAGTTGAAATTACAGCTCTTATTGATTTCTTCACTGCATAATTCACTTTTTGATTGATTGTTTCTTCCCGCCATGAAAATAACAAAATGCTTACAACACTAGATATTCCCAGGCGGTCTCCCATCCAAGTACTAACCAAGCCCAACCCTGCTTGGCTTCCGAGATCAGACGAGATCGGGCGTTTTCAGGGTGGTGTGGCCGTAAGCTATTAGAAGAGTTGAAATTACAGCTGTTATTGATTTCTTCACTGCATAATTAACTTTTGGATAGATTGTTTCTTCCCGCCAAGAAAATAACAAAATGCTTACAATACTAGATATACCTAGGCGGTCTCCCATCCAAGTACTAACCAAGCCCGACCCTGCTTGGCTTCCGAGATCAGACGAGATCGGGCGTTTTCAGGGTGGTGTGGCCGTAAGCTATTAGAAGAGTTGAAATTACAGCTGTTATTGATTTCTTCACTGCATAATTAACTTTTGGATAGATTGTTTCTTCCCGCCAAGAAAATAACAAAATGCTTACAATACTAGATATACCTAGGCGGTCTCCCATCCAAGTACTAACCAAGCCCGACCCTGCTTGGCTTCCGAGATCAGACGAGATCGGGCGTTTTCAGGGTGGTGTGGCCGTAAGCTATTAGAAAAGTTGAAATTACAGCTCTTATTGATTTCTTCACTGCATAATTAACTTTTTGATTGATTGTTTCTTCCCGCCATGAAAATACCAAAATTCTTACAACACTAGATATTCCTAGGCGGTCTCCCATCCAAGTACTAACCAAGCCCAACTCTGCTTGGCTTCCGAGATCAGACGAGATCGGGAGTTTTCAGGGTGGTGTGGCTGTAAGCTATTAGAAAACTTGAAATTACAGCTCTTATTGATTTCTTCACTGCATAATTCACTTTTTGATTGATTGTTTCTTCCCGCCAAGAAAATAACAAAATGCTTACAACACTAGATATTCCTAGGCGGTCTCCCATCCAAGTACTAACCAAGCCCGACCCTGCTTGGCTTCCGAGATCAGACGAGATCGGGCGTTTTCAGGGTGGTGTGGCCGTAAGCTATTAGAAACGTTGAAATTACAGCTCTTATTGATTTCTTCACTGCATAATTAACTTTTTGATTGATTGTTTCTTCCCGCCATGAAAATAACAAAATTCTTACAACACTAGATATTCCTAGGCGGTCTCCCATCCAAGTACTAACCAAGCCCAACTCTGCTTGGCTTCCGAGATCAGACGAGATCGGGAGTTTTCAGGGTGGTGTGGCTGTAAGCTATTAGAAAACTTGAAATTACAGCTCTTATTGATTTCTTCACTGCATAATTCACTTTTTGATTGATTGTTTCTTCCCGCCATGAAAATAACAAAATGCTTACAACCCTATATATTCCTAGGCGGTCTCCCATCCAAGTACTAACCAAGCCCGACCATGTTTGGCTTCCGAGATCAGGCGTTTTCAGGGTGGTGTGGCCGTAAGCTATTAGAAAAGTTGAAATTACAGCTCTTATTGATTTCTTCACTGCATAATTAACTTTTTGATTGATTGTTTCTTCCCGCCAAGAAAATAACATAATGCTTACAACACTAGATATTCCCAGGCGGTCTCCCATCCAAGTACTAACCAAGCCCAACCCTGCTTGGCTTCCGAGATCAGACGAGATCGGGCGTTTTCAGGGGGGTGTGGCCGTAAGCTATTAGACAAGTTGAAATTACAGCTCTTATTGATTTCTTCACTGCATAATTCACTTTTTGATTGATTGTTTCTTCCCGCCATGAAAATAACAAAATGCTTACAACACTAGATATTCCCAGGCGGTCTCCCATCCAAGTACTAACCAAGCCCAACCCTGCTTGGCTTCCGAGATCAGACGAGATCGGGCGTTTTCAGGGTGGTGTGGCCGTAAGCTATTAGACAAGTTGAAATTACAGCTGTTATTGATTTCTTCACTGCATAATTCACTTTTTGATTGATTGTTTCTTCCCGCCATGAAAATAACAAAATGCTTACAACACTAGATATTCCTAGGCGGTCGCCTATCCAAGTACTAACCAAGCCCGACCCTGCTTGGCTTCCGAGATCAGACGAGATCGGGCGTTTTCAGGGTGGTGTGGCCGTAAGCGATAAGACAAGTTGAAATTACAGCTCTTATTGATTTCTTCACTGCATAATTAACTTTTTGATTGATTGTTTCTTCCCGCCAAGAAAATAACAAAATGCTTACAACACTAGATATTCCTAGGCGGTCTCCCATCCAAGTACTAACCAAGCCCGACCCTGCTTGGCTTCCGAGATCAGACGAGATCGGGCGTTTCCAGGGTGGTGTGGCCGTAAGCTATTAGAAACGTTGAAATTACAGCTCTTATTGATTTCTTCACTGCATAATTAACTTTTTGATTGATTGTTTCTTCCCGCCATGAAAATAACAAAATGCTTACAACACTATATATTCCTAGGCGGTCTCCCATCCAAGTACTAACCAAGCCCGACCATGTTTGGCTTCCGAGATCGGGCGTTTTCAGGGTGGTGTGGCCGTAAGCTATTAGAAAAGTTGAAATTACAGCTCTTATTGATTTCTTCACTGCATAATTAACTTTTTGATTGATTGTTTCTTCCCGCCAAGAAAATAACATAATGCTTACAACACTAGATATTCCCAGGCGGTCTCCCATCCAAGTACTAACCAAGCCCAACCCTGCTTGGCTTCCGAGATCAGACGAGATCGGGCGGGTGGTGTGGCCGTAAGCTATTAGAAAAGTTGAAATTACAGCTCTTATTGATTTCTTCACTGCATAATTAACTTTTTGATTGATTGTTTCTTCCCGCCAAGAAAATAACAAAATGCTTACAACACTAGATATTCCCAGGCGGTCTCCCATCCAAGTACTAACCAAGCCCAACCCTGCTTGGCTTCCGAGATCAGACGAAATCGGGCGTTTTCAGGGGGGTGTGGCCGTAAGCTATTAGACAAGTTGAAATTACAGCTGTTATTGATTTCTTCACTGCATAATTCACTTTTTGATTGATTGTTTCTTCCCGCCATGAAAATAACAAAATGCTTACAACACTAGATATTCCCAGGCGGTCTCCCATCCAAGTACTAACCAAGCCCAACCCTGCTTGGCTTCCGAGATCAGACGAGATCGGGCGTTTTCAGGGTGGTGTGGCCGTAAGCTATTAGAAGAGTTGAAATTACAGCTGTTATTGATTTCTTCACTGCATAATTAACTTTTGGATAGATTGTTTCTTCCCGCCAAGAAAATAACAAAATGCTTACAACACTAGATATTTCCAGGCGGTCTCCCATCCAAGTACTAACCAAGCCCGACCCTGTTTGGTTTCCGAGATCAGGCGTTTTCAGGGTGGTGTGGCCGTAGGGTATTAGAACATTTGAAAATACAGCTGTTATTGATTTCTTCACTGCATAATTAACTTTTTGATTGATTGTTTTTTCCCGCCATGAAAATAACAAAATGCTTACAACACTAGATATTCCTAGGCGGTCTCCCACCCAAGTACTAACCAAGCCCGACCCTGCTTGGCTTCCGAGATCAGACGAGATCGGGCGTTTGCAGGGTGGTGCGGACGTAAGCTATTAGAAAAGTTGAAATTACAGCTCTTATTGATTTCTTCACTGCATAATTAACTTTTTGATTGATTGTTTCTTCCCGCCAAGAAAATAACATAATGCTTACAACACTAGATATTCCCAGGCGGTCTCCCATCCAAGTACTAACCAAGCCCAACCCTGCTTGCCTTCCGAGATCAGACGAGATCGGGCGTTTTCAGGGGGGTGTGGCCGTAAGCTATTAGAAATGTTGAAATTACAGCTCTTATTGATTTCTTCACTGCATAATTCACTTTTTGATTGATTGTTTCTTCCCGCCATGAAAATAACAAAATGCTTACAACACTAGATATTCCTAGGCGGTCTCCCATCCAAGTACTAACCAAGCCCAACCATGTTTGGCTTCGAGATCAAGATCGGGCGTTTTCAGGGTGGTGTGGCCGTAAGCTATTAGAAAAGTTGAAATTACAGCTCTTATTGATTTCTTCACTGCATAATTAACTTTTTGATTGTTTGTTTCTTCCCGCCAAGAAAATAACAAAATGCTTACAACACTAGATATTCCCAGGCGGTCTCCCATCCAAGTACTAACCAAGCCCAACCCGGTTTGGTTTCCGAGATCAGGCGAGATCGGGCGTTTTCAGGGTGGTGTGGCTGTAAGCTATTAGAACATTTGAAAATACAGCTGTTATTGATTTCTTCACTGCATAATTAACTTTTTGATTGATTGTTTCTTCCCGCCAAGAAAATAACAAAATGCTTACAACACTAGATATTACTAGGCGGTCTCCCATCCAAGTACTAACCAAGCCCGACCCTGTTTGGCTTCCGAGATCGGGCGTTTTCAGGGTGTTGTGGCCGTAAGCTATTAGAAAAGTTGAAATTACAGCTCTTATTGATTTCTTCACTGCATAATTAACTTTTTGATTGTTTGTTTCTTCCCGCCAAGAAAATAACAAAATGCTTACAACACTAGATATTCCCAGGCGGTCTCCCATCCAAGTACTAACCAAGCCCGACCCTGCTTGGCTTCCGAGATCAGACGAGATCGGGCGTTTTCAGGGTGGTGTGGCCGTAAGCTATTAGAACATTTGAAATTACAGCTGTTATTGATTTCTTCACTGCATAATTAACTTTTTGATTGATTGTTTCTTCCCGCCAAGAAAATAACAAAATGCTTACAACACTAGATATTACTAGGCGGTCTCCCATCCAAGTACTAACCAAGCCCGACCCTGTTTGGCTTCCGAGATCAGGCGTTTTCAGGGTGTTGTGGCCGTAGGATATTAGAAAAGTTGAAATTACAGCTCTTATTGATTTCTTCACTGCATAATTAACTTTTTGATTGATTGTTTCTTCCCGCCAAGAAAATAACAAAATGCTTACAACACTAGATATTCCCAGGCGGTCTCCCATCCAAGTACTAACCAAGCCCAACCCTGCTTGGCTTCCGAGATCAGACGAGATCGGGCGTTTTCAGGGTGGTGTGGCCGTAAGCTATTAGAAAGTTGAAATTACAGCTCTTATTGATTTCTTCACTGCATAATTAACTTTTTGATTGATTGTTTCTTCCCGCCAAGAAAATAACAAAATGCTTACAACACTAGATATTCCTAGGCGGTCTCCCATCCAAGTACTAACCAAGCCCGACCCTGTTTGGCTTCCAAGATCAGGCGTTTTCAGGGTGGTGTGGCCGTAGGCTATTAGAACATTTGAAAATACAGCTCTTATTGATTTCTTCACTGCATAATTAACTTTTTGATTGATTGTTTCTTCCCGCCAAGAAAATAACAAAATGCTTACAACACTAGATATTCCTAGGCGGTCTCCCATCCAAGT
>CM055734.1:34547-329547 GCA_029465975.1 Dallia pectoralis
CTACTGCTACATGCACCATAGTATACAAATGTGTTAAACCTATCCGTCATTACTCATGAACACACACTGCTGCTACCTGCACCATAGTATCCAATGTGTTAAACCTATCAGTCATTACTCATACATACACACTGCTGCAAGCACCATAGTATACAATGTGTTAAACCTATCAGTCATTACTCATGAATACACACTGCTGCTGCAAGCACCATAGTATACAATGTGTTAAACCTATCAGTCATTGCTCATGACTACACACTACTGCTGCAAGCACCATAGTATACAATGTGTTAAACCTATCAGTCATTACTCATGAATACACACTGCTGTAAGCACCATAGTATACAATGTGTTAAACATATCAGTCATTACACATGAATACACACTGCTGCTACATGCACCATAGTATACAATGTGTTAAATCACCATAGTATACAAATGTGTTAAACCTATCAGTCATTACTCATGAATACACACTGCTGCTGCATGCACCATAGTATACAATGTGTTAAACCTATCAGTCATTACTCATGAATACACACTGCTGCAACATGCACCATAGTATGCAATGGGTTAAACCTATCAGTCAATACTCATGAATACACACTGCTGCTGCATGCAAGATAGTATCCGATGTGTTAAACCTATCAGTCATTGCTCATGACTACACACTACTGCTGCAAGCACCATAGTATACAATGTGTAAAACCTATCAGTCATTACTCATTACTACAGTAGTAGCTAACGCTAGCTAGCGCGCTAACGCTGGCTAACATGCTAACGCTAGCTAACATGCTAACGCTAGCTAGCGCGCTAACGCTAGCTAACATGCTAACGTGTAAACAGAGACCCAGAAAAAGAACTTACCTATCCATTCATTGCTGCAGGCTGTCTGAATGTATGCATACACTTAAAGTAGTAGCTAACGCTAGCTAGCGCGCTAACGCTAGCTAACATGCTAACGATAGCTAGCGCGCTAACGCTAGCTAACATGCTAACGTGTAAACAGAGACCCAGAGAAAGAACTTACCCATCCATTCATTGCTGCAGGCTGTCTGAATGTATGCATAAACTTACAGTAGTAGCTAACGCTAGCTAGCGCGCTAACGCTAGCTAACATGCTAACGATAGCTAGCGCGCTAACGCTAGCTAACATGCTAACGTGTAAACAGAGACCCAGAGAAAGAACTTACCCATTCATTCGTTAATACATTCTTTCTTTGCTGCAGGATATGTCTGTGGCTGTTGATTGCAGTGTCTGTGGCTGTTGCCTGCCAGCCATGCCTTTGTCAGGAGGACCAGCTGTTCTCATCGATATCAGAGCGCGCTGCCTCCTCCCCCCCACCCCTTCCAGAATGTTCCTACTATTTAGCCAATCAACAACCAGAAAATGCTGCTTCACTGTCTATCATTTCAAAAGATTCAGACATGGTCGTATACTTTTAGCTCTACTAACCAGAGTTTTACTCACACAGTTTAAACAATTACATCATGAGAATCCTAAGAACCAGGCGGACATTTTGATGTATAACATGTATCTGTAACCCCAGAAATGTAGGCGCTATCACAATTTACAAACGAACAAAAAAACACCAAAAATCGCTTTCAAATTAGAGTGGAGAAAATCACAGTTTCTATGGATGTCTATGGGGAGGCGCAAGTTGGAAACAAAAGGACATAACGAAATAAATATATATGTTACAGCTTATATTTGAACATTTTGAGTGACAGCACAAATAGATGAACGTTTTGATATGCCATTTGTGTGTAAAGGGTTGAAACTCAGGCAGCAGTAGCAGTTTACAAATGTTCTCTACATTTTCTGCTGAATGGGCTCTCACACTCTAGTTTTGAAGATTCCGTCAATGTATTTCAATGGGAATTAATTAGCGACATTATCGTTAATATTTCGTAAACTACATAACGAAACCTTCTACAAAACAATGCCAACTAAATAGAGTTCGGGACGCACATTTTGACACCTTTTTTGTCCATCTAGTGCAAAAACTGTGGGAGGAGTAGGGGTGGACAAAAGTGATATAATAATAATAATAATAATAATATATATGTGAGATTACAATATGTGTCCTTGACCATAGTCAAGCACACATAACTAGATAGCGTACAATTTCTGCTGAAATTGTGATGATGTGTGCTTGCGGCCACCCGTAGTCGACTGTTTACTGATGTCAACTGCCAAACTGAGGTGACACTGCTGCTACATGCACCATAGTATACAATGTGTTAAACCTATCAGTCATTACTCATGAATACACACTACTGCTGCAAGCACCATAGTATACAATGTGTTAAACCTATCCGTCATTACTGATGAATACACATTGCTGCTGCATGGACAATAGTATACAATGTGTTAAACCTATCAGTCATTACTCATGAATACACACTGCTGCTACATGCACCATAGTATGCAATGTGTTAAACCTATCAGTCATTACTCATGAATACACACTACTGCTACATGCACCATAGTATACAAATGTGTTAAACCTATCCGTCATTACTCATGAACACACACTGCTGCTACCTGCACCATAGTATCCAATGTGTTAAACCTATCAGTCATTACTCATACATACACACTGCTGCAAGCACCATAGTATACAATGTGTTAAACTTATCAGTCATTACACATGAATACACACTGCTGCTGCAAGCACCATAGTATACAATGTGTTAAACCTATCAGTCATTGCTCATGACTACACACTACTGCTGCAAGCACCATAGTATACAATGTGTTAAACCTATCAGTCATTACTCATGAATACACACTGCTGTAAGCACCATAGTATACAATGTGTTAAACATATCAGTCATTACACATGAATACACACTGCTGCTACATGCACCATAGTATACAATGTGTTAAATCACCATAGTATACAAATGTGTTAAACCTATCAGTCATTACTCATGAATACACACTGCTGCTGCATGCACCATAGTATACAATGTGTTAAACCTATCAGTCATTACTCATGAATACACACTGCTGCAACATGCACCATAGTATGCAATGGGTTAAACCTATCAGTCAATACTCATGAATACACACTGCTGCTGCATGCAAGATAGTATCCGATGTGTTAAACCTATCAGTCATTGCTCATGACTACACACTACTGCTGCAAGCACCATAGTATACAATGTGTAAAACCTATCAGTCATTACTCATTACTACAGTAGTAGCTAACGCTAGCTAGCGCGCTAACGCTGGCTAACATGCTAACGCTAGCTAACATGCTAACGCTAGCTAGCGCGCTAACGCTAGCTAACATGCTAACGTGTAAACAGAGACCCAGAAAAAGAACTTACCTATCCATTCATTGCTGCAGGCTGTCTGAATGTATGCATACACTTAAAGTAGTAGCTAACGCTAGCTAGCGCGCTAACGCTAGCTAACATGCTAACGCTAGCTAGCGCGCTAACGCTAGCTAACATGCTAACGCCAGCTAGCGCGCTAACGCTAGCTAGCGCGCTAACGCTAGCTAGCGCGCTAAAACTAGCTAACATGCTCACATGTAAACACAGACCAAGAGAAACAACTTACCAATTCATTCATTCTTTCATTGCTGCAGGCATATGTCTGTGGCTGTTGCCTGGCAGTGTATTTGGCTGTGGCCAGGCAACTATGCCTTTGTCAGGAGGAACACCTGTTCTCATCGATATCAGAGCGCGCTGCCTCCTCCCCCCGCCCCTTCCAGAATGTTCCTCCTGTTTAGTGTCTGTGTCAAACGAATGGGATTCAGACATGGTCGTATACTTTTAGCTCTACTAACCAGAGTTTTAATCACACAGTTTAACCAATTACACCATGAGAATCCTAAGACCCAGGCGGACATTTTGATGTATAACATGTATCTGTAACCCCGGAAATGTAGGCGCTATCACAATTTACAAACGAACAAAAAAACACCAAAAATCGCTTTCAAATTAGAGTGGAGAAAATCACCGTTTCTATGGATGTCTATGGGGAGGCGCAAGTTGGAAACAAAAGGACATAACGAAATAAATATATATGTTACAGCTTATATTTGAACATTTTGAGTGACAGCACAAATAGATGAACGTTTTGATATGCCATTTGTGTGTAAAGGGTTGAAACTCAGGCAGCAGTAGCAGTTTACAAATGTTCTCTACATTTTCTGCTGAATGGGCTCTCACACTCTAGTTTTGAAGATTCCGTCAATGTATTTCAATGGGGATTAATTAGCGACATTATCGTTAATATTTCGTAAACTACATAACGAAACCTTCTACAAAACAATGCCAACTAAATAGAGTTCGGGACGCACATTTTGACACCTTTTTTGTCCATCTAGTGCAAAAACTGTGGGAGGAGTAGGGGTGGACAAAATTGATATAATAATAATAATATATATGTGAGATTACAATATGTGTCCTTGACCATAGTCAAGCACACATAATAATATATATGTGAGATTACAATATGTGTCCTTGACCATAGTCAAGCACACATAATAATATATATGTGAGATTACAATATGTGTCCTTGACCATAGTCAAGCACACATAATAATAATATATATGTGAGATTACAATATGTGTCCTTGACCATAGTCAAGCACACATAATAATAATAATAATAATATATATGTGAGATTACAATATGTGTCCTTGACCATAGTCAAGCACACATAATAATATATATGTGAGATTACAATATGTGTCCTTGACCATAGTCAAGCACACATAATAATATATATGTGAGATTACAATATGTGTCCTTGACCATAGTCAAGCACACATAATAATAATATCTATGTGAGATTACAATATGTGTCCTTGACCATAGTCAAGCACACATAATAATAATAATAATAATATATATGTGAGATTACAATATGTGTCCTTGACCATAGTCAAGCACACATAATAATATATATGTGAGATTACAATATGTGTCCTTGACATATATGTGAGATTACAATATGTGTCCTTGACCATAGTCAAGCACACATAATAATAATAATAATAAGAATAATAATAATATATATGTGAGATTACAATATGTGTCCTTGACCATAGTCAAGCACACATAATAATATTTCCATAACTGCTGATCTGGTGGCAAATTCAGAGATTGCACTTAGACAACACAAACACTGTCTTGGTCTGTGTTCATATTTATTTACTTGTGTTTTCTTAAATGTTTCACATGTTTAAATGTCTGAATGGTGTGCGTGCATCTAAGGGTGAGTTGTTCTTGCTCAGTAAAGTAATTATTATGTTTAGCCATGTTATAATGCTTGCTATTCAGTTTATTGTTTACTTCGGTAAGTCGGAGACCAAATTTGTCTGACACTGTTTGTTTAGCATGTCGTTAAGAGCTATTGCGTCGGCTGAATGCGTGTATAACATTTGTTACATTTATTTACTAGCCATCTGATATTTATGTATTGTTCGTATATGTGTGTAGTTTGCTGTGACTTAATTGAGAATCTTGTGCATGCGCATAAACATTAAACCAGAACGCAATTGAGAATCTTGCGCATGCGCATAAACATTCAACCAGTGTTGCTAGGTAGATTAGGCTTATGTAGCTCTGAGAGACAGAGCTATTTACTTTATTGCTGTTAATAACGTTTGAGTTATGACATGTTTAAATCTGTTAGACTTACTGCACTTGCAATGCATTATTCGGGATGTGTAAACCATCCGCATCCTCCTTACCAGACACCCTGTAGTGGATCAGAACTTTCTGAACCCGTTTTAGTAAACAGCGGGTGAGTGCAATAATCGAACTGTGTTCTTCCCCCTCCCTTTTTTAAACAGCCTCTCCAACAGACATTTCAGAAGTGTACTTTAACAGCCAGTTCATTGTTGTCCCAACCCCACTTGCAGGTTCCCCTCATCACTTTTATTACAGTATTTTAGTATTTAAGGTTGCATATACTGCCCATATTCTCACTTCATTGTGTATATTTTGGAGCTATGTATGTTCTGTATATTGCTGTAATCCTGTTTTTACTTTTTTTTGTTCTGACTACGTAGTTGATGCCTGCCATGTCACAAGAATTTCATTGTGCACTTTGATGCAAGTCACTCTCTGTACACATGAAATTGAACAGAGACAGTCACTTCAATTAATTATTTATCAATTATTATTATAATTATATCAATTAATATACATTTATATGCTAATCTACCCAGTGGAAATCCAGGGTTAACAGTAAAAATATAGAAATATCCTATCAGGTCGTCTGTATTGACGGTTCCCCATATCATGACTATGTATGTATGCATGAGTATAGCCTACTAGGCAAGCAGCTCGCTCAATGTTCACACTTTATGTACAGGGTTGTGGGTGACATCATATCGATTGTTTTTGCCCTGTTGAAAATAATGTAATGTAGTTACAATGCTTCGGGTAAGTACTGTTGATGCTGGGAAGACAGTGATCTGATTCAGCTCTGTAATGTATTATAATGCCCAGTAGATGGCAGCATCATACAAGGAATGGAGCAGCAGACATGAACTTAAATCACGTTCAAGGATCCATATGCAGAGAGCCAAAGGTTGAAAATGTGGACCAGGACAGAAACTTGATTCTTTTAGTTAATTTTATTGTGTCTGAAATTGAAAAGAGACAGTCACTTCAATTAATTATTTATTAATTATTATTATATCAATTAATATAAATTGATATGCTAATCCAACCAGTGGAAATCCAGGGTTAACAGGAAAAATATAGAAATATCCTATCAGGTGGTCTGTATTGATGGTTCGCCACATCATGACTATGGGGTACAGACGTGGAGTATAGCCTACTAGGCCGGGAGCTCGCTCAATGTTCACACTTAATGTACGGGGTGGTGGGTGACATCATATCGATTGTTTTTGCCCTGTTGAAAATAATGTAATGTAGTTACAACGCTTCGTGTACGCTTCAATACATTATTTATCAATTATTATTCATCAATTGTTATTTTTATATATTGTTTTATTATTAATTATGCGTCCACCCATAATGGGAAAAGGTCGGAAAAAGAATTAGAAGGATATTTCGGACAACCGGACGTTGCTCCGGCCTGTGACGTCTTCAGGGGGACTGGTTGCTCCAAAAGTGTGTGCTGCCCCCTTGCGGCTTGCAGCATATTTGGTGCAGGAAACGAAATTTATAACACTTTGCATGACAAAAATGAACTGCCCATGCGCAGGACCGGTGATCCAAAATCGTGTGCTGCCCCCTGGCGGCTGGCAGCATATATCAGTTCAGGACAGAGACTTCATTATTTTAGACAATTTTATTGTGTCAGAAATTGAACAGGGACAGTGGCTTCAAATAGTTACCTGTCTATCAATCATTATGTATTATTCGTTGATTTAAAAGGCAAAATGGAGTAAACGGCAAATTGGAGTAAAACGTAAAGTAGGCTATACTCGATATGGCTCTAGTCACACATTGAACAGACCGTGAAGAGTTTTTGAAACCAGTCAAAGCAGACGTTTTGGAAATTAAATACAAAATGTCTTAGTATATTAAAGAAAGCATAACCCAACTAAGACAAGAAATGTGTGACGTAGTGATGGGGACGAGACCGCCTATGCCGATTCCGAGTCAAGACCGAGTCTTTGAAGAGTCGAGACCGAGTCCGTTGGTTTTCAAATACAGTCGAGTCCGAGTCAAGACCGAGTCTTTGAAGGGTCGAGTCCGAGTCTTTGAGGAAGCAAGTCCGGGGCGAGATTTTTTTTCGCGATAAATCACATTTTCCCCAAGCTTGTTATCATCATGTAAAACACTGAATTAAATCAATTTAATACAGTTTAAATCAATTTTGATAACCTGACTGCAACAGAACAATGAGTATCCGGATGCAAATTTGAATGATTTATTTCAGTCCCTCGTCTTCTACTGTGTTTATTGGGCGGCAGTTTCTATCTATTTAACTAAACCATTGGTTAACTCCTCGGTTACTTGTTTGGTCAAGAGCCCGTCACTATTAGACGCACTGTACTGCAGTAACGCGGATTGGTGTTTCTGTCCTGTAGCCTCACTAGTAACGTCAATAATGACCGGGTGTTTCTGTCCTGTAGCCTCACTAGTAACGTCTATAATGACCGGGTGTTTCTGTCCTGTAGCCTCACTAGTAACGTCAATAATGACCGGGTGTTTCTGTTCTGTAGCCTCACTAATAACGTCAATAATGACCGGGTGTTTCTGTCCAGTAGCCTCACTAGTAACATCAATAATGACCGGGTGTTTCTGTCCTGTAGCCTCACTAGTAACGTCAATAATGACCGGGTGTTTCTGTCCTGTAGCCTCACTAGTAACGTCAATAATGACCGGGTGTTTCTGTCCTGTAGCCTCACTAGTAACGTCAATAATGACCGGGTGTTTCTGTCCTGTAGCCTCACTAGTAACGTCAATAATGACCGGTTGTTTCTGTCCTGTAGCCTCACTAGTAACGTCAATAATGACCGGGTGTTTCTGTCCTGTAGCCTCACTAGTAACGTCTATAATGACCGGGTGTTTCTGTCCTGTAGCCTCACTAGTAACGTCAATAATGACCGGGTGTTTCTGTTCTGTAGCCTCACTAATAACGTCAATAATGACCGGGTGTTTCTGTCCTGTAGCCTCACTAGTAACGTCAATAATGACCGGGTGTTTCTGTCCTGTAGCCTCACTAGTAACGTCAATAATGACCGGGTGTTTCTGTCCTGTAGCCTCACTAGTAACGTCAATAATGACCGGGTGTTTCTGTCCTGTAGCCTCACTAGTAACATCAATAATGACCAGGTGTTTCTGTCCTGTAGCCTCACTAGTAACGTCAATAATGACCAGGTGTTTCTGTCCTGTAGCCTCACTAGTAACACCAATAATGACCGGGTGTTTCTGTCCTGTAGCCTCACTAGTAACGTCAATAATGACCGGGTGTTTCTGTCCTGTAGCCTCACTAGTAACATCAATAATGACCGGGTGTTTCTGTCCTGTAGCCTCACTAGTAACATCAATAATGACCAGGTGTTTCTGTCCTGTAGCCTCACTAATAACGTCAATAATGACCGGGTGTTTCTGTCCTGTAGCCTCACTAGTAACATCAATAATGACCAGGTGTTTCTGTCCTGTAGCCTCACTAGTAACATCAATAATGACCAGGTGTTTCTGTCCTGTAGCCTCACTAGTAACGTCAATAATGACCGGGTGTTTCTGTCCTGTAGCCTCACTAGTAACGTCAATAATGACCGGGTGTTTCTGTCCTGTAGCCTCACTAGTAACGTCAATAATGACCGGGTGTTTCTGTCCTGTAGCCTCACTAGTAACGTCAATAATGACCGGGTGTTTCTGTCCTGTAGCCTCACTAGTAACGTCAATAATGACCGGGTGTTTCTGTCCTGTAGCCTCACTAGTAACATCAATAATGACCGGGTGTTTCTGTCCTGTAGCCTCACCAGTAACATCAATAATGGACGGGTGTTTCTGTCCTGTAGCCTCACTAGTAACGTCAATAATGACCGGGTGTTTCTGTCCTGTAGCCTCACTAGTAACGTCAATAATGACCGGGTGTTTCTGTCCTGTAACCTCACTAATAACGTCAATAATGACCGGGTGTTTCTGTCCTGTAGCCTCACTAATAACGTCAATAATGACCGGGTGTTTCTGTCCTGTAGCCTCACTAGTAACGTCAATAATGACCAGGTGTTTCTGTCCTGTAGCCTCACTAGTAACGTCAATAATGACCGGGAGTATTTCTGTCCTGTAGCCTCACTAGTAACGTCAATAATGACCGGGTGTTTCTGTCCTGTAGCCTCACTAGTAACGTCAATAATGACCAGGTGTTTCTGTCCTGTAGCCTCACTAGTAACGTCAATATAATGACCGGGTGTTTCTGTCCTGTAGCCTAACGTCAATAATGACCGGGTGTTTCTGTCCTGTAGCCTCACTAGTAACGTCAATAACGACCGGGTGTTTCTGTCCTGTAGCCTCACTAACGTCAATAATGACCGGGTGTTCTGCTTTTATATGATAAACTAAAGACAAACTGCTTCTATGTTATTTGAATTCGGCTTTGCAAACCGAAACCGAAACGTATAAAGTGGTGCGTTAATTGCGTTAAACATTTGAAATTAACGCCTCAGATTCACGCGTTAACTATCCCAGCCCTAAAAAATAGTGATGGGACGAGACCGCCTATGCCGAGTCAAGACCGAATCTTTGAAGGGTCGAGACCGAGTCTTTGAAGGAACAAGTCCGAGAAAGCAGAAATCGGTCTCGAGACCGGCATACATTATCTGATTTCCTCCATTCAAAATACGGGCAATTCTGTGGGATCTCCCCTTACCAACGATACCAGCCATGTGGGAATGTGAAGTTTGGTTCCCCCGCTGGAATTTAAACAAAGTATAGTCGTTATGTCGTTCTCAGGACAGACACTTTGAATGCGGGCACGCAAACTAATGTTCTTCTACACTCGCTATCCAAGCTCCCATGTTCTCAAATCTTTTTTGCAGATTTCCAAGTCATAAAACTTTACATTTAGAGAAATTAGAATAGATTGAACTTTGTCATTGAGCAGTACAAGTACAGTACAACGAAAGGCAGTTTGCATCCAGCCAGAAATGGTGTTTGATATCTTGAGACGTATACAATAATTAAACATTTAAATCAGTTGATCATGGATTACCTTTCCAATGTGTTATATTATAGTAACAAATAATCAGAAGAAAAAACACAAAACAAAACTGTGAGCAATTCCTTTATTCAGATCATGTATGGTATATTGACAAAAGCATGGTGGTATGAAAACGTACACAACAAAAAAAACTACATATTACCTCCCTCACAATGAAATAAACCAAACATGGCAATCACTTAAATGATGTTTAATAATGTACTTACGCAAAGTGTTTTGATTTGTGTCTCTAATTCAGCTGAGCCGCTGTATCTTGTCCCAGTTGATTAACACTTCTTGACAGGCGTCCCGCCGGCGGGACACTTGCAGTACCATATATAGGTATGTGACAAAAAATCTATACTAGAAAATTCATATATAATCATAACCATATGATAGATAATAAAAATACCTTTACAATGTTTTTTAAATTATTAAAATCGGATAAGTATTAAGAAAGTTGTAATTTTTAAATTCGGAAATTAGGGGGCATTTTTGTACCTAATTAAAACAATAACAACAACGTCACTTGCGGGTCATAAAAAAACACATGTGAATGTTACAATCAATCCCAAACTTTACCTAATTCAAGTAAAATGTACCCTAAACAACCATTACAACCTCTACACAAAGATCACGAATTCAAAAACGTCCGTTTAATAATATACTACATGCTTATATTGTGCATAAAGGTTAGAATCTCCCCTTTCTAACAACGTTTCCGTTTTAAAATAGCTAAAACACAGACTGTTTTATTAGCAATTGAAATGACTGCTAATGGCGCCGATGACGTCATCATACTTTTTAACCAAAGCGATAAAATACTATAATATTGTACTTACACCAGCCAAAGTTGACCACTTTTCATTTCCTATATTCCCAGGGATATTATTAGCATCGTTTATGATCCATAGTATTCCATAATAATCGATTTTCAGGCGAGAATATATGTTAACAACTTTCAACACGATCTATTTCACTCACAATAGCAGCCTCCATGATGAAAACACTTCTTTATCGAAGGTACGTCAGTTCCCTATGCAGACGAATGGGAGCAAAGCCCTATGGGAAATGAAGTCCAGTGTAGGAGCTAATGCACTGAGAGCAGAGACTGAAGGAAAAAAATGCCACCTCTCACTAAAATAGCTGTATCTCGGTAGTTCATTGAGATAGAGACTTGAAACAAAGTCTGACATAAAGCTAAGACCTGGGGGACCACATAGAAAGTCTGAGATACATTTTCAAAATCACTGAAACATAAAAAAACTTGTTGTTTTTTTGAGTTTTAGCTCATGCCAGATAATGTGTGTTACATTATCCTTAATTAATTGAACATTTCCACAAAATTCAGACAATTCTTTTTAAATACCCTTTACCAAATATTCCTACATGGTTCTGTTCCAGAGCAATATCCATTTAGATTGGGGTGGGTAATTTTAGGCGGAAATTGAGGTCAGGGGCCCTGTCAAGAAGAGGAATGGTTCAGTAACTTCAGAGTGTTCTACTACATTCAGATGGAAAAGTTTGCCTGTCAGGCCCAGATGCAGGGTGTCGCCAGTGGGAGGAATCTAAAAGTGGACAGAGATTCTGAACTCTTCAGAGCTCTTAACATGCACTACAAGGCAAATGACTTTCAGGTAATGTAATCTAAAACAATTCCAATGACCTTCAGGTAATCTAGTGTAAACCCGGGCAAATGATTTTCAGGATGTGTAGGCTAAATCATTCTGATATATGTATTAAGCCTTGGGTTTAATCATTGTGATATATGTATTACGCCTTGGGTTTAGTCATTCTGATATATGTATTAAGTATTGTGTTTAATCATTGTGATATATGTATTAAGCCTTGGGTTTAGTCATTCTGATATGTGTATTAAGCCTTGTGTTTAATCATCGTGATATATGTATTAAGCCTTGGGTTTAATCATTGTGATATATGTATTAAGTCTTGTGTTTAGTCATTCTGATATATGTATTAAGCATTGGGTTTAGTCATTCTGATATATGTATTAAGCCTTGTGTTTAATCATCGTGATATATGTATTAAGCCTTGGGTTTAATCATTGTGATATATGTATTAAGTCTTGTGTTTAGTCTTTCTGATATATGTATTAAGCATTGGGTTTAGTCATTCTGATATATGTATTAAGCCTTGGGTTTAGTCATTCTGATATATGTATTAAGTATTGTGTTTAATCATTGTGATATATGTATTAAGCCTTGGGTTTAGTCATTCTGATATATGTATTAAGTATTGTGTTTAATCATTGTGATATATGTATTAAGCCTTGGGTTTAATCATTCTGATATATGTATTAAGTATTGTGTTTAATCATTGTGATATATGTATTAAGCCTTGGGTTTAGTCATTCTGATATATGTATTAAGCCTTGTGTTTAATCATCGTGATATATGTATTAAGCCTTGGGTTTAATCATTCTGATATATGTATTAAGTATTGTGTTTAATCATTGTGATATATGTATTAAGCCTTGGGTTTAGTCATTCTGATATATGTATTAAGCCTTGTGTTTAATCATCGTGATATATGTATTAAGCCTTGGGTTTAATCATTGTGATATATGTATTAAGTCTTGTGTTTAGTCATTCTGATATATGTATTAAGCATTGGGTTTAATCATTGTGATATATGTATTACGCCTTGGGTTTAGTCATTCTGATATATGTATTAAGTATTGTGTTTAATCATTGTGATATATGTATTAAGCCTTGGGTTTAGTCATTCTGATATATGTATTAAGTATTGTGTTTAATCATTGTGATATATGTATTAAGCCTTGGGTTTAATCATTCTGATATATGTATTAAGTATTGTGTTTAATCATCGTGATATATGTATTAAGCCTTGGGTTTAATCATTCTGATATATGTATTAAGTATTGTGTTTAATCATTGTGATATATGTATTAAGCCTTGGGTTTAGTCATTCTGATATATGTATTAAGCCTTGTGTTTAATCATCGTGATATATGTATTAAGCCTTGGGTTTAATCATTCTGATATATGTATTAAGTATTGTGTTTAATCATTGTGATATATGTATTAAGCCTTGGGTTTAGTCATTCTGATATATGTATTAAGCCTTGTGTTTAATCATCGTGATATATGTATTAAGCCTTGGGTTTAATCATTGTGATATATGTATTAAGTCTTGTGTTTAGTCATTCTGATATATGTATTAAGCATTGGGTTTAGTCATTCTGATATATGTATTAAGCCTTGTGTTTAATCATCGTGATATATGTATTAAGCCTTGGGTTTAATCATTGTGATATATGTATTAAGTCTTGTGTTTAGTCTTTCTGATATATGTATTAAGCATTGGGTTTAGTCATTCTGATATATGTATTAAGCCTTGTGTTTAATCATTGTGATATATGTATTAAGCCTTGTGTTTAAACATTGTGATATATGTATTAAGCCTTGGGTTAAATCATTGTGATATATGTATTAAGTATTGTGTTTAATCATTGTGATATATGTATTAAGCCTTGGGTTTAGTCATTCTGATATATGTATTAAGTATTGTGTTTAATCATTGTGATATATGTATTAAGCCTTGGGTTTAGTCATTCTGATATATGTATTAAGCCTTGTGTTTAATCATCGTGATATATGTATTAAGCCTTGGGTTTAATCATTGTGATATATGTATTAAGTCTTGTGTTTAGTCATTCTGATATATGTATTAAGCATTGGGTTTAGTCATTCTGATATATGTATTAAGCCTTGTGTTTAATCATCGTGATATATGTATTAAGCCTTGGGTTTAATCATTGTGATATATGTATTAAGTCTTGTGTTTAGTCTTTCTGATATATGTATTAAGCATTGGGTTTAGTCATTCTGATATATGTATTAAGCCTTGTGTTTAATCATTGTGATATATGTATTAAGTATTGTGTTTAATCATTGTGATATATGTATTAAGCCCTGGGTTTAGTCATTCTGATATATGTATTAAGCCTTGTGTTTAAACATTGTGATATATGTATTAAGCCTTGGGTTTAATCATTGTGATATATGTAATAAGTATTGTGTTTAATCATTGTGATATATGTATTAAGCCTTGGGTTTAGTCATTCTGATATATGTATTAAGCCTTGGGTTTAATCATTGTGATATATGTATTAAGTCTTGTGTTTAGTCATTCTGATATATGTATTAAGCATTGGGTTTAGTCATTCTGATATATGTATTAAGCCTTGTGTTTAATCATCGTGATATATGTATTAAGCCTTGGGTTTAATCATTGTGATATATGTATTAAGTCTTGTGTTTAGTCTTTCTGATATATGTATTAAGCATTGGGTTTAGTCATTCTGATATATGTATTAAGCCTTGTGTTTAATCATTGTGATATATGTATTAAGTATTGTGTTTAATCATTGTGATATATGTATTAAGCCCTGGGTTTAGTCATTCTGATATATGTATTAAGCCTTGTGTTTAAACATTGTGATATATGTATTAAGCCTTGGGTTTAATCATTGTGATATATGTAATAAGTATTGTGTTTAATCATTCTGATATATGTATTAAGCCTTGTGTTTAAACATTGTGATATATGTATTAAGCCTTGGGTTAAATCATTGTGATATATGTATTAAGTATTGTGTTTAATCATTGTGATATATGTATTAAGCCTTGGGTTTAGTCATTCTGATATATGTATTAAGCCTTGTGTTTAGTCATTCTGATATATGTATTAAGCCTTGTGTTTAAACATTGTGATATATGTATTAAGCCTTGGGTTAAATCATTGTGATATATGTATTAAGTATTGTGTTTAATCATTGTGATATATGTATTAAGCCTTGGGTTTAGTCATTCTGATATATGTATTAAGCCTTGTGTTTAATCATCGTGATATATGTATTAAGCCTTGGGTTTAATCATTGTGATATATATTAAGACTTGTGTTTAATCATTGTGATATATGTATTAAGCCCTGGGTTTAGTCATTCTGATATATGTATTAAGCCTTGTGTTTAGTCATTCTGATATATGTATTAAGCCTTGTGTTTAAACATTGTGATATATGTATTAAGCCTTGGGTTTAATCATTGTGATATATGTAATAAGTATTGTGTTTAATCATTGTGATATATGTATTAAGCCTTGGGTTTAGTCATTCTGATATATGTATTAAGCCTTGTGTTTAATCATCGTGATATATGTATTAAGCCTTGGGTTTAATCATTGTGATATATGTATTAAGCCCTGGGTTTAGTCATTCTGATATATGTATTAAGCCTTGGGTTTAGTCATTCTGATATATGTATTAAGCCTTGTGTTTAGTCATTCTGATATATGTATTAAGCCTTGTGTTTAAACATTGTGATATATGTATTAAGCCTTGGGTTAAATCATTTTGATATATGTATTAAGTATTGTGTTTAATCATTGTGATATATGTATTAAGCCTTGGGTTTAGTCATTCTGATATATGTATTAAGCCTTGTGTTTAATCATCGTGATATATGTATTAAGCCTTGGGTTTAATCATTGTGATATATATTAAGACTTGTGTTTAATCATTGTGATATATGTATTAAGCCTTGTGTTTAATCATTTGGTCTTGCTAAAAGGTTACTAGATCAAATCCCTAAGCCAGTAAATTGAAACACTCTTGTCGTTCAGACGCTTCAGATACTGAGCAAGGCAGGCACATTTTCCCAGGTTGTTGCTGTAAATGAGATTGTGCTCTCTGGCACTTAGTTATTAGATTACATTTGTTGAATCTGTATAGCAGAATGACATTATCATAAAACAGTGCTGCCGCTGTCTTTGCTTCATATGTTTTGTAGTAATACACATTAACATATAATCATTGTGAATTGCGTTATTCCTGTAGAGAATTTTATCAAAGGAGAAAACGGCCTATCGCATTGTTCGTTATGTGCAACAAATATCCAATACAAATGTATGCTAACTACTTGTTTACAGGACAAGTAGCTAGCAACTAAGATATCTACCCATAACACACTGGGTGGAGCAGATATCTACCCATAACACACTGGGTGGAGCAGATATCTACCCATGACACACTGGGTGGAGCAGATATCTACCCATGACACACTGGGTGGAGCAGATATCTACCCATGACACACTGGGTGGAGCAGATATCTACCCATGACACACTGGGTGGAGCAGATATCTTCCCATGACACACTGGGTGGAGCAGATATCTACCCATGACACACTGGGTGGGGCAGATATCTACCCATGACAGACTGGGTAGAGCAGATATCTACCCATAACCCACTGGGTGGAGCAGATATCTACCCATAACACACTGGGTGGAGCAGATATCTGCCCATAACCCACTGGGTGGAGCAGATATATGCCCATAACACACTGGGTGGGGCAGATTTATGCCCATAAAACACTGGGTGGAGCAGATATATGCCCATAACACACTGGGTGGGGCAGATATATGCCCATGACAGACGGGGTAGAGCAGATATCTACCCATAACACACTGGGTGGAGCAGATATCTACCCATGACAAACTGGGTGGAGCAGATATGTCCATAAAACACTGGGTGGAGCAGATATCTACCCATAACCAACTGGGTGGAGCAGATATCTACCCATGACAAAGTGGGTGGAGCAGATATATGCCCATAAAACACTGGGTGGAGCAGATATATGCCCATAAAACACTGGGTGGAGAAGATATTTACCCATGAAACACTGGGTGGAGCAGATATCTACCCATAACCCACTGGGTGGAGCAGATATCTACCCATAACACACTGGGTGGGGCAGATATCTACCCATAAAACACTGGGTGGAGCAGATATATGCCCATAACACACTGGGTGGAGCAGATATATGCCCATAAAACACTGGGTGGAGCAGATATATGCCCATAAAACACTGGGTGGAGCAGATATCTACCCATAACACACTGGGTGGAGCAGATATCTACCCATAACACATTGCGTTATTCCTGTAGAGAATATTATCAAAGGAGAAAACGGCCTATCGCATTGTTCGTTATGTGCAACAAATATCCAATACAAATGTATGCTAACTACTTCTTTACAGGACAAGTAGCTAGCAACTAAGATATCTACCCATAACACACTGGGTGGAGCAGATATCTACCCATAACACACTGGGTGGAGCAGATATCTACCCATGACACACTGGGTGGAGCAGATATCTACCCATGACACACTGGGTGGAGCAGATATCTACCCATGACACACTGGGTGGAGCAGATATCTACCCATGACACACTGGGTGGAGCAGATATCTTCCCATGACACACTGGGTGGAGCAGATATCTACCCATAACACACTGGGTGGGGCAGATATCTACCCATGACAGACTGGGTAGAGCAGATATCTACCCATAACCCACTGGGTGGAGCAGATATCTACCCATAACACACTGGGTGGAGCAGATATCTGCCCATAAAACACTGGGTGGAGCAGATATATGCGCATAACACACTGGGTGGGGCAGATTTATGCCCATAAAACACTGGGTGGAGCAGATATATGCCCATAACACACTGGGTGGGGCAGATATATGCCCATGACAGACTGGGTAGAGCAGATATCTACCCATAACACACTGGGTGGAGCAGATATCTACCCATGACAAACTGGGTGGAGCAGATATCTACCCATAACACACTGGGTGGGGCAGATATCTACCCATAAAACACTGGGTGGAGCAGATATATGCCCATAACACACTGGGTGGAGCAGATATATGTCCATAAAACACTGGGTGGAGCAGATATCTACCCATAACCAACTGGGTGGAGCAGATTTCTACCCATGACAAAGTGGGTGGAGCAGATATATGCCCATAAAACACTGGGTGGAGCAGATATATGCCCATAAAACACTGGGTGGAGAAGATATTTACCCATGAAACACTGGGTGGAGCAGATATCTACCCATAACCCACTGGGTGGAGCAGATATCTACCCATAACACACTGGGTGGAGCAGATATCTACCCATAAAACACTGGGTGGAGCAGATATATGCCCATAACACACTGGGTGGAGCAGATATATGCCCATAAAACACTGGGTGGAGCAGATATATGCCCATAAAACACTGGGTGGAGCAGATATATGCCCATAAAACACTGGGTGGAGCAGATATATGCCCATAAAACACTGGGTGGAGCAGATATATGCCCATAACACACTGGGTGGAGCAGATATATGCCCATAACACACTGGGTGGAGCAGATATATGCCCATAACACACTGGGTGGAGCGGATATATGCCCATAAAACACTGGGTGGAGCGGATATCTACCCATGACACACTGGGTGGAGCAGATATCTTCCCATGACACACTGCGTGGAGCAGATATCTACCCATGACACACTGCGTGGAGCAGATATCTACCCATAACACACTGGGTGGAGCAGATATCTACCCATGACACACTGGGTGGAGCAGATATCTACCCATAACACACTGGGTGGAGCAGATATCTACCCATGAGAGACTGGGTGGAGCAGATATCTGCCCATAAAACACTGGGTGGAGCAGATATCTGCCCATAAAACACTGGGTGGAGCAGATATATGCCCATAACACACTGGGTGGAGCAGATATCTACCCATAACACACTGGGTGGAGCAGATATCTACCCATAAAACACTGGGTGGAGCAGATATATGCCCATAACACACTGGGTGGAGCAGATATATGCCCATAAAACACTGGGTGGAGCAGATATATGCCCATAAAACACTGGGTGGAGCAGATATATGCCCATAAAACACTGGGTGGAGCAGATATATGCCCATAAAACACTGGGTGGAGCAGATATATGCCCATAACACACTGGGTGGAGCAGATATATGCCCATAACACACTGGGTGGAGCAGATATATGCCCATAACACACTGGGTGGAGCGGATATATGCCCATAAAACACTGGGTGGAGCGGATATCTACCCATGACACACTGGGTGGAGCAGATATCTTCCCATGACACACTGCGTGGAGCAGATATCTACCCATGACACACTGCGTGGAGCAGATATCTACCCATAACACACTGGGTGGAGCAGATATCTACCCATGACACACTGGGTGGAGCAGATATCTACCCATAACACACTGGGTGGAGCAGATATCTACCCATGAGAGACTGGGTGGAGCAGATATCTGCCCATAAAACACTGGGTGGAGCAGATATCTGCCCATAACACACTGGGTGGAGCAGATATCTGCCCATAAAACACTGGGTGGAGCAGATATATGCCCATAACACACTGGGTGGAGCAGATATCTACCCATAACACACTGGGTGGAGCAGATATCTGCCCATAAAACACTGGGTGGAGCAGATATCTGCCCATAGAACACTGGGTGGAGCAGATATCTACCCATAAAACACTGTGTGGAGCAGATATCTGCCCATAAAACACTGGGTGGAGCAGATATATGCCCATAACACACTGGGTGGAGCAGATATATGCCCATAAAACACTGGGTGGAGCAGATATATGCCCATAAAACACTGGGTGGAGCAGATATATGCCCATAACACACTGGGTGGAGCAGATATATGCCCATAACACACAGGGTGGGAGAAGACATGAGGGGCCAATCTGAGCTACATCTTTTCTTACAAGATACATCTCTCAGCTCTTGTGATCTCAGCTTTTGCAAACCACCATTCATACCCACTCACACATATGCACACACTTTTCTATATAATACTGTTTTGACAAAGGATTAAAGTTGTCATAAAATCACATACAACTTACCTCACACCGGCCAACCAGGTAACGGAATTACTTTCTATATCAGAAAAGTTCCATGAGACATTCCTTTAATAAAAACCTACTATTTTGCAAAAGCATGCTGTACACCTCTGCATCATACTATATAGAAACTGTAAATACTTATAAAATCTGCATCCCAACCTTTAGCATCTATAGATGCCTCTATGTAAATCCCAACTATAATAACGCTATACCACAGTGCTGATAACTGTTTACATACGGCATTGTGTTGTACCACCATATTGAATTGGTCGTTTACTGTTCTGATATAGTACCACCTTCATATTGAATTGGCGGTTTACTGTTCTGATATAGTACCACCTTCATATTGAATTGGCGGTTTACTGTTCTGATATAGTACCACCTTCATATTGAATTGGCGGTTTACTGTTCTGATATAGTACCGCCTTCATATTGAATTGGCGGTTTACTGTTCTGATATAGTACCGCCTTCATATTGAATTGGCGGTTTACTGTTCTGATATAGTACCACCTTCATATTGAATTGGCGGTTTACTGTTCTGATATAGTACCACCTTCATATTGAATTGGCGGTTTACTGTTCTGATATAGTACCACCTTCATATTGAATTGGCGGTTTACTGTTCTGATATAGTACCACCTTCATATTGAATTGGCGGTTTACTGTTCTGATATAGTACCACCTTCATATTGAATTGGCGGTTTACTGTTCTGATATAGTACCACCTTTATATTGAATTGGCCGTTTACTGTTCTGATATAGTACCACCTTTATATTGAATTGGCCGTTTACTGTTCTGATATAGTACCACATTCATATTGAATTGGCGGTTTACTGTTCTGATATAGTACCACCTTTATATTGAATTGGCCGTTTACTGTTCTGATATAGTACCACCTTTATATTGAATTGGCCGTTTACTGTTCTGATATAGTACCACCTTTATATTGAATTGGCCGTTTACTGTTCTGATATAGTACCACCTTCATATTGAATTGGCGGTTTACTGTTCTGATATAGTACCACCTTCATATTGAATTGGCGGTTTACTGTTCTGATATAGTACCACCTTCATATTGAATTGGCGGTTTACTGTTCTGATATAGTACCACCTTCATATTGAATTGGCCGTTTACTGTTCTGATATAGTACCACATTCATGTCGATGTTGATACCAGTAATAACCTAAACAAAACCTCATGTCAAAACATTAGTAGTCACAGTTAGAACCCATCACCTTGGAAATACAATTGTCTGTGCGACCAGATTGTTAGAATCACAGATTTCCCCTTCAGGTTTTACAGATAGTGCTTTTAATCTACAGGTCCCTGACCGATTCCTTAATGTTGCAGAGATCACACTACAGGAGTTTTTTTTATAGCATTCTCCCTGGCCAGAGACTCTGACACCTCCTGGAAGAAAGCCATCTAAGGTCATCTGTAAACTAGACAGCGATGTACCTGCTGAATTCAAAAGTCCTCTCACAGCATCGTTTTTTTGTCATTTGGATGTTCACAACATTGGCCTATTGTCATTTGGATGTTCACAACATTGGCCTATTGTCATTTGGATGTTCACAACATTGGCCTATTTTCATTTGAATGTTCACAACATTGGCCTTTTGTCATTTGGATGTTCACAACATTGGCCTTTTGTCATTTGGATGTTCACAACATTGGCCTATTTTCATTTGAATGTTCCCAACATTGGCCTTTTGTCATTTGGATGTTCACAACATTGGCCTTTTGTCATTTGGATGTTCTCAATTACTTGCCTCTTTTTTAAATTGATTTTTGAATGTTAGCAGTTAAAAATTGACAATATCAATATTAGACTGAAAACATATTTTTTTCCTATATCATTCTGATTAACATAGCAATAATACAAGAGACCGAAGTAAAAGTTTCATCTACTTTCAATTGTAACATGCATCTTTTTGGCGGTTTTAGTGTGAGGAAATGTATGATTGGATTAACAAAATATTTTTCAGACAAACAGGAGGAACACTGATCCAAAGAAAAAACAAGCGACACACATTAAACAAGCCACACAAGAACAAATTATTTAATATACAATGGCTGTTTTGGGCATTCTCCCTCACATTTCACAATATTCTTAGACGCATTTTATATTTAAGCCTTTATTATCAAAGCTTTTTAGCTGAATCACCATGACTTTGATAAAAAGGTTACCAATAAATAGGTATTTGAATTTAATTGTACAATTGAAATAAAGAAAATACTGTAAAAAATGCCAAAAAAGGTTCAAAGAAATTCAGTTCACCCTTTAGCTTTTGCATACTGATTGTAAGCAAAGGTCTTCAGGACAAGCTTAGTATATTACTAATTAAAACATTATGTAATCATCAATTACTTTACAAAATCACCTTTTTTGTTCCTACATTTCAACAAAATATTCTCACCTTGGCATCTCTGCTTAAAGTTCCATGTCAGATACAGTAGATCCATAATGTATGTAAATGAAATCAGGTGTTCAACCGGTATGTTCTCTGAAGCCTTTAAATCCAGCCACATCTGTGGATTGTTACAGTGGTTTCAACAGTGTGATGTCTTGCATACAAAAATGAATGTTGAGCAAAATTACATTTGACAGAATAGAGTAGGCCTGACGTACTGATCCACTATTTATATGAAGTACCATATAAATGAAGATTTGAACTAGTCTTTCCTGTAGACAGGTCTTGTCTGTAGATTAGAACAAGTCTTTCCTGTGAGCAGGTCTTGCCTGTAGATTAGAACCAGTCTTTCCTGTAGACAGGTCTTGCCTGTAGATTAGAACCAGTCTTTCCTGTAGACAGGTCTTGCCTGTAGATTAGAACCAGTCTTTCCCTGTAGACAGGTCTTGCCTGTAGATTAGAACCAGTCTTTCCCTGTAGACAGGTCTTGCCTGTAGATTAGAACCAGTCTTTCCTGTAGACAGGTCTTGCCTGTAGATTAGAACCAGTCTTTCCTGTAGACAGGTCTTGCCTGTAGATTAGAACCAGTCTTTCCCTGTAGACAGGTCTTGCCTGTAGATTAGAACCAGTCTTTCCCTGTAGACAGGTCTTGCCTGTAGATTAGAACCAGTCTTTCCTGTAGACAGGACTTGCCTGTAGATTAGAACCAGTCTTTCCTGTAAACAGGTCTTGTCTGTGAATTAGAACCTTTGAGCTAAAGGACACTTTGAACGTTATAGAACACAACTACACAATTCCGATTTTTGGAATTGATATTTATCACCATTGATGATCATAGAAATTTATTAAAATCTCATATTGAACATTTTGATAAAAAAAGGTTAGGATTGAAGCTGTGTAGAATTCAATCTATTCCAATGAAAAAGAGGAATTGTAATTATATTTCTGACAAAAATACAAAAAGATTGGCACACATGCGCTGGCAATCAATACTTTTTTAATCAAGAGTTAATATTTTGGCCATACTATATAGGTCATAACTAAGCAGTTAACAAAATAGTTATGATAACCCAACAAGCAAGTAATCGGTCTTTACCATATAATTGATGTTGTGATTTAATTTTACATGCAAGGGATGCTGAGAGCTCTTAATGTTATGAAGTTGTAAGAATTAAAGTGCACAAAATACATACTGCGCTGTGGATGTGCTGTAGATGTACTAAGACATTTTGCAACAGTAAACAAAAAACTGCAAATGTTTTGGTTTTAAATCCAATCAAATTGCACATAATGTGTTGGTTATGTGATTTTATTAACCACGCATTTCATTACAACACTGTGCATGGAAAAGCCTCCCTTTGGATGACAGTCAATATGGATGACAGGCAATATGGAGGAGTGGCCAATGGATGACAGGCAATAAATATGTAGGAGTGGCCAGCGGATGACAGGCAATATGGAGGAGTGGCAATATGGATGAGTGGCCAGTGGATGACAGGCCATATGGATGACTGTCAAAATGGATGAATGGCCGTATGGATGACTATCAATATGGATGAGTGGCCAGTGGATGACAGGCCATATGGATGACTGTCAATATGGATGAGTGGCCGGTATGAATGAGTGGCCAGTGGATGACTGTCAATATGGATGACTGGCCAGTGGATGACTGTCAATATGGATGAGTGCCCAGTGGATGACTGTCAATATGGATGAGTGCCCAGTGGATGACTGTCAATATGGATGACTGGCAGAATGGATGACTGGCCGCATGGATGACTGGCCGTATGGATGATTAGCAGTATGGATGAGAGCCAGTGGATCCAGAGCCCTGCATCTCTATGGTTGTCAGAAGGCCAGTCACCTGGGCCAGGCTTTCAACTGACACTCTGGCTGCTAATACACTTTTCAGGCATCCCTGTGGAGGTTGGGGGCATTGAACCTGAGTGGGCAATGTTCAAAGCTTCTATTGCTGAAGCTGCGGCGGTGAGCTGTGGTCTCAAGGTCCAAGGTGCCTCAAGGGGTGGTAACCCTAGAACACCGTGGTGGACCACGGTGGTCAGGGAAGCTGTCCGACTGAAGAAGGAGGCCTTCAGGGATATGCTATCCCTGGGGACTCCGGAGGCAGTTGCAGGGTACCGACAGGCCCGAAGGGCTGCAGCCGCTGCCGTGTCAGAGGCAAAGCAGCGGGTGTGGGAGAAGTTTGGAGAAGCTATGGAGAAGGACTTTCGGTCGGCACCAAAATGCTTCTGGAAAACCGTTCGGCACCTCAGAAGGGGAAAACGGGGAACCATCCAAGCTGTGTACAGTAAGGATGGGACACTGTTGACCTCAACTGATGATGTGATCGGGCGCTGGAAAGAGCATTTTGAGGAGCTCCTGAATCCGACCTACACGCCCTCTAGTAGAGAGGCAGAGCTGGAGGCTGATGGAGGGTCATCGTCAGTTTCCCTGGGGGAAGTCGCTGAGGTAGTCAAACAACTCCACAGTGGCAAAGCCCTAGGGACTGATGAGATTCGTCCAGAAATGCTAAAAGCTTTGGGTGGGGAAGGGCTGTCTTGGTTGACACGCCTCTTCAACATTGCATGGAAGTCTGGGACAGTGCCAGAGGAGTGGCATACCGGGGTGGTGGTTCCCCTCTTCAAAAAGGGGGACCAGAGAGTGTGAGCCAACTACAGAGGTATCACACTCCTCAGCCTCCCTGGTAAAGTGTACTGGAAAGGAGGGTTCGGCCAATAGTCGAACCTCAGATTGAAGAGGAACAATGCGGTTTTCGTCCTGGCCGAGGAACCACGGACCAGCTCTTTACTCTCGCAAGGATCCTGGAGGGGGCCTGGGAGTATGCCCATCCAGTCTACATGTGTTTTGTGGATCTGGAGAAGGCGTATGACCGGGTACCCCGGGATCTTTTGTGGGAGGCGCTGCGGGAGTATGGGGTGAGGGGGTCTCTTCTCAGGGCCATCCAATCTCTTTACGCTCAAAGCATGAGCTGTGTCCGTGTCCTCGGCAGTAAGTCGGATTCGTTCCCGGTGGGGGTTGGCCTCCGCCAGGGCTGCGCTTGGTCACCAAGCCTGTTTGTAATATTCATGGACAGGATATCAAGGCGTAGTCATGGGGGGGAGGGGTTCCCGTTCGGTGGGCTGATGGTCACATCACTGCTTTTTGCGGATGATGTGGTCCTGATGGCCTCATCGGTCGGTGACCTTCAGCACTCACTGGATCGGTTTGCAGCCGAGTGTGAAGCGGCTGGGATGAGGGTTAGCACCTCTAAATCTGAGGCCATGACTCTCAGCAGGAAACCGGTGGAGTGCCTACTCCGGGTAGGGAATGAGTCCTTACTCCAAGTGAAGGAGTTCAAGTATCTCGGGGTCTTGTTCGCGAGTGAGGGAACAATGGAGCGGGAGATTGGTTGGAGGATCGGAACAGCGGGGGCGGTGTTGCATTCCCTTCACCGCACTGTTGTGACGAAAAGAGAGCTGAGCCGAAAGGCAAAGCTCTCGATCTACCGGTCAATCTTTGTTCCTACCCTCACCTATGGTCATGAAAGCTGGGTCATGACCGAAAGAACGAGATCGCGGGTACAAGCGGCCGAAATGGGTTTTCTCAGAAAGGTGGCTGGCCTCTCCCTTAGGGATAGGGTGAGAAGCTCAGTCATCCGAGAGGAACTCGGAGTAGAGCCGCTGCTCCTTTGCATAGAAAGGAGCCAGTTGAGGTGGTTCGGGCATCTGGTACGAATGCCACCTGGGCGCCTCCCTATAGAGGTGTTCCAGGCACGTCCAGCTGGGAGGAGACCTCGGGGAAGACCCAGGACTAGGTGGAGAGATTATATCTCCACACTGGCCTGGGAACGCCTCGGGATTCCCCAGTCAGAGCTGGCTAATGTTGCCCGGGAAAGGGAAGTTTGGGGTCCCCTGCTAGAGCTGCTACCCCCGCGACCCGACCCCGGATAAGCGGTTGGAGATGAGATGAGAGATGAGACACATTGGAAGCGTCTCGCGGGCATGGCGTTTCTGTTGCGTCTCAGAAGCGTGGCTGCTGCGTGTATTTTTTCTGTGTCCTACACACCAGAAGCGTGTCTGACGCGGCGCTGCTCCTGGGCATAGCGCCGACAGATTCAAACTCTGAAAAGTGTTTACGTTGTTTTTGGAGCCTATCCTACCCTTTATATATAGGCTACATGTATACATATGTTACTATGGAAAATTAAAACATAAATATATAGCCTACTGATTTGATTAAAGCAAAACAACGTCGGCAGTATTGACTGCAAAATATTTTACAGAATATTTCGTTCTGTATGACAGGTGAAATATTTAAAAAATCTTTTCTCAGACATTTTTTATTACATTTCTACATTGATGTCAAAACCTAGAGACTTTCAAACATCAAGATGTCATTTATTAATATGCATTCGTGTCTAAATGACATAAACATATTTTCCTATTCTATTTTGCCTGGAAACACTTCCAACACGCTCGCGTCTCGCGTGAAAAATAGGCGCTGTACTCACATCTCACGCAGGCAGTGTGTAAGCTCTAACCTGATAACATGGGAGCCTGACACGCTCGCGAGACGCTTCCAGTGTGTAACCGGCCTTAGAGATTACAAACAATATTAAGGTTGTGTTAAATACTCTAGTTGTCATAACTTTGAACATTTTTCCATTGCATGTTCTTCAGATAAAACTAGTATAATTTGAGGCTGGCTCTCATGAAATCAACTCAATTTGTGCCAAGTCATTCGGCGTTTTCTCCCAGCACTGCTAATCCAGAACCTATAGTGGGTCAATAGCACTGCTAATACAACCAGAACGTCTGATGCGTTAAGGGAAGTGAGAGGACTACTAATACAACCAGAACTTCTAACCCCAACTCTCACTAACCCAACTCTCACTGTTTGCTTTGCAGGAGGCCAAGTTGCCTGACAAAGTTTCTGAATGCAATAAAACCAGGATTAGGGTTAGGATTAGCCCTACTGAGATTACCTTCCACCGCAATGATGGACAATTTGCAACTACTCACCAGATAGCAGCACAATCAAGACTCAAATCTACACAGTGGTAGACAACTTATTGCTCGCTGGCTTACAGCCACACATACAAGACTCAAAGTTTTTTTTGTGTTTGTTTGAAATATTTATTTCATCAGTTTATGTCTTATAATAAGCAACATTGCTAACATACAGGTAGGAATAACAGCTTGTACAGTATAAAATGAGATGCTAATCTAAACTGGTGCAAAAATCTACATTCAAAATTATATTATGAAGGAAAACAAACAAAATATTCTAAACTAAGATCAAGAACGTATTTTGAAACATTAGACAAAGCGTCTTCACGTATTATACTAATGGACTAGCTATTGACAATTAGAAACATAGTTCTGATGATTTCTTTTTGTGGAGAAATATTCAGTCGGCAGACCTGAAGGAAGAAACAAAACTGATTGAAACCTAAGTCTTCAGTTAGAGGGTAAATGTGCAATTTCTAGCCAATTTGCTTTTAAATTAACAATTTAAAAAAAACATGACATCTTCCTGTTTATCAACCGTGTCAAAACTATTTAAACACACTGATGATAATAATATAAATGTTATAAAAATGCAGTTTAAATAGAAGTATATCATTTATGCGCTTTGTGTTCCCAGGAAAAAAGCGCTATATAAATGTAATGAATTATTATTATTATTATATTTTAACCCTAACTACTTTTTTACATTAAACATTCGTCTAAATAACCAATTTATGCGGCAGTATTGAGGTCTGAGTTGCAGCAATTACTCACAATCTCTCCTACCATTCATTACTAGGCTCTCACAAAAAAATGAAATATTTAAAAGTGGGACTATCCCCGTTCAGAGGTAATGACAACTCTCCAAGTTAACTATACTAAGCACTGACATGTCATGACATAAATTCCATTATCACACACCAATAAACATGTACTGTATCAAATCATTATTTAAAAATAAATAAATGGACATACCTATAAATCAAGAAGCAGGGGCAGGAGTGATTCTGTTCTTAGAAATACTTAGTCCGGTTAAGAGCTCTCTGAGCTATTTGTCCCGTCTGGTCTGTAATTTTCTCCCAGTCAGTTTGACCCACTACAAAGCCAATATCACGCTTGCGTTCAGCATCTTTTTGCTCTTCAAGGTCAGCCCAGCGAACCTAGAGTACAAGGAGGAAAATGTCCAGCAAGGTTCATGGGAGGACAGTGCATTTTATGATGATGCTAGCTACATTCATACATTGCAAATCATATAATATAATACCTGTTTGCAAAATAGCATTGTGGGAGCACAATTAATAGCAAAATATTTCAAATAGATCATCCTGTTTCAATAATAAAAATCAACTAATTGTGCGGCAGTCAAAATTACCACATTTCATGGTCTGCAAACTATATTCTAGAGTTAGGGTCAGGCTGTGATTGCATGGATGTATAAAGGTCAAATATCCATGGTGGGATGAAGATGGTTTAGGAAATGACAACAATGCATTTTTAGGTTAAACAGATGAAGGTAAAACCGGACAGAGGGTGCCACTTTACCCGCTTCTTGCCCGGCTCAGAGTGACGTGTGTTGTAGTCGTCTGGCAACTGAAGAAAATCACCCATGCCACTCAAGTCATGTCCCTCCCTCTTTCTCTTCCCTCCCATCATCAGGCCATCCAGCTTGTCTGTAAGAAAAGTACTGACCATGAAACCTTTACAATAAAACCCAAATAATTTCAGATAAAACCCTGACAATAAGAGATATATAATAACTATATAATTGTTATTGTACATGGGGTGTAATTCAATAATTGGTATTGTATATGGTGTATATCTATAATTGGTATTGCATATGGTGTACAACTATATAATTGGTATTGCATATGGTGTATTACTATATAATTGGTATTGCATATGGTGAATAACTATATAATTGATATTGTCTATTGGGTATAACTAAAATAAAATACAAGAATAATAATAACCTGTATTGTATATGGGTTAATGTTAAATAACCTGTATTGTATATGGGTTAATGTTAAATAACCTGTATTGTACACTGGTTAATGTTAAATAACCTGTATTGTACACTGGTTAATGTTAAATAACCTGTATTGTATATGGGTTAATGTTAAATAACCTGTGTTGTATATGGGTTTATGTTAAATAACCTGTATTGTACATGGGTTTATGTTAAATAACCTGTATTGTACACGGGTTAATGTTAAATAACCTGCATTGTATATGGGTTTATGTTAAATAACCTGTATTGTATATGGGTTTATGTTAAATAACCTGTATTGTATATGGGTTATTGTTAAATAACCTGTATTGTATATGGGTTTATGTTAAATAACCTGTATTGTATATGGGTTAATGTTAAATAACCTGTATTGTATATGGGTTAATGTTAAATAACCTGTGTTGTATATGGGTTTATGTTAAATAACCTGTATTGTACATGGGTTTATGTTAAATAACCTGTATTGTACATGGGTTAATGTTAAATAACCTGTTTTGTATATGGGTTTATGTTAAATAACCTGTATTGTATATGGGCTTATGTTAAATAACCTGTATTGTATATGGGTTAATGTTAAAGAACCTGTATTGTATATGGGTTTATGTTAAATAACCTGTATTGTATATGGGTTAATGTTAAATAACCTGTATTGTATATGGGTTTATGTTAAATAACCTGTATTGTATATGGGTTATTGTTAAATATTAATAACAACTTGATGGCTACAACTTAAGATTCTGCTCAGTTATAAATGTTTTGATCTGTTTAGCATAAGTGTCAACTTAAGTTCTCTCAAGACATTGTAGTACTAGATGGCTGTACATATCACATACTCTAACATATGGTTTTTGTTCAGGCACGATCATCAAGAGACCAAATAATTCATTAAAAACTATGTTGAGCATTTGCGTTAATAATTTAGTGGAGGCTAACTTTTTAGGACAGTTATAAATGTTAAGGTAGTCGTTAGCATACATTGATGAGCCAAATCAAAATGACCACTCAAGAGTGAAGCAAATAAAAAGCAGCATCCCAAAAAAAGTGGACACTGATACAGGTTTTGTTATTTTGGCAGTTTACCAAAATAGATTCAAGTAACAGGTAAATTGTTCACATCCACATTGCAGAAAAGGTTTGAAAATTACAGCTCTTTAAAATGTAGCCCCCTCTTTTTTAAGGGACAAAAAGAAATTGGACAATTGTTCTTTCACTAACAAGTGTGGGCTATTCCTTAATTATTTTATATTGAAATTCAGCAGGTACATTTCTGGAGTTGATTCCAGGTGTGACATTCACATTTGGAAGCTGCTGCTGTGAAGCCGTACCATGAGGTTTAAAGGTAAACAGGCAATCATTAGGAGAGAGCGGGAACGCATCAGCGAGAGAGCGGGAACGCATCAGCGAGAGAGCGGGAACGCATCAGCGAGAGAGCGGGAACGCATCAGCGAGAGAGCGGGAACGCATCAGCGAGATATAAAGAACATTAGGAGTGGCCAAATCAACAATGAGAAAAATGGAACACGAGCTCTGAAACACAAAAAGGCCTCAAGAACATTAATATCAAAGATGTGGAAAATTCGCCAATGGCCAAGTCAATCGCCAATCACCTGACCTCAACTCGATCAAGAAAGGTATTCAAAACAAAAAAAATATTTATGATTGTGCCAATTTGTCAAATTCCATTTAAATATAAAATATAAAAATTGTGTCAGTGTCCAATTATATCCGGACCCAACTGAAACGTTAAATATCTCCTAACAAGGTCAGATGTTTAGAACTGGATAGATTAGATGGTAAGGGACAATGAGTTGTCGTAGTCATTGTGTTGGATGGAATAAAAATGTCCAGAAGTTAATACCTGAGTGACAAATTGTTATATCCAGAAAACTGGATCAGAGCATCTCAGAAACAGCAAGGCTTGTAGGGTGCTTCCAACCAGCAGTGGCGAGTTCCTACCAACAGTAGTCCAAGTATGGAGTTCCTACCAAAAGTAGTCCAAGTATGGAGTTCCTACCAACAGTAGTCCAAATATGGAGTTCCTACCAACAGTAGTCCAAGTATGGAGTTCCTACCAAAAGTAGTCCAAGTATGGAGTTCCTACCAACAGTAGTCCAAGTATGGAGTTCCTACCAACAGTAGTCCAAGTATGGAGTTCCTACCAACAGTAGTCCAAGTATGGAGTTCCTACCAACAGTAGTCCAAGTATGGAGTTCCTACCAACAGTAGTCCAAGTATGGAGTTCCTACCAACAGTAGTCCAAGTATGGAGTTCCTACCAACAGTAGTCCAAGTATGGAGTTCCTACCAACAGTAGTCCAAGTACCCTAACCATAACCCAGCAGTGGCGAGTTCCTACCAACAGTAGTCCAAGTATGGAGTTCCTACCAACAGTAGTCCAAGTATGGAGTTCCTACCAACAGTAGTCCAAGTATGGAGTTCCTACCAACAGTAGTCCAAGTATGGAGTTCCTACCAACAGTAGTCCAAGTATGGAGTTCCTACCAACAGTAGTCCAAGTATGGAGTTCCTACCAACAGTAGTCCAAGTATGGAGTTCCTACCAACAGTAGTCCAAGTATGGAGTTCCTACCAACAGTAGTCCAAGTATGGAGTTCCTACCAAAAGTAGTCCAAGTATGGAGTTCCTACCAACAGTAGTCCAAGTATGGAGTTCCTACCAAAAGTAGTCCAAGTATGGAGTTCCTACCAACAGTAGTCCAAGTATGGAGTTCCTACCAACAGTAGTCCAAGTATGGAGTTCCTACCAACAGTAGTCCAAGTATGGAGTTCCTACCAACAGTAGTCCAAGTATGGAGTTCCTACCAACAGTAGTCCAAGTATGGAGTTCCTACCAACAGTAGTCCAAGTATGGAGTTCCTACCAACAGTAGTCCAAGTATGGAGTTCCTACCAACAGTAGTCCAAGTACCCTAACCATAACCCAGCAGTGGCGAGTTCCTACCAACAGTAGTCCAAGTATGGAGTTCCTACCAACAGTAGTCCAAGTATGGAGTTCCTACCAACAGTAGTCCAAGTATGGAGTTCCTACCAACAGTAGTCCAAGTATGGAGTTCCTACCAACAGTAGTCCAAGTATGGAGTTCCTACCAACAGTAGTCCAAGTATGGAGTTCCTACCAACAGTAGTCCAAGTATGGAGTTCCTACCAACAGTAGTCCAAGTATGGAGTTCCTACCAACAGTAGTCCAAGTATGGACAAACCACAAACTGGCGACAGGACGCGGGGAGCTCAAGGCACGTTAATGTGCGACGGCAACAAAGGCTATCCTGTCCAATCCAAATCGGCCTACAAAAGGTCTACTGCACCAAGATGCACTGTGGGAAGACGACAAGCCGATGGAAGAAGTGAGATGCTCTGGTCAATGTTCTGCTGGAAAACCCTGCTGGGAAATCCTGGGTAAGGGCATTCATGGGGACGGCAACTTGAACGCACACTGCTAGCCCTTTTATTATATTTGCCATTTGCACGAGGCTGGAAAGCGCTGCATGACCATCGCCAAGCAGCTTGGTGAGAAGGAGAGCAAATGAACATCTGAATGCTTCGGAGAGAACTGGGTGAAAGTGTTATGGTCAGATGAGACCAAAAATGAGCTATTTGGCATAACATTATTATTGAATTGGAGGAAAGAATTCTGCCTATGACCCCAAGAACACCATCCTCACCATCACACATGGAGGTGGAAATAGTCTGTCTCACTGAGTAAAATGCAAATCATTTTAAGCATTTCTGCACAAATGGTTTCTGTTTGTATTGCCCTCTAAAAATGTGCAATTTGCGACATTGTTGAACTGAATACCTGCAAATAATCTTATACATGTCAATTGCACATCCTTACATTGTACCCCATCTTATTTGACTCATACACTGGCACATTGACACACTGTCCTGCATATCATATTTTTGCACTGCTCTTTTTGCACTTCAGGTTGGATGCAAACTGTATTCTATTGTACCATATTTGTACTGTCCAATTAAAATAATTTTGAATCTCATCAAAAACTGCACTTCATGATTTTAAGAACTTTATTAAGAGTTCAAGGCGTTGCAATGGACTCCTAACCCAAACCCTAACCCCAGGGATATGGTCAATATTACACAGCCCTAACCCTAACCCGAAATACCCACATCTCATTCTGATTTAGCATCTGTGGGATGTTCTGGACCAACAAGTCCATACCACGGTGGCTTCATCTCACAACTTATTGGACTCGAAGGATCCGCTGCTAATGTCTTGGTGTCAGGTACACAACACCTTCAGGGATCTGCTGCTAATGTCTTGGTGTCAGATACACAACATCTTCAGGGATCTGCTGCTAATGTCTTGGTGTCAGATACACAACACCTTCAGGGATCTGCTGCTAATGTCTTGGTGTCAGATACATAACATCTTCAGGGATCTGCTGCTAATGTCTTGGTGTCAGATACACAAAATCTTCAGAGGTCGGAGTGATCATAATGTTTTGGCTCATCAGTGTATTTATATGAGTGGTCATAATGTTTTGGCTCATTTGTATATTTGAAAGAGTGGTCATAATGTTTTGGCTCATCAGTGTCGGAAACCAAAAGCAATACCTACCAAGTTTTGCATCAGAGGTGTCCATCTCCCATTTGCTTTGTGGAATGTAACCCTAAATTATACAGAGCAGAGACTTCAACGGGTTAGGATTCTCAGCTCCGGAAAGGAGAGATTTGTGACAGGAGAGAAGGCGTTCAAAAAGTTAGGTTAATAATACAATATTAATAATACAATAGCAGTACAATTAGGACAATTGCAAAAATGACAAGTTGATGTTGGCAAACAAGTCTGATATCATTGTGACACCAGTTCAGAGGTTGTGCCTTTAGAGTAGGCTAAGGCATGACATTTACCTTTAGAGTAGGCTAAGGCATGACATTTACCTTTAGAGTAGGCTAAGGCATGACATTTACCTTTAGAGTAGACTAAGGCATGACATTTACCTTTAGAGTAGGCTAAGGCATGACATTTACCTTTAGAGTAGGCTAAGGCATGACATTTACCTTTAGAGTAGGCTAAGGCATGACATTTACCTTTAGAGTAGGCTAAGGCATGACGTTTACCTTTAGAGTAGGCTAAGGCATGACATTTACCTTTAGAGTAGGCTAAGGCATGACATTTACCTTTAGAGTAGGCTAAGGCATGACATTTACCTTTAGAGTAGGCTAAGGCATGACATTTACCTTTAGAGTAGGCTAAGGCATGACATTTACCTTTAGAGTAGGCTAAGGCATGACATTTACCTTTAGAGTAGGCTAAGGCATGACGTTTACCTTTAGAGTAGGCTAAGGCATGACATTTACCTTTAGAGTAGGCTAAGGCATGACATTTACCTTTAGAGTAGGCTAAGGCATGACGTTTACCTTTAGAGTAGGCTAAGGCATGACATTTACCTTTAGAGTAGGCTAAGGCATGACATTTACCTTTAAAGTAGGCTAAAGCCCTCATTATGCTTCTGCGTCAACTCCACGGCGTAGCTACCCCGTCACTCCTACGGCGTCGGGGCCGCTTTATGGTTCCGCGTTGGGTTGCGTTGCATTTCACCGCCAGATGTATAATCTGACCAATCACAGCCCTTGTGGTCTGCGTCGCCTCGACGTGTAGTTACAATTTTTTGGAGGTGCACGTCGAGCTACGGCGTAGGGGTCGGAGAGGGGTTCGCGTTGACGCAGAGGGGTCTGCGAGGGTACGCCGTCGATTCGACGCAGAAGCATAAAACAGGCTTAAGGCATGATGTTTACCTTTAGAGTAGGCTAAGGCACTTATTCTTAACCATAGGGCCGCGAGCGCCACCTGGAGGGCCGCAAAAAACGTTACGTTTTTCACCTGTGGGCCGCGGGACCAAACAAGTTATCACTTTGGCTAAGCCCCGCCCCCCTTAGTTACTGTTGCTACGTCCGCCAACTTCATATGGGCTCTGGTTTGGTATCAACATTATGCTGTGACAGCTCTTCCTGCTGAAATTGTATCAAACTTTTATAAATCAGCAAATAAAGTGTCCGATAGAAGTAGGCAAGAGGGGCTGCAATATGCGTTGGAAGGCTATATTCAAGACATACTGGTGAAACAAAAGCATCCAAAGAGGTAAACGCATACCGGTCACAGTGAAATAATTAACCACTAACAATATCAAGGAGCAACACTGTTCATGCAAAGCTGGGTAGGTCTCTATTCACTTATATAATCGTTATTACAAAGCAAACTGACTACGCGAGTATAACAACGTTTAACTATATTTTTGATAGAACTACGACGGTAATAGCCTATCCGAGACCAGAAATATGAGACGCCCCATGTTAAAGTCAATGGAGCGCTGTGAAAAACTCCTCTGCCCGAGCTCATTCTTGGCTGTGCTGTGATTGGTCAATCTACATTCTAGGGTGTGGCTTAGCCAAAGGCGAATTAAAAGAAACCATACATTTATGGAAAATAATTATGGATTTTGGATACAGCGTTTCCGAAAAAAATTATAATATGGAATTACAGCGTTTCTAAAAGAATGACCACTGTTATCCATGACAGCGAATTACGTTACAATACACCAGCACTTCTCAAAGTCCGGACGCCGGTCCCTGAACCGGACCCGGAGGGAATTCAATCCGGACCCGCCTCCATTTCGTATTTCAACAGCAGTAATTATGCAGTAATTAGCAGTAAGAAATTAAAAGTATGGATTTCCTACTTTGATAAACGCATTCCTGTCAAAGTCATTTGTCTAGTGTTTATGACTCTTTGGAGATGGTCCGAAATTAAAGCGAAGGCGATATATTTAAAGTTTTCCTCCGTGATTTAGTTGCCATGACATCCAGTAAGTGTATAGTTTTGACGTAATTGGGCGAGAGCCGCGCGCCGCGACACTTCACCGCAGTAAGCGTTTGAATGGGTTTGGAGGATGTCATTGTCCAGGAAAAGAAAAGTTGATGGAAAAAATAGAGTTTTTAAAGATGATTGGACAGAGGTATGCGTTCATTTTGCCCCAATCCAGCATGAAGCCATTCTGTTTGATTTCTAACGAGACACTTGGAGTTGTGAAGAGTGGAAATGTCAAACGGCATTATGAAACAAAACACGGTGTTTGTTGGTCCTGTGAGCACAACATGTTCAGATGATTTTACTTGAATCGTGCAGAAAACAGATCGAAAGGGATGGAGATATTTAAGAGAGAAAGAGCTGAGACAGGACAGAAAACACACACACACACACACACACACGGCATGACGTTTACCTTTAGAGCAGGCTAAGACATGACGTTTACCATTAGAGTAGGCTAAGGCATGACGTTTACCTTTAGATTTGCGTTAATGGATGTTTTGACACTTTGTTAGGCAATATAGCCTAGCTATCCTACTTCAGAAAACATTATATAGCCTAGTTATCCTACTTTAGAAAACATTATATAGCCTACTGGTTATAAAACACTGAGAGACATCACAACCCCACCCACACGAACATGTTAAAAAGCCAACAAACAAACAGATTTGACTTAGAGTTGATTAACCTCTCAGCAGTAAGGTTGCAAACAGTACTTGCAGTAAACATTTAGATATCTATAACACAAAGAACCAGGTGCTAACTACAGTATGTTCCAACACGTACTTAGAACCAAGTGCTAACTACACTATGTTGCAACATGTACTTATAACCAGGTGCTAACTATAGTATGTTCCAACGTGTACTTAGAACCAGGTGCTAACTACAGTACGTTCCAACATTTACTTAGAACCAGGTGCTAACTACAATATGTTCCAAAATGTTCTTAGAACCAGGTCCTAACTACAGTATGTTCCAACATGTACTTAGAACCAGGTGCTAACTACACTATGTTCCAACATGTACTTAGAACCAGGTGCTAACTATAGTATGTTCCAACATGTACTTAGAACCAGGTTCTAACTATAGTATGTTCCAACGTTTACTTAGAACCAGGCACTATGTTTTGTACACATAGGTAGGACATGAAAAAAACAGCAAGTTCCAAAAGAGAGGAGTTAACATATAGAAGAGTTAAATGCAGATCAATACACATTTAGTAAGCTTTCTCTGAACTAAAAACACTGACATGTAGATTTTTAACCGTAATAAAAAATAAAAGTTTGATGATTTAAGTTAATCCATTGTTTGTTTTCAGGCGGTGTAAATATGTTAAATATACATACTTAGAACTAGGTGCTAACTATAAATAGGAATTTTGTCAACGTTTTCTTTTTCTAACCCTACATTAGCAAAGCAAATGTGATACGATACTTTAGAAATTATAAAACTTTTTGTGTTAATCATTTTTGTAGGTAAATTAATTTATCTGCAGTCCAAAAAAGCATTGAATGGTGTTTGAGAGCCTGGAGGTTACAGTTTTCTGATCAATAATTAAAAAACGAATCAATAATCAATAAATAAAACCAAGTGGTTCCAGTATAGCGTCCAAGATATAAACATCCGTCTAATATTTCTATATTAAATATTCCTTGTCATATGCTGTTTGTTTAAAAGCACCCAACATCATCTAATGACCCACCCCTGGTAACTAATGAAACTATTGAATTCAGTTTTACAGATGCATATTAACTGTCCAAAATGTGAAACGCTCTACATTTTTGCATTTGGACAGATGAGTTTATTAGGTAGTTATCTAGAGGTTAACTTATTGCTAAATCAGTCAATATTTGGTAAAGTGTAGTCTTTTTTTGAGCATGCAGCAAACTAAGTAGCATTTTCATTTATTTGTACAACTTCAACTATGAGCTAGGAAGTGCGTCCAGCAAACAGTTCATGTCAGAGAATATTCGGTAGTTAAGTCGTGGCGTAACCACTCTCCGATAATACTGTTTCCGGGTCCAAAGGCCGGGTCCTCTCTACCTACCGCTTTCGCACAAGTTTTAACATGGAGGTAAAAAAACGATTGACATTCAACTGTCCTTCAACCTCGTAAACCTTCTTTTTCATTGATGCCTGGACTCTACCCTTAATTATGCCACCTGAATGATGCGCTACACTAACCACTCTGTTGGTGTTAAAATAATTTGAACCCTTTTTGACCGCCACGGGTGCATCACTAAAGTAAGACGTAATCGTAAATACATTAACAGGTTTCGCCATTGTAGATCTGGACGAGCAGAGCGGTTGGACCCGGAACCGGCTAAACGTCACGCGTGACGTCAGACTTAACAACCGGATACATTTTGTCTGTGTTTCACTAGCATTAGCTAGAATTTACAATGAGATTTTACAATTTGTTGTAAGCATCACCTGATAGCATGAAAATTACAGAAGCTCAGTGGAAATTCTAAATGTTGCTCATGAGTTAAGTGTTACAGAATATCATGGAATTGCAGTATGAAGGTACAACATCTTCCAGCTTCCAAGCCTTGATACTACTAGACAAAATGATTGTGAAGTGTTAGGGTAAACCCAAAAGTTAGGCAACTGGCCTTATTTTAAATGTTGTCAGCAACGCCAAACACACAGTCTCTGAAACCAACTCATGAAATGATCCATGAAGTAAAAAGTCATCGAAAAAAACTAACCCTAACCTTTTTGTTCCCAATCCGACACAACAGTTGAGTCGGTCTATATTTCCATTAACATGAGGTTCTTCCTAATCCGACCCAACAATTGAGTCGGTCTATATTTCCATTAACATGAGGTTCTTCCTAATCCGACCCAACAGTTGAGTCGGCCTATATTTCCATTAACATGAGGTTCTTCCTAATCCCACCCAACAGTTGAGTCGGTCTATATTTCCATGAACATGTGGTTGCCTAATAAACAGCTCAAGAGATGTTCAGGTATGGTGATTTCACTGATCTTTAATGCCACAATCCTATGTCATGAGTGAACATGTTTTACTGGTTTTCATTTGCTACATTGGAGGAAGAAAGTATTTGATCCCCTGCTGATTTTGTACGTTTGCCCACTGACAAAGACATGATCAGTCTATAATTCAATGGTAGGTTAATTTGAACAGTGAGACAGAATAACAACAAAACAATCCAGAATAACGCATTTTAAGTTATTAAAAGTTATAAATGTGCATTTTACTCAGTGAAAGACACACTATTTCCACCTGCATGTGTGATGGTGAGGATGGTGTTCTTGGGGTCATAGGCAGAATTCTTTCCTCCAATTCAATAATAATGTTATGCCAAATAGCTCATTTTTGGTCTCATCTGACCACAACACCTTCACCCAGTTCACCTCAGAATCTTTCAGATGTTAATTTGCTCTCCTCACCAAGCTGCTTGGTGATGGTCTTGTAGCCCATTCCAGCCTTGTAGGTCTACAATCTTATCCCTGACATCCTTGGACAGCTCTTTGGTCTTGGCCATGGTGGGGAGTTTGGAATCTGATTGATTGGTTCTGTGGACAGGTGTCTTTTATACAGGTAGCAAACTGAGATTAAAATTTTAAGTTTAAGAATGTGCTCCTAATCTCTGCGTGTTACCTGTATAAAAGACACCTGGGAGCCAGAAATCTTGCTGATTAATGAATCAAATATTTATTTCACTGAGTAAAATGAAAATCAATTTATAATGTATTTGAAATGTGTTATTCTGTCTCTCACTGTTGAAATAAACCTACCATTGAAGTTATAAACTGATCATATCTTTGTCAGTAGAATTTAATTCTAAAGAAAATAATTATTATGGTTCGTTTCAGTAGCACACACAAGAGTTAAATGACTAAATTGGTTGAAGGTCGTAATAACACTGGCTTCTTTTCAAAATGATTCCTAACACCCTAAAAGCATCAATTAAAAATCTGTTGAGAGTAGTGTTGCTATTGTGGAGGATGAGAAGTGAAGTATGGCAGAAATAAATACAATTCAGTTGATGGAGTTTTAGAAGTGTGAAGTATGGCAGAAATAAATACAATTCAGGTGATGGAGGTTTAGAAGTGTGAAGTATGGCAGAAATAAATACAATTAGTATGGCCAGACAGACTGACTGGGTCCCATGTTAATATGTATATACAGACAGACTGACTGGGTCCCATGTTAATATGTATATACAGACAGACTGACTGGGTCCCATGTTAATATGTATATACAGACAGACTGACTGGGTCCCATGTTAATATGTATATACAGACAGACTGACTGGGTCCCATGTTAATATGTATATACAGACAGACTGACTGGGTCCCATGTTAATATGTATATACAGACAGACTGACTGGGTCCCATGTTAATATGTATATACAGACAGACTGACTGGGTCCCATGTTAATATGTATATACAGACAGACTGACTGGGTCCCATGTTAATATGTATATACAGACAGACTGACTGGGTCCCATGTTAATATGTATATACAGACAGACTGACTGGGTCCCATGTTAATATGTATATACAGACAGACTGACTGGGTCCCATGTTAATATGTATATACAGACAGACTGACTGGGTCCCATGTTAATATGTATATACAGACAGACTGACTGGGTCCCATGTTAATATGTATATACAGACAGACTGACTGGGTCCCATGTTAATATGTATATACAGACAGACTGACTGGGTCCCATGTTAATATGTATATACAGACAGACTGACTGGGTCCCATGTTAATATGTATATACAGACAGACTGACTGGGTCCCATGTTAATATGTATATACAGACAGACTGACTGGGTCCCATGTTAATATGTATATACAGACAGACTGACTGGGTCCCATGTTAATATGTATATACAGACAGACTGACTGGGTCCCATGTTAATATGTATATACAGACAGACTGACTGGGTCCCATGTTAATATGTATATACAGACAGACTGACTGGGTCCCATGTTAATATGTATATACAGACAGACTGACTGGGTCCCATGTTAATATGTATATACAGACAGACTGACTGGGTCCCATGTTAATATGTATATACAGACAGACTGACTGGGTCCCATGTTAATATGTATATACAGACAGACTGACTGGGTCCCATGTTAATATGTATATACAGACAGACTGACTGGGTCCCATGTTAATATGTATATACAGACAGACTGACTGGGTCCCATGTTAATATGTATATACAGACAGACTGACTGGGTCCTACCTTTAAATCTTCCTCCTCCTCTTTTTTGGGCTCTTTCGGTGTCTCGTCATCTGGGTTGAAGTCTTCCATTTCAACCTTCAAATACATTTTTCCACTTAATTTTGCAGACTGCCTAAGGCCAAATGTGTTATTGTAAACAGCTTAGAACCATATTAGAACCTTTTACTCCCAACATACTTCCTCAATAGCAGCATCCTGAAGCAGAGAACGGACATCCAAACGCATCATGTGACGTGGCGAGGATTCCCAATTACTGGACATCTATACAACAGATTAAAATACATACAAATAGTCATCAGCATCAGGTTTATTCACCAAGTCTGTTTACACACACAATTATTTTTTCTGACCACTAGCTGCAACATTTAGAATACACATTTTAAATATTTTTAAGACGTACACAAAACAGTGAAAACAGAGCAAAACACACTACACGAACAGTCAAGAGACCCTGCCTAGTTGGCATATGTACTGGGTAAATAAATAATAGATGAATAGTGCCTGTCTAGTAGACATATGTACTGGGTAAATAAAGAATGTGTAATATATATCTGAATTGTGCAAAAGTACAGTGTCTAGATGTGTGAGCAGATTGCAGAAAAAGAAAGTGAAATGTCAAGGTTCAAGTAGCAAATTGTGCAAAATAGCAATATCTAGTTATATTACAGGATGCCCACCGTGGCAATCACATTTTGACAACATGTATTTGGAGAAGGCTGCCAATTTAATTGTTGTATTCCAGTGACCAAACTGCAATATTAATAAAGATGATATTATAGAGAGAAAATGAAAACTTAATGTAGCCTATGCTCTGCCACTGTAATTATTAATGCAAAGCCTTTATTATAAGCCTGAAAATGACATTAAACATTTGAGCTCTGTGGGTGTCGACATCGAGTACCTTCTGAATATCTTTCAGCTTTCGTCCATGGGTATTTCTCTTAGCACACGTCTGATTGTCAGAAGTGATTTCAGCCAAGTACACCTGGCAAAAATAGGACATGTCAATTCAAGTTTCAATTCAAGCTGTATCAGAAAAATATTATTTCTGCAACATCAATAACTGTTAGAAATCCCTGCTTAAAACATGCCATTATTCTAAAATAAATTAGAATATGGAATTTTAAACATAGGGCTGAATTGCTGCATTTAGCCATTTCAAAATATTTAACATGAACTCACCTCAAAACCTTTTGTCTTGGCAGCACTCCAGAACTGATCAAAGTATTTCACTCTGTCATTAATCGCATCGATGATGATAAATGGGAAAAAGCCGTCGTCTAGAGTTTTCTTGAAGGTTTTAAACATACTGTTTCTGTAAGTGTCTTCCATCTCAGGCTCATACTCATATTCCAGACCCTGACCAGAAAAAAATGTTTATAGAAATGTATAAACACAGTAAAAAACAACATGAAATATAAATGTATAAAAAACAACAACATGAAATATAAATGTATAAATACAGTAAAAAACAACAACATGACGACATTTCCTAAGTACATCACAACACTGCTGATGAGTCATAGTGATACTAATATAAAGTTGGGTTCCTGAATGGATTTTGGGCTGCATTAACACAGAAAACCAACTGTTAGAACCGTTGCCAGATTTAGATCATTTGTCTGGTCAAGAGTCATACTAGAAAAAACCTGAATTAGGAAGTGTGTTTAAACAGCCTTCAATGCCAACAATCATCATTTACAGAGCAATTACATGGGACTGAACAATACACCAGTAGTACCAAAAAGGCCAAGCTCCAGAACCAACCTTGGTTTTGAACCTTTTCCCTGTATCTGGGTCTTTCTCCATCTTCTCCACCTCTGTCATGAAGTAGTCATCTAAGCCCAGCACTCTGGGAGGTGTTCCTCCACACTCCACCTCCTTGTCCTTACACAACAACATATCATGACATTTTACATTTTTGTAATTTTGCAGATTTTATGAGGATATTTACAGACTGTGCATTCATTATTAGCTAGGTGGGACAATTGTTCATCACTGTTATAATTATTAAAATGAAGCAGCCATCAGAAAAGTAAATACTACTAACCAGACATTATGACTAAAGTAAATACTACTAACCAGACATTATGACTAAAGTCGATACTACTAACCAGACATTATGACTAAAGTAAATACTACTAACCAGACATTATGACAAAAGGCAATACTACTAACCAGACATTATGACAAAAGTAAATACTACTAACCAGACATTATGACTAAAGTAAATACTACTAACCAGACATTATGACTAAAGTAAATACTACTAACCAGACATTATGACAAAAGGCAATACTACTAACCAGACATTATGACAAAAGGCAATACTACTAACCAGACATTATGACAAAAGGCAATACTACTAACCAGACATTATGACAAAAGGCAATACTACTAACCAGACATTATGACAAAAGTCAATACTACTAACCAGACATTATGACTAAAGTCGATACTACTAACCAGACATTATGACAAAATTCAATACTACTAACCAGACATTATGACAAAAGTCAATACTACTAACCAGACATTATGACAAAAGTCAATACTCCTAACCAGACATTATGACTAAAGTGGATACTACTAACCAGACATTATGACTAAAGTAAATACTACTAACCAGACATTATGACTAAAGTAAATACTACTAACCAAACATTATGACTAACGTCGATACTACTAACCAGACATTATGACAAAATTCAATACTACTAACCAGACATTATGACAAAAGTCAATACTACTAACCAGACATTATGACAAAATTCAATACTACTAACCAGACATTATGACAAGTCAATACTACTAACCAGACATTATGACAAAATTCAATACTACTAACCAGACATTATGACAAAAGTCAATACTACTAACCAGACATTATGTTAGATAGAATGCATTAATTTTGATGTATTGTAGACATGATTGAGTTAAAATGAATGACATAGATACGGTCCTGTCACTTCTGTCTAATGTGTTCGTTTGAGACGAAGCTGCATTAGGGAAATTCTAAACCACAGCAAATCCACAGCCAAAGAATCAAGAAGAAACAATAATAACAACATTTTATATAAAGTTTTCAAATTGCTTTTATAAAAAAATGGTGTTTTATCAAACGTTACAAGGCTTTCAACACACCCTTTGGTAATATTGTGCTATAAAATATACTCCAGAGAAAACTTTTTTTTTTAAATGTGTTTGTGTCCGAAGAAAACTTTGTGACAAAGCTTTCACACCACTATTTGTAAATCCCCAACCCCTTTAAAATGTACTAATGTGAATCACTAAACGAGATAAGAAACGAGAACGGTCTGTGTTTTCGTAAGTCTGCCCGTGAAGCTACTGCCACATGAGGTGGAGCTGCAGCAGATGACACGAAAATTAACGTTACAGAAACTACAACAAATCGAACACATTGACAGAAAAAACAATTGTCCATTATAAAAACACTGATGTAATGGATTTTTTAAAATATACAATTGAAATTATTGTAACCCAAAAAAGACTGCTTCCTGGATTTTACAATGTTTATCAATGGAGTTATATAGCCAAACCAACCGTGAGTAGGTACAAAAAGCTATTGATGATAGCTGAAACATACCGTAATTTCCGGACTATTGAGCGCACCTGAATATACGCTGCACCAACTGAATTTTAAAATAAATATTATTTTGAACATAAATAAGCCGCACTGCAGGTGCCTACCGGTACATTGAAACAAAATAACTGTACACCAGCTTTAATGAAACACGGGTTGTAACAAAAATAAATAGGCTTTAACGAAACACGGGTCGTACTGTTCTCTCAATGTTTTACTCCACTTGAGTGTTAACATAAATAAACAGCCAGGCAAACTCTTTTCAACGAGCCAGGTGAGCGAGCGCACTTGCTCCTTTAATTACTTCCACATAGTAATCAACTTGACATCACTGAAACGGAGTGAAACTAAAAAAAGAGAGAATACACGACTTAATTAATTACTATTAGCAACAAGCAAACATGCAACTACCCTTATCTGCATAGCTACAATACTTCAAACAATTAGTTTTTTGTACAAACCTAGAAATAGGCATAATGTGACTATAACATAACAAAAATATATAAACAGAGCACTTATAATCATTGCTTTCTGAAGGAAGCGCATAACACAACTTTAAGAAACCAACAAGCGAGTATGTCGTCTTTCTTCCAGCCAACTTTTACGACCCGTTTCCTGTACTGATTTTAGAGAGTATATACTGTTCTGCGACCAGCAGAGGGCCGTGTCTTTGCCATGATGAGGGTGACAAAATGACTACCGTAATCTGAATGAAGTGAATTTCGAGCACACTCGATTTAATCTAAACAGTAGTTTCTTTTTACTTGAAGGGGGGAAAAAATCCATATATTAGCCGCATCGTTGTTTAAGCCGCAAGGTTCAAAGCGTGGGAAAAAAGTTGCGGCTTATAGTCCGGAAATTATGGTAAACAATATTACGTAAAGAAAATATTATGCATTTTTGTGTGTTCAGATGCACGTTGTGTGTAGCCTTGTGGAGCACTGAAAAGAAACGAAACTGACATATTGATATCAATATGACTAAGGCAAGTATTGATATTGTTTAAAGGAGAACTTGTGTCATGTGATCATCCATTTGATGTCTCTCTAAAACTGACAAGTATCCTCTTGCTAAACCATCACTGGTATTGTAGCGAAAATTACAGTGACAACAGCTTCTATCAAATTAAAACAGCAAGATAGCAGTACATTCTCCTTCCTAAAAAACATGCAACAGACCTCAACCTCAATTTGATTGTAATTTCAAACGACGTAAGGTCAAATTAACACAAGGTGATAAAACCTTTTTAGGTGTATTTTAAAGGAGCTTGAAACTTTTAAGTTGGAGATTGGGAGTGAATATATTTATGTTCTGACAGCAGTGACTGGCTCAGGATAAACATGATACATGTTACTTATCTTTGGAAATTAGTTCACCCAACCGAGTTAGTGGGGAGCCTCAGAAGTCAGGCAGATGGCACCACCCCCACTATACAGGCAGATGGCAGCACCCCCACTATACAGGCAGATGGCACCACCCCCACTATACAGGCAGATGGCACCACCCCCACTATACAGGCAGATGGCACCACCCCGACTATACAGGCAGATGGCACCACCCCGACTATACAGGCAGATGGCACCACCCCCACTATAAAGGCAGAATATAATATAAAATAATACATCTAATATCTAAAATACTCAGCATGGCCAAAACTATGGTGGTTACTATGGTGGTTACTATGGTAACTAGGTTTTACCTACCCGGATCAGCTTTGCCACGTGACTTTTACCACTTCCTGGTAGGCCTCTCATAATGATCACAACCTGAAATAACATTATAAATGTTATGTCTCCTACAGTAGACATATTTCTGTTGGGATATTATCAAGCAAATTAATGTATATAGCACAGTTCATACTTCAGGGAGCTTTACAAAGGATCAAAGACATAATAAAATGCATGCATTTTATATTTATCACAACCTGTTTACTGGATTCTTGGCCAATTGTATTATTTTCTCTCAATGTAAAATCATGAACATCTCAGTATTATCTGTGCACATGTCACATCTACGTTCAAAAGGTCTTTAAAACATTTACAGGTCTTTAGAACCTGGCCAAGAATACTTTAGAACATCGAGGTCTATTGTTTTATACTGTTCTAGTTTCTTGGAGCCTCAGGTTAAAGATGTCACTATCCTGGCAACAGTTTGTTTTCATATTCCCTGAGAGATTCATTTGAAATTAATCTTAATATTGAAGTGAAGTGATGAGGTGAAAAGGTGAAAAGGTGATTGAAAAGTGTGATGGCAGCAATTTTTCTGCACCCTTTCCGGTCGAGTTTCACGGCCTGGTGGTTTGAGAAGGTCCTCCACATTCTTTGTCTCCGGTTTCTTCTCCACCCTGACAGAAGAAGGTGCTGGAGGGGGTTGAGAATGGGATGCCACAGGGCCTCCTTGGGGTACCCCAGCTCTCTCCTCTGGGTAGCTCCTCCGCTCACCTGCACCAGAGGACACGACAGTTAAGAAAACTAATATAGATAACTAATAAAGATATGGAGTACAGTGTGAGGATGTGTAATTAACATGGATAAGATATAGAGTACAGTGTGAGGATGTGTAATTAACATGGATAAGATATGGAGTACAGTGTGAGGATGTGTAATTAACATGGATAAGATATGGAGTACAGTGTGAGGATGTGCAATTAACATGGATAAGATATAGAGTACAGTGTGAGGATGCGTAATTAACATGGATAAGATATGGAGTACAGTGTGAGGATGTGCAATTAACATGGATAAGATATGGAGTACAGTGTGAGGATGTGCAATTAACATGGATAAGATATAGAGTAGTGTGAGGATGTGTAATTAACATGGATAATATATAGAGTACAGTGTGAGGATGTGCAATTAACATGGATAAGTAAATGTGCAGGTATTCAGTTGTAGCAAATTGCAAATGTTCAGAAGGGAAACCAGCAGAGAACATATGTGCAAGTGATAAACAGATAGTAAAAACAATAAGCATTTTGCAAAAGGCCAATATAATAAATAGGCTAGCAGTGCGCAGGGCAAGAGCTAGCAAAAGGAGTACCACAGGATGAATTGTGCATATGCAGGCATGAAAACGGGTCAGGGGTGAAAAAGGTGAGAAGGATATTACCCCTATAGGAGGGTGCGGGGGCATGCTCTCCCGGACGAAAATTTCAAATATTCCACATGTGAAAGACCTTTGTAGATTATAGAGGTAGATTTCCAAGTGATTTCACAAAAAAAATAGATTTTTTTAAAAATGTATGTTTATTAAACATCTCTTACACTATTTCCTTAAAAAAACAAAGCAGTGCAAAATGTGGGTGTCCTCTATAAAACAATCTGAAAGTGGTTTGAAGATTCAAGGCCAAATGGTTAAACAGCTACTGAATTCATAACTTTAAGACTTGGACTTTATTGACGGTCCCTAACTATAAGCAAACGGAGGTTTCTCTCGGTTTATCACCACGGTGTAGTGTGGCTGCTTGCCCTGTACTTGTACTTTATTGACGGTCCCTAACTATAAGCACACGGAGGTTTCTGTCGGTCAATCACCGGGTGTAGTGTGGCTGAGTGCGGGGAAACCAGACCTGATCTCAGCCTCCGAATATCCGCTGAATATCCAATATCCAACCAACTTTACCTCGGTCTGAGATGAAGCAAATACATTTGTTCTGGAATGGTTTAACTTGTGCGCAATCCCCGCAATCCCGCACCGAAATTCAAGCCCTGCAGATCTTTAGCTGGCTAACATTGCATTCTCTCCTGCTGTGTATAATGACTCAATTCATCAACCTGTATATAACGTTAGCTAAGCCTATTGCAACAGAGCTTCTGAGTTACTATTGAAACCATCACTCACCAAATTCAGTCGATTAAATCGCAGAGGTCAGGCGGGCTTTTCAGCTTCTGAATTTGATGTGCGCGCGTTTGTCAGCACGAGCGAAGCGAACTGCTTGTAAACCAATCAGGTAACGGTATTCCCCTACCTTCCCAGAGTAGGAAACTGGTGATGCAAGGCCCTTTGAGCTAATATTTTCATGCACTCGCGCACCTGTACGCTAAATCTCTTGTACCTAACACCCCAAACCCCCCCCCCAACAAAATATTTTCTCATCGAATCTACACGATTCACGTAGGTCATCTATTCTGGTTTCAAACGGCGAATTTCGCCGAAAGGTGAGTGATTTTCATGCCTGCAAATGGCAGATCATTTAAATAAGTTAGCAGCTTGTAGGTAAGAGGTAGCTATGGGGGTACAACAGTACATTGTGCCAATCGCAAATAAGGTAGCAATGCGAGTGCAAGGTTACCGAAGAGACACTCGCATTTCAACCCGTTCATACGCTCACACGCCACACATTGTATTTCTCACGCAGAGAAATTGCCAGGAAATCGCGCACAAGTTGCGCCGTTATTTTTTGAACAGAGGAACAGGTAGAGAGGACTCAAGTGAGTTCCCATAGAGTCCAGAAGGACCTGTCTCGCAGCAGCCAATCAAATAAATGCATATAGCTACCGGACAGCCAATCAGAAAATAGCATTACCCTATCCGGGTAAGATTTAGGTATTCCGACGATACTAGGGGCTCGGTCGGCACATATATTTAGCAAGTTTTTCTGTTTTTTTATTGGAGATTTTTTTAGACTTTTGGAGACTGACGTGAAGGCACTTATGGTCGTATAGCTCTTACTCTGATACTGTTCTCTACGAGCAGCGGGTGCTACCGTGTTCCCCACCCCCGTACCAAAGCAATCAGAAGCCTGAGCCTCCCATCTGCAGTCAGAGCAGGAGATGTTCACCCTTCCACGTCTAGACTACAAATGAAGCGCGCATGCGTGAAGCCGCCGATGACTGACCTTGCCCTGGCTTACATTGAAAAAAAAACCAACTTATGGAAACTAAACAACAAAACATGAAATTAAAAAAAATAATAAGAAATAACTCTGCCAGAGTATCTATTTTGGGTCACTTTTGCCTGTACCAAGTCTGGATAAAGTAGTACAGGGTTGGAGTTAGGGATGGCGAAAACTAAAAATTTGCTTGACCGGTCACCGAGCCTCATTAACGGGTTGAAACCGGTTAACCGTTTAGTTTAAAATATGCTATGCTATTTGAAATAACAGCCATTTTGAGCCGCGCCTGCAATTTCTCAACTCTGTCTCATCTCTCTGCGCGCACTCACACACACACACACACACACACACACACACACACTGCCCCGGCACCGCCCTTCCGCCCTCTGCTCTAACAGTGTGACGGCGCGCAAAATGTTTTTTTTATTGGTTTACAAAACAGGCGATTATGAAAAAGGTTGCGTGAGGGATTATTTCACTTTACAGAAAAAACATATTGGAATGAGATGGCTAACTGTAGTAGCGTTTATTCCAATATTTATAATTGCCTAATTTAGAGATCACTTTTTTTACCGACTAACAATAACTTTGACCGGTTAATGTCAAAACGGTCAACCACCGGTCAAACAGTCACCGGTTAACATCCCTAGTTGGAGTTGTGACATTAAAAAACAAATATGTACTAAAATAGCTGCATTAGTGTTAGTGCTCCCTCATTCAAATGCTGAGAGGGTTTTCTCCATGGTTGGACTAAACAAAACCAAGTACAGCTTGGCACTAGATGGAACTCTGTCATCCATCATGACCGTGAAAATGGCTGGCCTAGAACCACAGTGTTTCAAATGGGAACCACCAACCCTGGTGCTAAAGGCCTCAAAACCTGCTACCAACCCCTACAATAAACAACACTAACAATTATCTCTCTCTTACCCACGCACACGCGCAAACACACACACGCACACAAACCTGCACTAAGAAATGCTGAATTAAATAAATATTTTTTATTTGTACGAATGTATCTGTCATTTTTCAGATCATCGCCAAAAATCTCACTCTGAAATCAGTTCAAAACTTGAGAGCCCTGGAATTTAATGTTTTTGCATATGCTTTTAACCAGATTGACTGATATTATGTGATTAATATACACCCGGAGGGGGGCCACGGTCGTATAAACAGTCATATTTACCGTATGGAGGGGGGCCACGGTCGTATAAACAGTCATATTTACCGTATGGAGGGGGGCCACGGTCAGGGCCACGGTCAGAGCCACGGTCAAATGAAGGTCGGTCATAACCAGCAGGTCTACCATAATGTTCTTCTCGGTCTCTACTGGAACGGCTGGTCTCCCTCAGATCCCCTCTGATGTCCCGCTCTTGGAACCCAGGTCGAGGAGGGCCGGGTGGAGGAGGGCCGGGTAGAGGGGGGCGAGGTGGAGGGGGGCCTGGTGGAGGTCTAACAGAAACAGCAGGGTGAATCATAACTGGGCATGGATTTACACTTCAGAGAATCACTGACAATCTTGGATCAGTTTACTCTAAAAATGCTGGTGACTAAAGACGGGAAAAATCCAAGAATGGCCTGATAAATAGCTAATTACATTATTACATAGTGCTGTTGTAATTGTATTAGTTAATTACGTTATTACATACTGCAGTTCTAATTGCATTAGTTAATTACGTTATTACATACTGCAGTTTTAATTGTATTAGTTAATTACGTTATTACATACTGCTGTTCTTATTGTATTAGTTAATTACGTTATTACATACCGCTGTTCTTATTGTATTAACATATTACGTTATTACATACTGCTGTTCTAATTGTATTAGATAATTACGTTATTACATACTGCTGTTCTAATGGCATTTATTAATTATGTTATTACATACTGCTGTTCTAATGGCATTAGTTAATTACATTATTACATACTGCTGTTCTAATGGCATTAGTTAATTACATTATTACATACTGCTGTTCTAAGGGCATTAGTTAATTATGTTATTACATACTGCTGTTCTAATTGCATTAGTTAATTACGTTATTACATACCGCTGTTCTTATTGTATTAACATATTACGTTATTACATACTGCAGTTCTAATTGTACTAGTTAATTACGTTATTACATACCGCTGTTCTTATTGTATTAACATATTACGTTATTACATACTGCTGTTCTAATTGTATTAGTTAATTACGTTATTACATACTGCTGTTCTAATGGCATTTATTAATTATGTTATTACATACTGCTGTTCTAATGGCATTAGTTAATTACATTATTACATACTGCTGTTCTAATGGCATTAGTTAATTACATTATTACATACTGCTGTTCTAAGGGCATTAGTTAATTATGTTATTACATACTGCTGTTCTAATTGCATTAGTTAATTACGTTATTACATACCGCTGTTCTTATTGTATTAACATATTACGTTATTACATACTGCAGTTCTAATTGTACTAGTTAATTACGTTATTACATACTGCTGTTCTAATTGTATTAGTTAATTACGTTATTACATACTGCTGTTCTAATTGCATTAGTTAATTACGTTATTACATACTGCTGTTCTAATGGCATTAGTTAATTACGTTATTACCTACTGCTGTTCTAATGGCATTAGTTAATTACGTTATTACATACTGCTGTTCTAATTGCATTAGTTAATTACGTTATTACATACTGCTGTTCTAATGGCATTAGTTAATTACATTATTACATACTGCTGTTCTAATGGCATTAGTTAATTACATTATTACATACTGCTGTTCTAATGGCATTAGTTAATTACGTTATTACATACTGCTGTTCTAATGGCATTAGTTAATTACGTTATTACATACTGCTGTTCTAATTATATTAACAACTAAAAAGTGGAACCAGGAATACCTGTCATCCCGAGAAGGATAACGTTCCCTCTCAAATCGCTCTCTTTCAAAGTCCATGGGAGGTTCTCTGTACATCTCCCTCTCCCGGCTGTACTCTCTCCGCTCCATGTAAGGACCCACAGAACGTCGCTCATAATAGGGTTCTCTGTTGTAAGGGGCCCTGTCTCTGGGGGGGCCCAAGTGTTCTGAAATTGAACAGTTCATATTGTTAGAATAATAATACTTCCTCATAACGACTCAGTTATAAGCAAATACATTTCACATATGGGGGGGTCCATGCAGAAATAAAACCCACAATTATGGCAATGCGACAATCATCGTCAATATCTACCAACACAGCTCTGGACTGGTTCAGGAAAAATATATGAAACCTGATCGTTGATAACAACCTTGATGGTAAAAGAATTACATTTGAGGGATTTTTTTCCTTTTAGAAAGACAGTGATTTCAACAAAAGCAAACAAAAAACGATCATAATGATGAAAGTGAAACCTACATTAGCTACTACATGCTAAACTAAGATAAGCATATGAAATAAAAAAGAAAAGTAACCTTTTTCATAACTCCTTTCCCTCTCTCTGTCGGATAGGGGATCTGGCCTCAACACAATCCTCTCACCGTAAGATATCCGCTCTACTGTAGCAGCACCACGGTCTGGATGTCAAACAAAAATCAGGGGGTCAGTTCTATAGTTGTATAACATCCTTTATCTGAATGTTTCAGTTCTATAGTTGTATAACATCCTTTATCTGAATGTTTCAGTTCTATAGTTGTATAACATCCTTTATCTGAATGTTTCAGTTCTATAGTTGTATAACATCCTTTATCTGAATGTTTCAGTTCTATAGTTGTATAACATCCTTTATCTGAATGTTTCAGTTCTATAGTTGTATAACATCCTCTATCCATCTGAATGTCTCAGTTCTATAGTTGTATAACATCCTCTATCCATCTGAATGTCTCAGTTCTATAGTTGTATAAAATCCTCTATCTATCTGAATGTTTCAGTTCTATAGTTGTATAACATCCTCTATCCATCTGAATGTTTCAGTTCTATAGTTGTATAACATTCTCTATCCATCTGAATGTTTCAGTTCTATAGTTGTATAACATCCTCTATCCATCTGAATGTCTCAGTTCTATAGTTGTATAACATCCTCTATCCATCTGAATGTCTCAGTTCTATAGTTGTATAACATCCTCTATCCATCTGAATGTCTCAGTTCTATAGTTGTATAACATCCTCTATCCATCTGAATGTCTCAGTTCTATAGTTGTATAACATCCTCTATCCATCCGAATGTCTCAGTTCTATAGTTGTATAACATCCTCTATCTATCTGAATGTTTCAGTTCTATAGTTGTATAACATCCTCTATCCATCTGAATGTCTCAGTTCTATAGTTGTATAACATCCTCTATCCATCTGAATGTTTCAGTTCTATAGTTGTATAACATCCTCTATCCATCTGAATGTTTCAGTTCTATAGTTGTATAACATCCTCTATCCATCTGAATGTCTCAGTTCTATAGTTGTATAACATCCTCTATCCATCTGAATGTTTCAGTTCTATAGTTGTATAACATCCTCTATCCATCTGAATGTCTCAGTTCTATAGTTGTATAACATCCTCTATCCATCTGAATGTCTCAGTTCTATAGTTGTGTAACATCCTCTATCCATCTGAATGTTTCAGTTCTATAGTTGTATAACATCCTCTATCCATCTGAATGTCTCAGTTCTATAGTTGTATAACATCCTCTATCCATCTGAATGTCTCAGTTCTATAGTTGTATAACATCCTCTATCCATCTGAATGTCTCAGTTCTATAGTTGTATAACATCCTCTATCTATCTGAATGTTTCAGTTCTATAGTTGTATAACATCCTCTATCCATCTGAATGTTTCAGTTCTATAGTTGTATAACATCCTCTATCCACCACGGGAATCAGAGTTCTTCTCATACCGTGACCATGTCCATAATCAACAGTTTTAGGGATTACAGATGGTTTCAGGGTGACTGGAGAGGTAGACAAATATCCAGTATCAGCAGGTTTAGATTCCCCCCACGTTACAGTTTGAGGTGCTGAGCTAGACATGAGGTTGGTTGCCTGGGTAGATTAACAGATACAAATTAAAGAAGATTAAACAAATATCAATAAACTGAGTAATGTTAAATACAGGTAAATAAAATGCAGATTTTATTTTTGTTCACAGCATTTGTCATTTTTAAACCTGCAGCATTCTCTAGTGCGTGAATTAATAAATTTATTTTTATTGCCAATTTGGTGTGTAGTCCCCATAATCTACCCGCCAAAGACAAAATTTACCAGTATTTGGTAAGTTATGATTTTGGTTGCGGAGCAAGTTTTTATCAAGGATCATATCAGTGTTTTGTCTGTTCAATGCTCTCTCAATCCCGACTAGTCGAAAACAGACCCTCATACCAGTTAATGGAAGATTAAAGTCTACTGGTTAAGAGCCCAAATGTATTTATTTATAGGATAATGGAAATGGGTTTGCAAGGAAATTGGGAACGGCTCCACTGAGCAGAAACACACAAACCATGGACTTCTGATCAGCAAAAACATTGTTTGATTGTGACAGTTTCTTCCTGAATGTTTAATAAATACAGCCTGTTATTGGTACTCAGACTTGCTTTATTAATTTAATAACTTCTACAACCCTGTAGGGAAGGTAATGGCCAGGCAAACAGCAGTGTGGTTTTCCCCAGAACACGTTTGCCATTCTGGCCAAATAGTTTTATCTTGGTGTCATGAGGCCAGGGAACATTGTTTTTAAGGTCTAAATCCTTTAGGTGCATTTTAACAAACACTAAGTGGGCTTCTTGGTGGAGTTTTACTGAGGAGTAGCTTCACTCAACCACAAAGACATGCTTGGTTAAGTTCTATGGTGGAAAATAACAAGTTATTTTATTAACAGCAGATATGGTGACATGTCATATTATAGAGGCCACCATATCTGCTGTTAATAGAATAACATGTCAGATTATAAAGGCCAGCATATCTGCAGTCAGTTAAATAACATGTCAGATAAATGAGGCCAGCATATCTGCAGTCAGTTAAATAACATGTCAGATAAATGAGGCCAGCATATCTGCAGTCAGTTAAATAACATGTCAGATAAATGAGGCCAGCATATCTGCAGTCAGTTAAATAACATGTCAGATAAATGAGGCCAGCATATCTGCAGTCAGTTAAATAACATGTCAGATAAATGAGGCCAGCATATCTGCAGTCAGTTAAATAACATGTCAGATAAATGAGGCCAGCATATCTGCAGTCAGTTAAATAACATGTCAGATAAATGAGGCCAGTATATCTGCAGTCAGTTAAATAACATGTCAGATAAATGAGGCCAGCATATCTGCAGTCAGTTAAATAACATGTCAGATAAATGAGGCCAGCATATCTGCAGTCAGTTAAATAACATGTCAGATAAATGAGGCCAGTATATCTGCAGTCAGTTAAATAACATGTCAGATAAATGAGGCCAGCATATCTGCAGTCAGTTAAATAACATGTCAGATAAATGAGGCCAGCATATCTGCAGTCAGTTAAATAACATGTCAGATAAATGAGGCCAGTATATCTGCAGTCAGTTAAATAACATGTCAGATAAATGAGGCCAGCATATCTGCAGTCAGTTAAATAACATGTCAGATAAATGAGGCCAGCATATCTGCAGTCAGTTAAATAACATGTCAGATAAATGAGGCCAGTATATCTGCAGTCAGTTAAATAACATGTCAGATAAATGAGGCCAGTATATCTGCAGTCAGTTAAATAACATGTCAGATAAATGAGGCCAGCATATCTGCAGTCAGTTAAATAACATGTCAGATAAATGAGGCCAGCATATCTGCAGTCAGTTAAATAACATGTCAGATAAATGAGGCCAGCATATCTGCAGTCAGTTAAATAACATGTCAGATAAATGAGGCCAGTATATCTGCAGTCAGTTAAATAACATGTCAGATAAATGAGGCCAGCATATCTGCAGTCAGTTAAATAACATGTCAGATAAATGAGGCCAGCATATCTGCAGTCAGTTAAATAACATGTCAGATAAATGAGGCCAGCATATCTGCAGTCAGTTAAATAACATGTCAGATAAATGAGGCCAGCATATCTGCAGTCAGTTAAATAACATGTCAGATAAATGAGGCCAGCATATCTGCAGTCAGTTAAATAACATGTCAGATAAATGAGGCCAGTATATCTGCAGTCAGTTAAATAACATGTCAGATAAATGAGGCCAGTATATCTGCAGTCAGTTAAATAACATGTCAGACAAGAAAACCTCATTATGGTTCCTGCAAAGACCAACACATTTAACATTCTGCAAACCACTGGGGTCTGTGCAGTTATTGGTCAATTAGAACCATACCTTCTTATCTCCATGAACTCAAATCATCAAGCCGTTTTAGCCACAGCTCGTCTACATGTTCAGGAGATACTAGAATTCACACACATATAGCAATAGCACATTGTCTTGGCTGTTTTTCCCAATGGGTCCCATATGAAGGATTAGCATTTTACCTGCAGGGCGCTCCGGACCTCTGGGGGTATTTCCAGCCCCAGTAACCCAGCAGGGAGCTCGGACTTGGGCTCAGCAGTTAGCGGTTGGATCTCTCCCTCTGTTCTATTCTCATGTATTTCTCTGTTCAGTACCATGGAAACAGACCTACATTGTATTTAAAGTATTATGAGAGACAATTGCAATTCGCATATACAGAGAAGCTTGGATTCCAGAATCTATTTTGTGCTAAAATTTCTCTCCTTGTACCCGATCATGCCAAATATGGCACCATGAGGAAAGGCAAGGGTAGGAATTAAAGAGAAATAGACTGGTAGCCAGGCTACAGGTCACTCTCACATAAAACTGCAGTGAAAAACTAAATGCATAAAAATTCTCCAAAAACAGTTTATAACTTGGGGAAAAAGGGATGTACACACACACACCCTCAAAACTAATAACTCTTATTGGACTCAATATTTATTTTATTGTGTTACAATTTAACATGGATTTATTCTAGTGATTTTCTGTATTTCTCCGTTCACCCTTCCCTGAATTCTGACCAGTCTAACATTCCCTGAAGTTGAAAAGCATCCCCATAACACAATGCTTTCGCCACCATGCTTCAAAGCAGGCCTGGTTCAAGATATTTGTCAGGGGAAGAGTAAAAAAGAATTTCCAAAGCTATAGATATAGATATACCATGGAACACAGTGAAGACAGTCTTCATCAAGTGGAGAAAATATGGCACTACAGAGATATTACCAAGTTAGGGCCAGTAAAAATAATGGGTTAGGGTTGGTTATTGGATGGCCAATCAAGTGTTGAGTAGCAATGTGACTGTTGGCTGTCTGTTAAATTAAGAATATTTAAACATTAAAAAGCCACTGAAGTGAACAAAATGGCACCGAAGGATAACTATGATCAAGATCAGTTTTTATTTTAGTGTCATGTGGTGGTCCAGTGGTCTAAGCTGCGGTCTACTGTTACACACATATCACTGTTAAATAGTGGCATGTGGTGGTCCAGTGGTCTAAGCTGTGGTCTATAGTTACACACATATCACTGTTAAATAGTGGCATGTGGTGGTCCAGTGGTCTAAGCTGTGGTCTATAGTTACACACATATCACTGTTAAATAGTGGCATGTGGTGGTCCAGTGGTCTAAGCTGCGGTCTATAGTAACACACATATCACTGTTAAATAGTGGCATGTGGTGGTCCAGTAGTCTAAGCTGCGGTCTATAGTAACACACATATCATTGTTAAATAGTGGCATGTGGTGGTCCAGTGGTCTAAGCTGCGGTCTATAGTAACACACATATCATTGTTAAATAGTGGCATGTGGTGGTCCAGTGGTCTAAGCTGCGGTCTATAGTAACACACATATCGCTGTTAAATAGTGGCACGTGGTGGTCCAGTGGTCTAAGCTGCGGTCTATAGTAACACACATATCACTGTTAAATAGTGGCATGTGGTGGTCCAGTGGTCTAAGCTGCGGTCTATAGTAACACACATATCGCTGTTAAATAGTGGCATGTGGTGGTCCAGTGGTCTAAGCTGCGGTCTAAAGTAACACACATATCACTGTTAAATAGTGGCATGTGGTGGTCCAGTGGTCTAAGCTGCGGTCTATAGTTACACACATATCGCTGTTAAATAGTGGCATGTGGTGGTCCAGTGGTCTAAGCTGCGGTCTATAGTTACACACATATCGCTGTTAAATAGTGGCATGTGGTGGTCCAGTGGTCTAAGCTGTGGTCTATAGTAACACACATATCGCTGTTAAATAGTGGCATGTGGTGGTCCAGTGGTCTAAGCTGTGGTCTATAGTAACACACATATCACTGTTAAATAGTGGCATGTGGTGGTCCAGTGGTCTAAGCTGTGGTCTATAGTAACACACATATCACTGTTAAATAGTGGCATGTGGTGGTCCAGTGGTGTAAGCTGCGGTCTAAAGTAACACACATATCACTGTTAAATAGTGGCATGTGGTGGTCCAGTGGTCTAAGCTGCGGTCTATAGTAACACACATATCATTGTTAAATAGTGGCATGTGGTGGTCCAGTGGTCTAAGCTGTGGTCTATAGTAACACACATATCACTGTTAAATAGTGGCATGTGGTGGTCCAGTGGTCTAAGCTGTGTTCTTTAGTTACACACATATCACTGTTAAATAGTGGCATGTGGTGGTCCAGTGGTCTAAGCTGTGGTCTATAGTAACACACATATCACTGTTAAATAGTGGCATGTGGTGGTCCAGTGGTCTAAGCTGTGGTCTATAGTAACACACATATCGCTGTTAAATAGTGGCATGTGGTGGTCCAGTGGTCTAAGCTGTGGTCTATAGTTACACACATATCACTGTTAAATAGTGGCATGTGGTGGTCCAGTGGTCTAAGCTGTGGTCTATAGTAACACACATATCACTGTTAAATAGTGGCATGTGGTGGTCCAGTGGTCTAAGCTGTGGTCTATAGTTACACACATATCACTGTTAAATAGTGGCATGTGGTGGTCCAGTGGTCTAAGCTGCGGTCTATAGTAACACATATATCACTGTTAAATAGTGGCATGTGGTGGTCCAGTGGTCTAAGCTGCGGTCTATAGTTACACACATATCGCTGTTAAATAGTGGCATGTGGTGGTCCAGTGGTCTAAGCTGCGGTCTATAGTTACACACATATCGCTGTTAAATAGTGGCATGTGGTGGTCCAGTGGTCTAAGCTGCGGTCTATAGTAACACACATATCGCTGTTAAATAGTGGCATGTGGTGGTCCAGTGGTCTAAGCTGCGGTCTATAGTAACACACATATCACTGTTAAATAGTGGCATGTGGTGGTCCAGTGGTCTAAGCTGCGGTCTAAAGTAACACACATATCACTGTTAAATAGTGGCATGTGGTGGTCCAGTGGTCTAAGCTGCGGTCTATAGTAACACACATATCATTGTTAAAAGTGGCATCCAGTGGTCAGCTGTCTATAGTAACACACATATCGCTGTTAAATAGTGACATGTGGTGGTCCAGTGGTCTAAGCTGCGGTCTATAGTAACACACATATCGCTGTTAAATAGTGGCATGTGGTGGTCCAGTGGTCTAAGCTGCGGTCTATAGTAACACACATATCACTGTTAAATAGTGGCATGTGGTGGTCCAGTGGTCTAAGCTGCGGTCTATAGTAACACACATATCGCTGTTAAATAGTGGCATGTGGTGGTCCAGTGGTCTAAGCTGCGGTCTATAGTAACACACATATCGCTGTTAAATAGTGGCATGTGGTGGTCAGTGGTCAGTGGTAACACACATATCACTGTTAAATAGTGGCATGTGGTGGTCCAGTGGTCTAAGCTGTGGTCTATAGTAACACACATATCACTGTTAAATAGTGGCATGTGGTGGTCCAGTGGTCTAAGCTGTGGTCTATATTAACACACATATCACTGTTAAATAGTGGCATGTGGTGGTCCAGTGGTCTAAGCTGTGTTCTTTAGTTACACACATATCACTGTTAAATAGTGGCACGTGGTGGTCCAGTGGTCTAAGCTGCGGTCTATAGTAACACACATATCACTGTTAAATAGTGGCATGTGGTGGTCCAGTGGTCTAAGCTGTGGTCTATAGTAACACACATATCGCTGTTAAATAGTGGCATGTGGTGGTCCAGTGGTCTAAGCTGTGGTCTATAGTAACACACATATCGCTGTTAAATAGTGGCATGTGGTGGTCCAGTGGTCTAAGCTGTGTTCTTTAGTTACACACATATCACTGTTAAATAGTGGCATGTGGTGGTCCAGTGGTCTAAGCTGTGGTCTATAGTAACACACATATCACTGTTAAATAGTGGCATGTGGTGGTCCAGTGGTCTAAGCTGCGGTCTATAGTAACACACATATCACTGTTAAATAGTGGCATGTGGTGGTCCAGTGGTCTAAGCTGTGGTCTATAGTAACACACATATCACTGTTAAATAGTGGCATGTGGTGGTCCAGTGGTCTAAGCTGTGTTCTTTAGTTACACACATATCACTGTTAAATAGTGGCACGTGGTGGTCCAGTGGTCTAAGCTGCGGTCTATAGTAACACACATATCACTGTTAAATAGTGGCATGTGGTGGTCCAGTGGTCTAAGCTGTGGTCTATAGTTACACACATATCGCTGTTAAATAGTGGCATGTGGTGGTCCAGTGGTCTAAGCTGTGGTCTATAGTAACACACATATCGCTGTTAAATAGTGGCATGTGGTGGTCCAGTGGTCTAAGCTGTGGTCTATAGTAACACACATATCGCTGTTAAATAGTGGCATGTGGTGGTCCAGTGGTCTAAGCTGTGTTCTTTAGTTACACACATATCACTGTTAAATAGTGGCATGTGGTGGTCCAGTGGTCTAAGCTGCGGTAAAGATATATGTTCTGATATGTGTTCAGCTACACCCCTTATATATACACACATAACACTGAGGTTAACACTAACCCTTATATATACACATAACACTGAGGTTAACACTAACCCTTATATACACACATAACACTGAGGTTAACACTAACCCTTATATATACACACATAACACTGAGGTTAACACTAACCCTTATATATACACATAACACTGAGGTTAACACTAACCCTTATATATACACATAACACTGAGGTTAACACTAACCCTTATATATACACACATAACACTGAGGTTAACACTAACCCTTATATAAACACACATAACATTGAGGTTAACACTAACCCTTATATACACACATAACACTGAGGTTAACACTAACCCTTATATACACACATAACACTGAGGTTAACACTAACCTTTATATACACACATAACACTGAGGTTAACACTAACCCTTATATATACACATAACACTGAGGTTAACACTAACCCTTATATATACATATAACACTGAGGTTAACACTAACCCTTATATATACACATACCTGTACCTCCAGTAGCTCCATTAATGGAGCTCTACAACTCTCGACTGTTCGAAACTTCACTACCGAATCATTCTTCTACGATTATCACCCATTCCTCCTCTCCTAGCACCCCTTCTATCTCTAGCACTTCCCCCTGCTCCCACCCAGGAACAATGTACTTATTGCCTTTTTGATGTGTGTTTTAGCTATATGTGAAATGCCTGTACTTATTGTAAGTCGCTCTGGATAAGAGCGTCTGCTAAATGCGCAAAATGTAAATGTACATAACACTGAGGTTAACACTAACCCTAACCCTTATATATACACACACATAACACTGAGGTTAGCACTAACCCTAACCCCTAATATATACACACATAACACTGAGGTTAGCACTAACCCTAACCCCTTATATATACACACATAACACTGAGGTTAACACTAACCCTTTTATATACACACATAACACTGAGGTTAACACTAACCCTTTTATATACACACATAACACTGAGGTTAACACTAACCCTTTTATATACACACATAACACTGAGGTTAACACTAACCCTTATATACACACATAACATTGAGGTTAACACTAACCCTTATATACACACATAACACTGAGGTTAACACTAACCCTTATATATACACACAACACTGAGGTTAACACTAACCCTTATATACACATAACACTGAGGTTAGCACTAACCCTAACCCCTTATATATACACACATAACACTGAGGTTAGCACTAACCCTTTTATATACACACATAACACTGAGGTTAACACTAACCCCTTATATATACACACATAACACTGAGGTTAACACTAACCCCTTATATACACACATAACACTGAGGTTAACACTAACCCTTTTATATACACACAACACTGAGGTTAACACTAACCCTTATATATACACACATAACACTGAGGTTAACACTAACCCTTATATATACACACACAACACTGAGGTTAACACTAACCCTTATATACACACATAACACTGAGGTTAACACTAACCCTAATATATATACACATAACACTGAGGTTAACACTAACCCTTATATACACACATAACACTGAGGTTAACACTAACCCTTATATATACACATTACACTGAGGTTAACACTAACCCTTATATATACACATAACACTGAGGTTAACACTAACCCTTATATACACACATAACACTGAGGTTAACACTAACCCTTATATACCCACATAACACTGAGGTTAACACTAACCCTTATATACACACATAACACTGAGGTTAACACTAACCCTTATATACACACATAACACTGAGGTTAACACTAACCCTTATATATACACACATAACACTGAGGTTAACACTAACCCTTTTATATACACATAACACTGAGGTTAACACTAACCCTTATATATACACATAACACTGAGGTTAACACTAACCCTTATATATACACACATAACACTGAGGTTAACACTAACCCTTATATACACACATAACACTGAGGTTAACACTAACCCTTATATACACACATAACACTGAGGTTAACACTAACCCTTATATACCCACATAACACTGAGGTTAACACTAACCCTTATATACACACATAACACTGAGGTTAACACTAACCCTTATATACACACATAACACTGAGGTTAACACTAACCCTTATATATACACATAACACTGAGGTTAACACTAACCCTTATATATACACACATAACACTGAGGTTAACACTAACCCCTTATATATACACACATAACACTGAGGTTAACACTAACCCTTATATATACACACATAACACTGAGGTTAACACTAACCCTTATATATACACACATAACATTGAGGTTAACACTAACCCTTATATACACACATAACACTGAGGTTAACACTAACCCTTATATACACACATAACACTGAGGTTAACCCTAAACCTTTTATATACACACATAACACTGAGGTTAACACTAACCCTTTTATATACACACATAACACTGAGGTTAACACTAACCCTTTTATATACACACATAACACTGAGGTTAACACTAACCCTTTTATATACACATAACACTGAGGTTAACACTAACCCTTATATATACACATAACGCTGAGGTTAACACTAACCCTAACCCTTAATATTAATATATAGTAATATTAACCATTTTTGAGATGGTTGTTAAGTTCACAAAGCATAGCCCAAATGTTTCACATCAACTCACATGCTTGCAGCACATCCATTGGAAAATCTGTTGAGTCAGCTGCTCATTCTAAGTGTTTTTGGACAGCATAGACTAAATGTCCAACTCCAACGCCTGTATAAAATCTGTACACACACACAAAATTTACCTGATGAGTTTTAACTCCTGAGCCGCTTTCAAGATGATCTCATGTTGTCGTTGTGACAGAGCCAGCACACCGGGCCCAGTTCCCTGTGCTGTAGGTTCCTGGGATCCATCTGGTCCAGTATTGAGTGGAACAGCAAGCTGAGACGAGGGTTGAGAGATATCTAGATCCGTTCTGGGGGGCTCTGATTGGCCATCGTAATGTGGCCCTGGATCGTCCAACCCAGCAGGGTGGCTCCTCTCCAAAAAAGGTGATCTGGACCTCTCCCAAGCTGAAGGGGGTGGATAGGAGGGCACCTCACGCCTGTATGGTGGGTCGTCCAAGTAGTCACGACTTCGGAGCACTCCTCTTTCACGCTCCTCCTCTTCGTAGAGGTATTGAGAACGATCTCTGCCGTCGGCCCACTCGTCCTCTCTGAAGCGGTCTGGGGGAGGTGGAGGCCCGCGGGAAGGGTAGGGAGTATACTCCCTCTCTGATAGGAGCCCTCCTCTCTCCCTCTCCCACTCTACACCACGAGGAGGTGGCACAGGTTCAGGTCCACAATACTCCTCATACTCATGAGAGGGGCGGTCTGGCCAATCACGTGGCGGCAGCATCCTTCCATACCCATCATCAACAGGGCCACCAAACTCCTCTCCGTACCCCTCGTAACTCTCCCCTGGCTCGTCATGTGGGTGAAGGGGGCGCCGCATCAGCACCTGGCCCCTTCCCATTGGGGCCCCTCGAAGACCCATCGGACGCCTTCGTATTCCACCCCGTTCCATCATTTCGTGGGGGGTAAGAGGGTGTCCTCTGGGACCACCTCTAACATGGTTGGGGGGACGTCCTGGGCCAGAGTGCCAGCCAGGGTCCCTCTCCATGTTGTGATGGGGCCCCATAGGATCTCTTTCCATTATCTCTCGTGGTGGAGGCGGCCGGCCCCTCATGTCTCTCTCCATAATATCATGATGCATAGGGGGCCCACGGGGGTCGTAAACCCGATGCAGGGGAGGTCCCAGGGGATCCATTTCATCGTATGGCCCTAGGGTATCGTGGAGATCCATGGATCCGTGAGGCGGAGGAAGTAGGCGCCTAGGACCCCCCTGGTGAAAAAAGCCTGGCCGGCCCCGTGGGCGTCGACCCCGCCCAGGGGGAAAGGGAGCCCTGGGGCCTCTCACTCCATGGGATGGGGGCCTTCGGTTCATCCAGTATGGATCTCCTATATTCTCATCCCAGTAGTCTGCAGGCTGGTGCTCTTCTTCCCAGTTGTACGCACTTGATGGCTCGCTTCTTCCTTGAAGAGGACCTCTTCTGGCCGGTTCTTCATAATAATCATCTGGAGTGTAGTGGTGTTCTTCAGGGACCCACATCTCTTCTACCGGAAGATGAGGGTCTTCAGGGTTTTCTAGTGCAGGTTCCTGTTGCCATTCTGGTTGCTGCCAGTCTTCCTCTTGTCCTTCGTGTTGAGGTTCAATCTCTTCCTGAGAAGGTCTGTAGTCGAAAGGAACCCCCTCCATATCATCCTCGGTCCTCCCGTCTCCCAGGGGGTTAGTGGTGGGACTGGATTCCGAAATACCAGTCCGCTTTCCCCCACGTCCTCTAAGAGAACCACGTGCTCCACCTCCATCTGTATCCGCCCCTCTTCCTCCCCTCCCCCTCATCCATCCATCTGCCTCCCCTCTTCCTCGGACACCCCACATTCCTCTACCAACCTCACCTCTTCCTCTCCCCCCCCACATCCCTGTGTCTGACTCCGCCCGTCCTCTCCCTGGGACAAGTCCCGGCAGCAGGCCTCGCCCCCCTCTACCGCGCACCATGGGGCTGGGAGGACCAGAAATTGTGTCCGTCTTCAGAATCTCTGGCCTATGTGGAATTGGTTCTTGAGGCCTGTTGTTAATATCATTTCTCTTCAATGGTCCTGTCTGTCCTTCAGGTTTAGGAGCAGTCTTGGCAGGGGAAGTAGTTTTCAGTGCTTCAGTAGTTGACACAGGCAGTTTGACACCCCTACAGGGACTCATCTCCTGATCCAAGCTCTCACAAGCCGTAGCAACGTCCACTTCTGACTTTGTCTGAGGGATGGGGTCTTTTTGCACAAAGAAACTGTCAAGAGAATCGATTAAGTCTTCTGCCATATCATCTGGTTCTGCCGAGTTCCCTGGTTTGGTTGTAAACTCTGTTCCTGGTTTAGCTGACTCAGGGGGTTTACTACCAGGAGACTTGGAGTCTGTTGTTATTTCAGCCCCACCCGGTGGTGGTTTGGTGTCATTACAATTGTCTGGTTTGGGTTGTAGGCCCGCCTTGGATCCAGGGGGAACAGGGGGTCGTTCAGAGGGACCTGGAAGTCTTTCAAAGCGAGGTGGAGGGCCCAGTCTGGGGGGCGGGTCAAATCTAGGCCCATGCTGCACAAATTGGGGTCCTGGTCCCCTTTGTCCGGACTGGTCAAACCTGGGGCCTTGTGGGATGTTAAACCTCTGCTGGTCAAACCGTGGCCCATTCACTCTTGGACCATCAAACCTGGGAGAGAATAATGAGTCATTAATTGCAAATGCTAAAATGTACCATAATCCCCTCCCATCACACAAATAATCTCAATATAAGCTGTTTACAGCTGCTCTCCAGGCTAATATTCACTAGGGCCCAAACATGTCCATGTTGCTGAGTAAGGCAAAATCAGGGAATACAGAGAATCACAAAATTCAAAAAAATTGTTTGAATCAATGCATTAACGAGTAAGGGTTTGAATCTATGCATTAACGAGTAAGGGTTTGAATCTATGCATTAACGAGTAAGGGTTTGAATCTATGCATTAACGACTAAGGGTTTGAATCTATGCATTAACGAGTAAGGGTTTGAATCTATGCATTAACGAGTAAGGGTTTGAATCTATGCATTAACGAGTAAGGGTTTGAATCTATGCATTAACGAGTAAGGGTTTGAATCTATGCATTAACGGGTAAAGGTTTGAATCTATACATTAACGGGTAACGGTTTGGATCTATGCATTAACGGGTAAAGGTTTGAATCTATACATTAACGGGTAAAGGTTTAAATCTATGCATTAACGAGTAAGGGTTTGAATCTATACATTAACGGGTAAAGGTTTGAATCTATACATTAACGGGTAAAAAAAAATATCTATACATTAACGAGTAAGGGTTTGAATCTATACATTAACGAGTAATGGTTTGAATCTATACATTAACGAGTAAGGGTTTGAATCTATACATTAACGAGTAATGGTTTGAATCTATACATTAACGGGTAATGGTTTGAATCTATACATTAACGGGTAATGGTTTGAATCTATGCATTAACGGGTAATGGTTTGAATCTATACATTAACGAGTAAGGGTTTGAATCTATACATTAACGGGTAATGGTTTGAATCTATACATTAACGAGTAATGGTTTGAATCTATACATTAACAAGTAATGGTTTGAATCTATACATTAACGAGTAAGGGTTTGAATCTACGCATTAACGAGTAAGGGTTTGAATCTACGCATTAACGAGTAAGGGTTTGAATCTATACATTAACGGGTAATGGTTTGAATCTATACATTAACGAGTAATGGTTTCAATCTATACATTAACGAGTAATGGTTTCAATCTATACATTAAAGAGTAATGGTTTGAATCTATTCATTAACGAGTAATGGTTTGAATCTATACATTAACAAGTAATGGTTTGAATCTATACATTAACGGGTAAGGGTTTGAATCTATGCATTAACGAGTAAGGGTTTGAATCTATACCTTAACGGGTAAAGATTTGAATCTATACATTAACAGGTAATGGTTTGAATCTATACATTAACGGGTAAAGGTTTGAAATCTATACAGTAGCGGTACATCTGGTTGGATGCACACTGCATTTTGTTGTACTTGTACTGACAATGACAATAACGTTAAATCTAATCTAACATCTAATATAATTTATTTTGAGCCAATTTTATATATTTTATATAAATAGAATAAATGGTTTGTGGTTCTTTGATAAAAAAGTTTTTTGTTAAATTATAATCAAGAAATTTTTTATTTTTATAAGTAAATAAATGCATGGTGTTTCCAAAGCCAATTAGTATTAGTGTTTAATAATCGTGATCTCAATTGTAACCAAAAGAATCTTACGTTACACCATATTCGAGCAGCCCCAGTATAATACAGGTGCAACTCAGAAAATTAGCATATCGTGCAAAAGTTCATTTATTTCAGTAATTCAACTTAAAAAGGTGAAACTAATATATTATATAGACTCATTACATGCAAAGTGAGATATTTCAAGCCTTTATTTGATGTAATTTTGTTGATTATGGATTACTGCTTATGAAAACCCCAAATTCAAAATCTCAGAAAATTTGAATATTGTGAAAAGGTTCAGGATTGTAGGCTCAAAGTGTCACACTCTAATCAGCTAATTAATCCAAAACACCTACAAAGGGTTCCTGAGCCTTTAATTGGCCTCTGTCTGGTTCAGTGAAATTCACAATCATGAGGAAGACTGCTGACCTGACAGTTGTGCAAAAAAACATCATTGACGCCCTCCACAAGCGAAAGCCTCAAAAGGTAATTGCAAAAGAAGTTGGATGTTCTCAAAGTGCTGTATCAAGGCACATTAATGGAAAGTTAAGTGGAGGGGAAAAGTGTGGAAGAAAAATGTGCAGAAGCAGCAGGGATGAACGTAGCCTGGAGAGGAAAAGGCCATTCAAATGTGTGGGGACCTTCACAAGGAGTAGACTGAGGCTGGAGTTACTGCATCAAGAGCCACCAAACACAGACAGGTCCTGGACATGGGCTTTAAATGTGTAAGAGCTTCACAAGGAGTGGACTGAAGCTGGAGTTACTGCATCAAAAGCCACCACACACAGACGGGTCCTGGACATGGGCTTCAAATGTCTTCTTACCTGGTCCAAAGTCCTCTTTTCTGATGAGAGCAAATTTTGCATCTCATTTGGAAACCAAGGTCCCAGAATCTGGAGGAAGAATGGAGAGGCACACAATCCAAGATGCTTGAAGTCCAGTGTGAAGTTTCCACAGTCTGTGTTGGTTTGGGGAGCCATGTCATCTGCTGGTGTTGGTCCACTGTGCTTTATTAAGTCCAGAGTCAGCGCAGCCGTCTACCAGGACATTTTAGAGCACTTTATGCTTCCTTCAGCAGACAAGCTTTATGGAGATGCTGACTTTATTTTGCAGCAGGACTTGGCACCTGCCCACACTGCCAAAAGTACAAAAACCTGGTTCAATGACCATGGGATTACTGTGCTTGATTGGCCAGCAAACTTGCCTGACCTGAACCCCATAGAGAATCTATGGGGCATTGCCAAGAGAAAGATGAAAGACATGAGACCGAACAATGCAGAAGAGCTGAAGGCCGCTATTGAAGCATCCTGGTCTTCCATTACACCTCAGGAGTACCACAGGCTGATAGCATCCTGGTCTTCCATAACACCTCAGCAGTGCCACAGGCTGATAGCATCCTGGTCTTCCATTACACCTCAGGAGTACCACAGGCTGATAGCATCCTGGTCTTCCATAACACCTCAGCAGTGCCACAGGCTGATAGCATCCTGGTCTTCCATAACACCTCAGCAGTGCCACAGGCTGATAGCATCCTGGTCTTCCATTACACCTCAGGAGTACCACAGGCTGATAGCATCCTGGTCTTCCATAACACCTCAGCAGTGCCACAGGCTGATAGCATCCTGGTCTTCCATAACACCTCAGCAGTGCCACAGGCTGATAGCATCCTGGTCTTCCATAACACCTCAGCAGTGCCACAGGCTGATAGCATCTATGCCACGCCGCATTGAGGCAGTAATTCATGCAAAAGGGGCCCAAACCAAGTACTGAGTACATATGCATGATTATACTTTTCAGAGGGCTGACATTTCTGTATTTAAAGTCCTTTTATTATTGATTTTATGTAATATAAGCTGTACGCAATAATCATCGAAATTATATCAAATAAAGGCTTGAAATATCTCACTTCGCATGTAACGAGTCTATATAATATATTAGTTTCACCTTTTAAGTTGAATTACTGAAATAAATGAACTTTTGCACGATATGCTAATTTTCTGGGAAGCACCTGTACCATTTCGTTTGACCCATCCTCAACTAGAAGCGCAGTGTGAAAACCACAAAAAAATACATCTCCCTAAAACCATCACTGGATCCAGAAACCACAAATAAGTCAGCATCTACATGTTGATCACTAACCGTGGTCCTCTGGGTCCGTGGGAGCTGGGAGGCTGACCTGGGGTGGGACGTGTGAGTCTCAGACCAACCTCTCTGGGTCCGTGGGAGCTGGGAGGCTGACCTGGGGTGGGACCTGTTGGTCTTAGACCAACCTCTCTGGGTCCGTGGGAGCTGGGAGGCTGACCTGGGGTGGGACCTGTTGGTCTTAGACCAACCTCTCTGGGTCCGTGGGAGCTGGGAGGCTGACCTGGGGTGGGACGTGTGAGTCTCAGACCAACCTCTCTGGGTCCGTGGGAGCTGGGAGGCTGACCTGGGGTGGGACCTGTTGGTCTTAGACCAACCTCTCTGGGTCCGTGGGAGCTGGGAGGCTGACCTGGGGTGGGACCTGTTGGTCTTAGACCAACCTCTCTGGGTCCGTGGGAGCTGGGAGGCTGACCTGGAGTGGGACCTGTGGGTCTTAGACCAACCTCTCTGGGCCCTGGAAGTCCAGACATATTGAACAGCTCTGATGGAGGGACGTGAGGGGCTTCTCCTGATGGGATCCCCATGCGGTGGATGTTTAAAGCGTCATGCTGTCCAGGTCCGCAGGTGGGCTGGCCAGGAGGCCTGGTGGGACCAGAGTGTGGGAACTGACCAAACTGGACACCCCTGTATTGTTCTGAACCACTGTACGGGTCAGAACCATACTGACCAGAGCCACCTCCATATTGTTGCTGCATGGTACGCAGGGTAGAGACTCTCTCCTGAAATTAAACAAATCAAACATAAGATGTTTCCCGCACATCATTAAAATCAAAGAAACGGACAGGGTGCGTACCTGTAGGTGTGGGGACAGGGTGCGTACCTGTAGGTGTGGGGACAGGGTGTGTACCTGTAGGTGTGGGGACAGGGTGCGTACCTGTAGGTGTGTGTACCTGGTGCGTACCTGTAGGTGTGTGTACCTGTTGGTGTGTGTAGCTGTAGGTGTGGGGACAGGGTGCGTATCTGTAGGTGTGGGGACAGGGTGCGTACCTGTAGGTGTGTGTACCTGTTGGTGTGTGTAGCTGTAGGTGTGGGGACAGGGTGCGTACCTGTAGGTGTGGGGACAGGGTGCGTACCTGTAGGTGTGTGTACCTGTTGGTGTGTGTAGCTGTAGGTGTGGGGACAGGGTGCGTACCTGTAGGTGTGGGGACAGGGTGCGTACCTGTAGGTGTGTGTACCTGTTGGTGTGTGTAGCTGTAGGTGTGGGGACAGGGTGCGTACCTGTAGGTGTGGGGACAGGGTGCGTACCTGTAGGTGTGTGTACCTGTTGGTGTGTGTACCTGTAGGTGTGGGGACAGGGTGCGTACCTGTAGGTGTGCGTACTTGTAGGTGTGCGTACCTGTAGGTGTGTGTACCGGCTGCATACCTGTAGGTGTGTGTACCTGTAGGTGTGGGAACAGGGTGCGTACCTGTATGTGTGCGTACCTGTATGTGTGCCCACCTGTAGGTGTGCCCACCTGTAGGTGTGCGCACCTGTAGGTGTGCGCACCTGTAGGTGTGCCCACCTGTAGGTGTGCCCACCTGTAGGTGTGCCCACCTGTAGGTGTGCGTACCTGTAGGTGTGCGTACCTGTAGGTGTGCGTACCTGTAGGTGTGCGTACCTGTAGGTGTGCGTACCTGTAGGTGTGCGTACCTGTAGGTGTGCGTACCTATAGGTGTGCGTACCTGTAGGTGTGCGTACCTGTAGGTGTGCGTACCTGTAGGTGTGCGTACCTGTAGGTGTGCGTACCTGTAGGTGTGAGGAGGTGGAGTTCATCTGCTCCTGCCATGGTTTCCATTGAGACTCATAATCTTCTAGCTGGTCCTTATGGAATGGAACAACATATAGTGGATTAAAAACTCTAAATGAATGGCAATTCAACCCACATCATCTGTCTGATTAATTGGTTCTCCTTGTACCTTATGTGGGTAGGTCTGGAACTGCTCCTGCCACAGCAGGAAAGTGCGTTTCCAGTCTGCAAACACAGGGCCAAACTGCTGCTGCTGCATCTCATAGTGCCGCAACTGCATCTGTATGGGCATCGTCTACACAGGAGAAACCAACAGGATGGGTGGTAGGGGTTAGGGTTAGACTGTAGACCTTCTCACTGTATTATTTACACTATAATAAGGTTCAGCCAGAAGAAAACTGCCAACCATTCAGAGCCTGATTCCCCTCAAATTGTAATGATATCAGGACATTTTTATAGCCACTTTGCATCCTCCCTGTTGATGCATGCTCTTTGCAGTCCCTCACAACAAGTTAAAAGGTGGAAAAAGGTCCACACTAAGAAGTTAGTTAAAGAAAAGATCTACACTAAGAAGTTAGATAAAGAGAGGGTCTACACAAAGAGGTTATTATGTGTGCTTGAAAATGGTCAAGCTCACATATATATTATCTCTCATCTCATCTCCAACCGCTTATCCGGGGTCGGGTCGCGGGGGTAGCAGCTCTAGCAGGGGACCCCAAACTTCCCTTTCCCGGGCAACATTAGCCAGCTCTGACTGGGGAATCCCGAGGCGTTCCCAGGCCAGTGTGTCAAATTGTGCGTCTCAAACCTTATTGTGTTGCTATTGTTTTGTAGAAGGTTCCTTTCTAGAGTTTATGAAATATTAACGATATTGTCGCTAACTAATTCTCATTGAAATGCATTGACAGAATGTTCAGAAATAGAGTGTGTGTGCTCCTCCAGCTGAAAAAATTTGTAAACTGCCGCTGCTCCTACAGTTTCAAGTCGACAAACACAAATATCTAATTGTTCAGCTATATGTGGGGTCACTAATAATGTCAATATATAACCTGTCAGTTTTGGTTTTCCAAATCGCGCCTCCCCATAGACAGCCAATGTAAGTTTGAAACCAGCCCCTAGAAATGAGTGGCTAGTTAATTGTTTTTTGCCCACTTTTGTAAACTGTGATGGCGCCATTTACATTTCTAGGTTACATATTATACATGAAAACGTCGGCATGGTTCTTAGGATACCTATGATGTAATTACAACTGTGAGACTTATAGTTTGGATAGTATAGCAGGTAGAAGACGATCATGTGTGAATCTATTCAACAAACACCATGTTCTCGTTGCCGTGGCAATGTTGCTAGCCACTACTGTGTGTCTATATGCGGTCTCACTGGGTAGATTTCACTCAAACATCTTATCTTTTTATTACTCTTATCTGTTAGTATCTATATGATTATTAAAACTTCACTGTTCTAGGTAGCTCGGCTACACACATCTTTTCATTGCACTTATTACTTGTCACTGGGCAGATTTGGAGAAAAACATAACATTGTGTTGGTAGTGCCACAATAAGTAACAAGTAATTGTCTGTGTTCTAACTTCCAAATTAATATGATGTATAAAAGACCTCCAATGCTATATGTGAATGTTTTATAAGGTTTTTTTGTATTGTTTTGCATTCATGTTAGTTTTTTGTGTGCCTATTTTCAATATCCAATGTAGATCGACATTATTGTACATGAAGGAAAATATTTTAAAAAAATATGATAAAGGTACTGTAGTTGCTGGGCAGGTGTACAAAACAGTCATGTCACTTGATGACGTATTTAAACCCTGTGCTAACTAGACATTGGCAGGGGATATCAGTACACAGTCGACTATGGGTGGCCGCAAGCAGAACTTCACAATATCAGCAGAAATAGTAACCTATCTAGTTTGTCAGATGTTATAACACAATGTCTAATTTACCTCTAGGTGTGCCGGCTGCTGGATACATTGCTGGTACTGGTTAAGAATGGTCTGTAACTGGCCATGCTGCTGCATTAGGGCCTGGTACTGGTATCCGGCTCTCTGCTGTTGGGCCTGCTGCCACTGGGCCGCAGCACTCTGCAGCTGCTTCAGCCGAGCCAACTCAACCGGGTCCTGGGTAGGGCAGACAGGTTTGGGCATATAGGTCAGGGGAATTTGTCATCCCAAGATCCTTAATGTACAACATAAAGTAATGTGTTTATACTGTCTGGCAAATATACCCAGACAAAATTGTTAAAAAACACTACACTAAGAGTTCCGGTCAGAGAACAAGGCGACACTAGGAGTTCCGGTCAGAGAACAAGGCGACACTAGGAGTTCCGGTCAGAGAACAAGGCTACACTAGGAGTTCCGGTCAGAGAACAAGGCTACACTAGGAGTTCCGGTCAGAGAACAAGGCGACACTAGGAGTTCCGGTCAGAGAACAAGGCGACACTAGGAGTTCCGGTCAGAGAACAAGGCGACACTAGGAGTTCCGGTCAGAGAACAAGGCGACACTAGGAGTTCCGGTCAGAGAACAAGGCGACACTAGGAGTTCCGGTCAGAGAACAAGGCGACACTAGGAGTTCCGGTCAGAGAACAAGGCGACACTAGGAGTTCCGGTCAGAGAACAAGGCGACACTAGGAGTTCCGGTCAGAGAACAAGGCGACACTAGGAGTTCCGGTCAGAGAACAAGGCGACACTAGGAGTTCCGGTCAGAGAACAAGGCGACACTAGGAGTTCCGGTCAGAGAACAAGGCTACACTAGGAGTTCCGGTCAGAGAACACGGCTACACTAGGAGTTCCGGTCAGAGAACACGGCTACACTAGGAGTTCCAAACAGACAACAGGGCTACACTAGGAGTTCCGGTCAGAGAACAAGGCGACACTAGGAGTTCCGGTCAGAGAACAAGGCTACACTAGGAGTTCCGGTCAGAGAACAAGGCGACACTAGGAGTTCCGGTCAGAGAACAAGGCGACACTAGGAGTTCCGGTCAGAGAACAAGGCGACACTAGGAGTTCCGGTCAGAGAACAAGGCGACACTAGGAGTTCCGGTCAGAGAACAAGGCTACACTAGGAGTTCCGGTCAGAGAACAAGGCGACACTAGGAGTTCCGGTCAGAGAACAAGGCGACACTAGGAGTTCCGGTCAGAGAACAAGGCTACACTAGGAGTTCCAAACAGAGAACAAGGCGACACTAGGAGTTCCAAACAGAGAACAGGGCTACACTAGGAGTTCCGGTCAGAGAACAAGGCTACACTAGGAGTTCCGGTCAGAGAACAAGGCGACACTAGGAGTTCCGGTCAGAGAACAAGGCGACACTAGGAGTTCCGGTCAGAGAACAAGGCGACACTAGGAGTTCCAAACAGAGAACAGGGCTACACTAGGAGTTCCGGTCAGAGAACAAGGCTACACTAGGAGTTCCGGTCAGAGAACAAGGCTACACTAGGAGTTCCGGTCAGAGAACAAGGCTACACTAGGAGTTCCAAACAGAGAACAAGGCTACACTAGGAGTTCCAAACAGAGAACAAGGCGACACTACAAGTTCCGGTCACAGAACAAGGCGACACTACAAGTTCCGGTCACAGAACAAAGGCGACACTAGGAATTCCAAACAGAGAACAAGGCGACACTACAAGTTCCGGTCACAGAACAAGGCGACACTACAAGTTCCGGTCACAGAACAAGGCGACACTACAAGTTCCGGTCACAGAACAAGGCGACACTAGGAGTTCCAAACAGAGAACAAGGCGACACTACAAGTTCCGGTCACAGAACAAGGCGACACTACAAGTTCCGGTCACAGAACAAGGCGACACTACAAGTTCCGGTCACAGAACAAGGCGACACTACAAGTTCCGGTCACAGAACAAGGCGACACTAGGAGTTCCGGTCACAGAACAAGGCGACACTACAAGTTCCGGTCACAGAACAAGGCGACACTACAAGTTCCGGTCACAGAACAAGGCGACACTAGGAGTTCCAAACAGAGAACAAGGCGACACTACAAGTTCCGGTCACAGAACAAGGCGACACTACGAGTTCCGGTCACAGAACAAGGCGACACTAGGAGTTCCGGTCACAGAACAAGGCGACACTACAAGTTCCGGTCACAGAACAAGGCGACACTAGGAGTTCCGGTCACAGAACAAGGCGACACTACAAGTTCCGGTCACAGAACAAGGCGACACTACAAGTTCCGGTCACAGAACAAGGCGACACTACAAGTTCCGGTCACAGAACAAGGCGACACTACAAGTTCCGGTCACAGAACAAGGCGACACTACAAGTTCCGGTCACAGAACAAGGCGACACTAGGAGTTCCAGTCACAGAACAAGGCGGCACTACAAGTTCCGGTCACAGAACAAGGCGACACTACTGGGTCCATAAAAAGCACTATATAAATAAAATGCATGGTTATCACTAGGAGGCCAGTCTCTCTGTGTCCTTCGGGATGGACCACATAGTTTCTCTTTATAGAAAATGCCAGTAAATGATCTTAACCGTTGCATCGTCTGGTGGGGGGGGTGGTGGAGGATCGTCTTTAGGTGGAGGTGGTGGCGGGGTGCTTTTGGGGGGATCAGATGGCGGGGATGGACCAACTGCTGAAGAAGGCTGAGGAGATGGGCCTTCACCCTGTTCCTGGCCTTGTTTGGTCTTCTCTGTTTTCAGCCTCTGCAGGTTCTGGAGGTGCTGTTTATACCAGTACTGCTGTTGCTCCTAAAGAAATTGAACACATCATTGTTTTTTGAACAACAGAAAAAAGACTGTGGAAAAGTCTTAAAAGACACTTAAATGTGCAATTAAAGAAAGGTATCTGGGCAGTACCTTTACATATAGGAAAATACAAAATACAAAAAAATACAATGAAAAGTAACAAACATGTATATTAGAATGTCAAGCCCTTACACACCATTACACTTAATATATTATAACCTGTCAAGCCCTTACACACCATTACACATTATATATTATAACATGTCAAGCCCTTACACACCATTACACTTAATATATTATAACATCTCAAGCCCTTACACACCATTACACATTATATATTATAACCTGTCAAGCCCTTACACACCGTTACACTTTATATATTATAACCTGTCAAGCCCTTACACACCATTACACTTAATATATTATAACCTGTCAAGCCCTTACACACCATTACACTTAATATATTATAACCTGTCAAGCCCTTACACACCATTACACATTATATATTAGAACCTGTCAAGCCCTTACACACCGTTACACTTAATATATTATAACCTGTCAAGCCCTTACACACCATTACACTTTTTATATTATAACCTGTCAAGCCCTTACACACCATTACACTTAATATATTATAACCTGTCAAGCCCTTACACACCGTTACACTTGTTATATTATAACCTGTCAAGCCCTTACACACCATTACACTTAATATATTATAACCTGTCAAGCCCTTACACACCATTACACATTATATATTATAACCTGTCAAGCCCTTACACACCGTTACACTTTATATATTATAACATGTCAAGCCCTTACACACCATTACACTTTATATATTATAACATGTCAAGCCCTTACACACCATTACACTTTATATATTATAACATGTCAAGCCCTTACCCACCATTACACTTTATATATTATAACATGTCAAGCCCTTACACACCATTACATGTTCTATATACACAGGTGCTGGACATATAATTAGGGTTAGGGTTATAGGGAATATCAAAGTTGATTTATTTCATTAATTCCATTCAAAAAGGATATTATATTATTCATTACACACAGACTGATATATTTCAAATATTTATTCAGCATCTCTGAAAATTTGAATATTACTTAAGACCAATACAAAAAAAGGAGTTTTAGAAATGTTGGCCAACTGAAAAGTACGAACATGATAAGTATGAGCATGTACAGCACTCAATACTTAGTTGGGGCTCCTTTTGCCTGAATTACTGCAGCAATGGGGCGTGGCATGGAGTCGATCAGTCTGTGGCACTGCTCAGGTGTTATGAGAGCCCAGGTCCTTGATTTCCAAAGGTAATGTAAAATTTACTTTCATCAGAGAACATAACTTTGGACCACTCAGCAGCAGTCCAGTCCTTTTTGTCTTTAGCCCAGGTGAGACGCTTCTGACGCTGTGTCTTGTTCAAGAGTGGCTTGACACAAGGAATGCGACAGCTGAAACCCATGTCTTGCATACGTCTGTGTGTGATGGTTCTTGAAGCACTGACTCCAGCTGCAGTCCAGTCTTTGTGAATCTCCCCCACATTTTTGAATGGGTTTTGTTTCACAATCCTCTCCAGAGTGCGGTTATCCCTATTGCTTGTACACTTTTTTCTACCTCATCTTTTCCTTCCCTTCGTCTCTCTATTAATGTGCGTGGACACAGAGCTCTGTGAACAGCCAGCCTCTTTAGCAATGACCTTTTGTTTCTTGCCCTCCTTGTGTAAGGTGTCAATGGTCGTCTTTTGGACAACTGTCAAGTCAGCAGTCTTCCCCATGATTGTGTAGCCTACAGAACTAGACTGAGAGACCATTTAAAGGCCTTTGCGGGTGTTTTGAGTTAATTAGCTGAGTAGAGTGTGGCACCAGGTGTCCTCAATATTGAACCTTTTCACAATGTTCAAATTTTCTGAGATACCGATTTTGGGGTTTTCATTAGTTGTCAGTTATAATCATCAAAACTAAAAGGAGTGAACACTTGAAATATATCAGTCTGTGTGGAATGAATGTATACATTATATAAGTTTCACTTTTTGAATGGAATTACTGAAATGAATCAACTTTTTGATGATATTCTAATTATATGACCAGCATCTGTATTTATTGTATTTTGTTTTGCAACTCTGTGTAACGACTTACTTGGCCAGGACGCTCTTGGTAAAGGTTTAATATATAATTCCCACTTTTGACCAACCCTAGTTTGAGGATGCGCTCATAGCACTACTCAACACATGCAGACAGGGTTATGGGTTAGTTCATAGCACTACTCAACACATGCAGACAGGGTTATGGGTTAAGGTTAGCACATAGCACTACTCAATACATACAGACAGGGTTATGGGTTAGCTCATAGCACTACTCAACACATGCAGACAGGGTTATGGGTTAACTCATAGCACTACTCAACACATGCAGACAGGGTTATGGGTTAGCTAATAGCACTATTCAACACATGCAGACAGGGTTATGGGTTAACTCATAGCACTACTCAACACATGCAGACAGGATTATGGGTTAAGGTTAGCTCATAGCACTACTCAACACATGCAGACAGGGTTATGGGTTAAGGTTAGCTCATAGCACTACTCAACACAAGCAGACAGGGTTATGGGTTAGATCATAGCACTACTCAACACAAGCAGACAGGGTTATGGGTTAGATCATAGCACTACTCAACACAAGCAGACAGGGTTATGGGTTAGCTCATAGCACTACTCAACACATGCAGACAGGGTTATGGGTTAAGGTTAGCTCATAGCACTACTCAACACAAGCAGACAGGGTTATGGGTTAGCTCATAGCACTACTCAACACAAGCAGACAGGGTTATGGGTTAGCTCATAGCACTACTCAACACATGCAGACAGGGTTATGGGTTAGATCATAGCACTACTCAACACATGCAGACAGGGTTATGGGTTAGCTCATAGCACTACTCAACACAAGCAGACAGGGTTATGGGTTAGCTCATAGCACTACTCAACACAAGCAGACAGGGTTATGGGTTAGCTCATAGCACTACTCAACACAAGCAGACAGGGTTATGGGTTAGATCATAGCACTACTCAACACATGCAGACAGGGTTATGGGTTAGATCATAGCACTACTCAACACTCCTAAACATGCCCAGTTTCTTTAAAGGTCATCGAACAAGGTTAGTGCATTTATTCAGATTTTCTGTTACGAAAATAAACAGTCACTGCCCAGAAAGATGCTTTAAAAAAGTGGCTAAAATATATTTGCATAGCCAGCGCAGATTCCACCTTAGACAGGAAAAACAGTTAAACAAAAAGAATGTTATACATGCAGGTTACTGGGCTGTTATAGTATGATATAGTATGATGGATACTATTTGCCTTGATAAACCATTTGATGTTCAACATACAAATGACGTTCAATTGAAGTGTGGCATGCCCAGTGAAAGTGAGGCGACGGGTTAACTTCCTGCCATAATGTGGAATACACATGGTTCAGGGTTAGATATTACCTGTATCGACATGGACGTAAATGTGAGCTTTTCCTCATTCGACGCGGAGGCATTTGCCAGGTCTTTTGGAGCCAATGACTCTTTCTTGTTAACCTCTTTAGTTGGTGGAGTACCATTGTTCTGACCAGGCATCGATAGGGGAGGCTCTGGTGGGGGAGGCTGGGGACGGATCTGTGGTGGGAGAGGCGGTGGCTGCTGTTGTTCTGGTCCAGGAGGACCGGTTTGCATGGACTGATATTCATCTTGATAAGATGAAGGGGCACCAGGACCCACTGAACCATACCCATATCCCGAGCTGCCTTGCCACGACTCAGTCGCTGCAACGTTACCAGAACCCCCATAAGGGTTTACGTTCCTGTCGTGGTGCAACACAGACTGGAGCTGTTTTTGGTGGAGCTGTTGGAGTTGCTGCATCTGCTGGAGATGCTGCTCCCGCAGGCTGTTGAATGTTGAACCGGGTGCAGCTGCGGGTGAAGCGGCTCCATAAGCACCGAATCCACCGAGCGGTTCACCTTGAGGAGACGGGCCCATAGATGGTTGTTGATTTGCCCCGCCATAACTACCCCAGGAGGGATACATGCTTGTTAGCCACGGCTAGTGTAGGCCTCTGTACTCACATAAAATACAATGGCAAGCTACACTCAATCGAGATGTGGTATTTATAACGTGTTAGACACTGTAAACAAACGCTGAAAATTGGACGCGTTTGATGTTTACATAAATACGGACAGATAAAACCAAATCCGTTGTTCGTGTGTGATTTCGGGTTCCGTATTCTTCATGACCACTCTTCATGCCCACGCATAGCTGGCTAGCTTGTTCCTGGACTACACAGAGATGGTTCACGCTGTGACGTAAGTTTCATTGTGGCGGTAGACGTAAGAAACGTGAATCCTGATTGGATAGCACGACTCGGGTACGAAAATATATCCCGCCCATTGTGTTAGTTTGTGTGCATAGATATATCTATGGTTTGTGTGTAGTCGAATTCAACGAGGTTCTTGCGTCACATATTTTTGTTTTTACCGAACATTGCTGTGGTGATGCGCAAAAACCTGAGTCTCCTAAAAGAAGTGAAACTGGATACATAATTTAATGTCCAGTTCTTACACATTTTTCAACGAACGTACATTTTCTATCAATATCGACAAATACATTTTTGGTCCGCATCTTATCAGAGCTCATATACATTACACCTTCATAAAATAATACAATTGTATATAATCAAATAAATATACATATTTAAGTGTGTGTCGCCTAAAATTTTAATTATACATGGATGAAAACCTCCTACTGCATATACATGAATGAAAACCTCCTACTGTATATACCTGGATGAAAACCTCCTACTGTATATACATGGATGAAAACCTCCTACTGTATATACATGGATGAAAACCTCCTACTGCATATACATGGATGAAAACTACTGTATATACATGGATGAAAACCTCCTACTGTATATACATGGATGACAACCTCCTACTGCATATACATGGATGAAAACCTATTGTATATACATGGATGAAAACCTCCTACTGTATATACATGGATGAAAACCTCCTACTGTATATACATGGATGAAAACCTCCTACTGTATATACATGGATGAAAACTACTGTATATACATGGATGACAACCTCCTACTGTATATACATGGATGAAAACCTCCTACTGTATATACATGGATGAAAACCTCCTACTGTATATACATGGATGAAAACTACTGTATATACATGGATGACAACCTCCTACTGTATATACATGGATGAAAACCTCCTGTATATACATGGATGAAAACCTCCTACTGTATATACATGGATGACAACCTCCTACTGTATATACATGGATGAAAACCTCCTACTGTATATACATGGATGAAAACCTCCTACTCGATATACATGGATGACAACCTCCTACTCGATATACATGGATGACAACCTCCTACTCGATATACATGGATGAAAACCTCCTACTGTATATACATCGATGAAAACCTCCTACTGTATATACATGGATGACAACCTCCTACTGTATATACATGGATGAAAACCTCCTACTGTATATACATGGATGACAACCTCCTACTGTATATACATGGATGAAAACCTCCTACTGTATATACATGGATGACAACCTCCTCCTGTATATACATGGATGAAAACCTATTGTATATACCTGGATGAAAACCTCCTACTGCATATACATGCATGAAAACCTCCTACTGTATATACATGGATGAAAACCTCCTACTGTATATACATGGATGACAACCTCCTACTGTATATACATGGATGACAACCTCCTACTGTATATACCTGGATGAAAACCTCCTACTGCATATACATGGATGAAAACCTCCTACTGTATATACATGGATGACAACCTCCTACTGTATATACCTGGATGAAAACCTCCTACTGCATATACATGGATGAAAACCTCCTACTGTATATACATGGATGAAAACCTATTGTATATACATGGATGAAAACCTCCTACTGTATATACCTGGATGAAAACCTCCTACTGCATATACATGGATGAAAACCTCCTACTGTATATACATGGATGAAAACCTCCTACTGCATAAACATGGATGAAAACCTCCTACTGTATATACATGGATGAAAACCTCCTACTGTATATACATGGATGAAAACCTCCTACTGTATATACATGGATGAAAACTACTGTATATACATGGATGACAACCTCCTACTGTATATACATGGATGAAAACCTCCTGTATATACATGGATGAAAACCTCCTACTGTATATACATGGATGACAACCTCCTACTGTATATACATGGATGAAAACCTCCTACTGTATATACATGGATGAAAACCTCCTACTCGATATACATGGATGACAACCTCCTACTCGATATACATGGATGACAACCTCCTACTCGATATACATGGATGAAAACCTCCTACTGTATATACATCGATGAAAACCTCCTACTGTATATACATGGATGACAACCTCCTACTGTATATACATGGATGAAAACCTCTTACTGTATATACATTAATGAAAGCCTCCTACTGTATATACATGGATGAAAACTACTGTATATACATGGATGACAACCTCCGATTACCATATTATTATAGACCACACCATTAATCAGAATAATTAGCATATTATTAAGGACCACACCCTTAATCAGAATAATTAGCATATTATTATGGACCACACCATTAATCAGAATAATTACCATATTATTATGGACCACACCGTTAATCAGAACAATTACCATATTATTATGGACCACACCATTAATCAGAATAATTACCATATTATCATGGACCACTCCATTAATCAGAATAATTACCATATTATTATGGACCACACCGTTAATCAGAACAATTGCCATATTATTATGGACCACACCATTAATCTGAATAATTACCATATTATCATGGACCACTCCATTAATCCGAATAATTAGCATATTATTATGGACCACCACTCCATTAATCAGAATAATTAGCATATTATTATGGACCACACCATTAATCAGAATAATTAGCATATTATTATGGACCACACCATTAATCAGAATAATTACCATATTATTATGGACCACACCGTTAATCAGAACAATTACCATATTATTATGGACCACACCATTAATCAGAATAATTACCATATTATCATGGACCACTCCATTAATCAGAATAATTACCATATTATTATGGACCACACCGTTAATCAGAACAATTGCCATATTATTATGGACCACACCATTAATCTGAATAATTACCATATTATCATGGACCACTCCATTAATCCGAATAATTAGCATATTATTATGGACCACCACTCCATTAATCAGAATAATTAGCATATTATTATGGACCACACCATTAATCAGAATAATTACCATATTATTATGGACCACACCATTAATCCGAATAATTAGCATATTATTATGGACCACACCATTAATCCGAATAATTAGCATATTATTATGGACCACACCATTAATCAGAGTAATTAGCATATTATTATGGACCACACCATTAATCCGAATAATTAGCATATTATTAAGGACCACACCCTTAATCAGAATAATTAGCATATTATTATGGACCACACCATTAATCAGAATAATTACCATATTATTATGGACCACACCATTAATCAGAATAATTAGCATATTATTATGGACCACACCATTAATCAGAATAATTAGCATATTATTATGGACCACACCATTAATCAGAATAATTACCATATTATTATGGACCACTCCATTAATCAGAATAATTACCATATTATTATGGACCACTCCATTAATCAGAATAATTACCATATTATTATGGACCACACCATTATATTAAGTGGCCTTTGGTGGTCCAGTGATCTAATATGAACGATGGGTCAAAGGACTCCTGGGCTTCTACTAAAGTCCCTTTTCTAGTGGCATTTTCCCAGTTGATTAAATAAACAGTATATACTATTAAACCAAAAAAAGTTATTTAACATTAAATACACAAAAATACTTTAGGAAGACCGTGTTTATTTTCACAAACATTAGACATCAAATCATTAGGCAAATTTAACATGTCTCTGATCAACTACAACAGCGGACCAAATACAATAATTTGTTCTCAGTGAAAATATAAATTATTATCAATACTGTGCAAAGTTGTTTAAAATGACCTTGCAAATATATTATTCCTAATACTCAGCCTTTAATACACCTGAGCCTTTATTAATCTGTCAAGATGACCATATTACACCTCCCAATTTTTTCACCTCTTTTTAGAGTACATTTCTGCATTTGCTCAAAAATAACACAAAACATGTTACAATTTCTATTACAAAAAATATTACAAAAATGAACAGGAACTTAATGGATGCTTATAAAACAAACAGATTTTCACATTGTGATCGTTTTAGTAAACCTTCATGTGTTTAAAGATAATTTATTAATATTTATTCAAGTTAGAAAGATATATTTTTATTAATTTCTTTACCTTCCCAATTTTTTGTTGTGTAGTTTTTTATTACAGCCTTGGATCGCTTAATTAACTCCACAGCAAGTCACTGGAAGATTGAGATTATATAAAGGTCTTCATAAATCGCTTTAAATGTTGGTCAACCTGAGATACACTGAAGGTGAACACATTCTCTGGCCAACAACAACAGGAGCCGACCAAGAACAGTAGAGACAAAACTAAAGGCTTCTAACCCTAACCCCAACCCCTTACACTAACCCAACCTGAGATACACTGAAGGACGTGAACACATTCTCTGGCCATCAACAATAATTGAGCTGAAAACCTGGTTCCATTATAGGAACGGAGGCGATGACGATGGTCCCATCTTTAGGTACCTGTCAATAAAAACGTCTAGTTTAAGACCATCCTGATTGCTGTTGAATTCCAGTAACCCCAATTATTTGTTCACCAGAATTTTCCATATCTCCTTAAAAGTGCATAGATCACTCAATTATTCTATTTATGTTTACAAAGCTCTACTCCACTGGCATCTGTATATTTATCATCTGTTAACAGACAGATCGTCTGGTTTCAATTCTAGATAGTATTACAGACACCCTTTGTAACTACTAAATTGGGCAATTCTGCATTCTCTTTCAAAGGGTTAAAATTAATATTCATTGATTGAGATGTCATGGCAAACTCGGAGGAAAACCGGAAAAGTAACGTTACTTAATGTGAAGTTGCAGAGGTGGAAAAGAGAACATGTTGTTTGTAGGGCAGTGTGGGCATCTGTAATGGCAAAAGGAGAGGAGAACATATTGATTGTAGGGCACAGTGTGGGCATCTGTAATGGCAAAAGGAGAGGAGAACATATTGATTGTAGGGCACAGTGTGGGCATCTCTAATGGCAAAAGGAGAGGAGAACATGTTGTTTGTAGGGCACAGTGTGGGCATCTGTAATGGCAAAAGGAGAGGAGAACATGTTGTTTGTAGGGCACAGTGTGGGCATCACTAATGAGGAGAGGAGAACATGTTGTTTGTAGGGCACAGTGTGGGCATCACTAATGCCAAAAGGAGAGGAGAACATGTTGTTTGTAGGGCACAGTGTGGGCATCACTAATGCCAAAAGGAGAGGAGAACATGTTGTTTGTAGGGCACAGTGTGGGCATCACTAATGCCAAAAGGAGAGGAGAACATGTTGTTTGTAGGGCACAGTGTGGGCATCACTAATGCCAAAAGGAGAGGAGAACATGTTGTTTGTAGGGCACAGTGTGGGCATCTGTAATGGCAAAAGGCCGATTTAGTGGCAAAATGTTGGTGATGCTGTGACACAAATTATATGGACATTGATCGAATGAAAATGTTTTCAATTAATGATTCAATTCAATTAGTGCACTGATTACATTTAAGGAAAACAGACATTGATAACCTGGTGGCTGAGATATCCCGGACCTGTCAGCCAATTCTCTCTGGAAAGTGTGGGACTGGAACGGAGTGGTTTCAAAGAGTGCTCCTATGTAACACGGCCCAAAAGAGCGCAGAGGACTAACAGGGCGGCCAGAGGAAGTCGGAACCGGCTTATGAGCCACTCGTCACAAGTCTTCTTGCTGTGTGAATATGCGTTCCCTCTGAATCCTTCCATTTGCCACATCTACTAACTGCGCAAGATCAGTATTGTGCCTCATTACGCATTGTGAGGACATGTTTTTAACCATCCATGAGATTGTATTTGATAAGATACATGTGTAATAATAATGTAATTGTGAATGGGAAACAGATCTGCGCAAATAAAATGTTGTTGCACCTTTCAAAAGACATGTTTCACGATGAAACACATTTAAAATAGAACCAGCTAAATGCATATACATGAACACTATGATTGTATAGCTGATAACGACATCTATACTATGAAATACACTTATATATACAATAAAGATCTATTTATATATAAATATATATAACCTTAACCCTATGATTTTGTTGTTCGCCGTATTATTTCTGAGGATGAATTGCACAACATGACAATATAATTATAGAACATATTTGAGTTATTTTTTGGAAATATATCTTCATTTGAATTTACGCTATTATCTTATTTGAAAGATTTGTTATTTTTTTTTGCAGATCAATCAAACAGGTGTTTGTGTAGGCTGTTAATTGTAAGAATGGCTTTGTAAATTCTTTATATTAATTTAATAATTCATATTATTGGCAGGAATTATTTCAATTTATTTCACACAATGTTCTGCATTTTCATGTATTTCATCCATCTGCCAGTGATGTCGCCATTTCTCATTTCACCCGTTTCTGTGCGCATGGGTCAGAGTGTCCGTGAAGGACCACACATTTACCAGCCAGTTTGCTTTTTATAAATCTCAACTATTGAGTAGAGCGCGGCGTGCGTCTGCTGTTGTGCGTCTGCTGTTGTGCGTCTGCTGTTGTGCGTCTGCTGTTGTGCGTCTGCTGTTGTGCGTCTGCTGTTGTGCGTCTGCTGTTGTGCGTCTGCTGTTGTGCGTCTGCTGTTGTGCGTCTGCTGTTGTGCGTCTGCTGTTGTGCGTCTGCTGTTGTGCGTCTGCTGTTGTGCGTCTGCTGTTGTGCGTCTGCTGTTGTGCGTCTGCTGTTGTGCGTCTGCTGTTGTGCGTCTGCTGTTGTGCGTCTGCTGTTGTGCGTCTGCTGTTGTGCGTCTGCTGTTGTGCGTCTGCTGTTGTGCGTACGCAGCGTTTATACATGAGGCCCCTGTATAGGGTTAAGGGTTAGGGTTGGTGTTGAGGTTAGGGTTGAGGTTAGGGTTGGTGTTGAGGTTAGGGTTGGTGTTGTAGCATTCAATCATGAGACAACGTTGACATTTGGAGGGTGTGGTGGAGAATATTTAGAAAAAGTAAAAAGTAAAGATTTTAATGAAAAGGATGATGGTCAAGAGTGAGTTATCCCAAAAAGGTCTTAAGAATATAGTAAAACATTAAGCACAATTCAGCCAATAGTGTATCATGAACAAGAGAAGGGTGTAGTGATTGTTGGTTGTCTGTGCCCATATCGTGACTCATCTGAGGTTGGCAGAAAGCGTGAATGGGTATAATATAAAGTGTAGGGTACAGAGGGTAGGGTATAAGGTGTAGGGTACAGAAGGTAGGGTATAATATGTAGGGTACAGAGCGTAGGGTATAAGATGTAGGGTACAGAGGGTAGGGTATAAGATGTAGGGTACAGAGGGTAGGGTATAAGATGTAGGGTACAGAGGGTAGGGTATAAGGTGTAGGGTACAGAGGGTAGGGTATAAGGTGTAGGGTACAGAGGGTAGGGTATAAGGTGTAGGGTACAGAGCGTAGGGTATAAGATGTAGGGTACAGAGGGTAGGGTATAAGATGTAGGGTACAGAGGGTAGGGTATAAGGTGTAGGATACAGAGGGTAGGGTATAAGATGTAGGGTACAGAGGGTAGGGTATAAGGTGTAGGGTACAGAGGGTAGGGTATAAGGTGTAGGGTACAGAGGGTAGGGTATAAGGTGTAGGGTACAGAGGGTAGGGTATAAGATGTAGGGTACAGAGGGTAGGGTATAAGATGTAGGGTACAGAGGGTAGGGTATAAGATGTAGGGTACAGAGGGTAGGGTATAAGATGTAGGGTACAGAGGGAAGGGTATAAGGTGTAGGGTACAGAGGGTAGGGTATAAGGTGTAGGATACAGAGGGTAGGGTATAAGATGTAGGGTACAGAGCGTAGGGTATAAGATGTAGGGTACAGAGGGTAGGGTATAAGATGTAGGGTACAGAGGGTAGGGTATAAGGTGTAGGATACAGAGGGTAGGGTATAAGATGTAGGGTACAGAGGGTAGGGTATAAGGTGTAGGGTACAGAGGGTAGGGTATAAGATGTAGGGTACAGAGCGTAGGGTATAAGATGTAGGGTACAGAGGGTAGGGTATAAGATGTAGGGTACAGAGGGTAGGGTATAAGGTGTAGGATACAGAGGGTAGGGTATAAGATGTAGGGTACAGAGGGTAGGGTATAAGGTGTAGGGTACAGAGGGTAGGGTATAAGGTGTAGGGTACAGAGGGTAGGGTATAAGGTGTAGGGTACAGAGGGTAGGGTATAAGATGTAGGGTACAGAGGGTAGGGTATAAGATGTAGGGTACAGAGGGTAGGGTATAAGATGTAGGGTACAGAAGGTAGGGTATAAGATGTAGGGTACAGAGGGAAGGGTATAAGGTGTAGGGTACAGAGGGTAGGGTAAAATGTGTAGGGTACAGAAGATAGGGTAGCAGATGTAGGGTATAGTGGGTAGGGTACAGAGGGTAGGGTATAATGTGTAGGTTACAGAGGGTAGAATATAATGTGTAGGGTACAGAGGGTAGGGTATAAGGTGTAGGGTACAGAGGGTAGGGTATAAGGTGTAGGGTACAGTGGGTAGGGTACAGAGGGTAGGGTACAGAGGGTAGGGTACAGAGGATAGGGTACCAGGTGTAGGGTATAATGTGTAGGGTATAGTGGGTAGGGAACAGACAATAGGGTACCAGGTGTTGAGTATAGTGGGTAGGGTACAGAGGGCAGGGTATAAGGTGAAGGGTATAGTGGGTAGGGTACAGAGGATAGGGTACCAGGTGTAGGGTATAGTGGGTAGGGTACAGAGGATAGGGTACCAGGTGTAGGGTATAGTGGGTAGGGTACAGAGGATAGGGTACCAGGTGTAGGGTATAGTGGGTAGGGTACAGAGGGTAGGGTATAATGTGTAGGGTATAGTGGGTAGGGTACAGAGGATAGGGTACCAGGTGTAGGGTATAGTGGGTAGGGTACAGAGGATAGGGTACCAGGTGTAGGGTATAGTGGGTAGGGTACAGAGGGTAGGGTATAATGTGTAGGGTATAGTGGGTAGGGTACAGAGGATAGGGCACCAGGTGTAGGGTATAATGTGTAGGGTACAGAGGATAGGGCACCAGGTGTAGGGTATAATGTGTAGGGTATAGTGGGTAGGGTACAGGGAATAGGGCACCAGGTGTAGGGTATAATGTGTAGGGTACAGAGGATAAGGCACCAGGTGTAGGGTATAATGTGTAGGGTACAGAGGATAGGGCACCAGGTGTAGGGTATAATGTGTAGGGTACAGAGGATAGGGCACCAGGTGTAGGGTATAATGTGTAGAGTACCAGGTGTAGGGTATAGTGGGTAGGGTATAAGGTGTATAGCATAAGGGATAATGATCAGTCTTGAGCAGAAGAGCTGTCCAGCTTCTTGATTAGAGCCGTAGCCCCATAATCAGGCTGTTGACCAGAAAGCTGTCGATCCGCCTGGAACACACAGACAGTTTAAAATTACATTGATCGTGTGAATTAATAAAAATCTATTCACCTGGAAAAGTATCCCCAACAAGTGCAATGGATTTACAGGAAATGCAATGTTGCTTGAAAATATGTGAACCACTTATTATGCACAATTATATTTGAGTATATTTTATGTTCCAAATTAAATACTTATATAGGGTTTTTTCTGGCATAAAGTTTATAGATTTATAAATTTAGTAGACCTCCACACATACAGACAGTCCCCCACATACAGACAGACATACAGACAGTCCCCCACATACAGACAGATAGACAAACAGTCCCCCACATACAGACAGACAGACAAACAGTCCCCCACACACAGACAGACAGACAAACAGTCCCCCACATACATACAGACAAACAGTCCCCCACATACAGACTGACAAACAGTCCCCCACACACAGACAGACAAACAGTCCCCCACATACAGACAGACAGTCCCCCAGAAACACACAGACAGACAAACAAACAGTCCCCCACATACAGACAGTCCCCCACACAGACAGACAGTCCCCCACAAACAGACATACAGTCCCCCACAAACAGACAGACAGACAGACAGTCCCCCACACACAAACAGTCCCCCACACACAGACAGACAAACAGTCCCCCACATACAGACAGACAGTCCCCCACAAACAGACAGACAGTCCCCCACACACAGACAGACAGACAAACAAACAGTCCCCCACACACAGACAGACAGACAAACAGTCCCCCACACACAGACAGAATGACAAACAGTCCCCCACATACAGACAAACAGACAGACCCCCACAATCAGACAGATAGACAGTCCCCCACATACATACAGACAGTCCCCCACAAACAGACAGTCCCCGACAAACAGACAGACAGTCCCCCACATACAGACAGACAGTCCCACACATATAGACAGACAGTCCCACACATACAGACAGACAGTCCCCCACATACAGACAGACAGTCCCCCACATACAGACAGACAGTCCCACACATACAGACAGACAGTCCCCCACATACAGACAGACAGTCCCCCACATACAGACAGACAGTCCCCCACATACAGACAGACAGTCCCCCACATACAGACAGACAGTCCCCCACAGACAGACAGTCCAACACATACATACAGACAGACAGTCCCCCACATACATACAGACAGACAGTCCCCCACATACATACAGACAGTCCCCACATACATACAGACAGTCCCCACATACAGACAGACAGTCCCACACATAGACAGTCCCACACACTTACAGACAGACAGACAGTTACTCACATACATACAGACAGACAGACAGACAGTCCCCCACATACATAAAGACAGACAGACAGTCCCCCACATACATACAGACAGACAGTCCCCCACATACATACAGACAGACAGTCCCCCAGAAACACACAGACAAACAGTCCCCCACATACAGACAGTCCCCCACACAGACAGACATTCCCCCACAAACAGACAGACAGTCCCCCACAAACAGACAGACAGTCCCCCACACACAGACAGACAGACAAACAGTCCCCCACACACAGACAGACAGACAAACAGTCCCCCACATACAGACAGACAGTCCCCCACACACAGACAGACAGACAAACAAACAGTCCCCCACACACAGACAGAATGACAAACAGTCCCCCACACACAGACAAACAGACAGACCTCCACATACAGACAGACAGTCCCCCACAAACAGACAGATAGACAGTCCCCCACATACATACAGACAGTCCCCTACAAACAGACAGACAGACAGTCCCCGACAAACAGACAGACAGTCCCCCACACACAGACAGAATGACAAACAGTCCCCCACACACAGACAGAATGACAAACAGTCCCCCACACACAGACAAACAGACAGACCTCCACATACAGACAGACAGTCCCCCACAAACATACAGACATTCCCCACAAACAGACAGACAGTCCCCCACAAACAGACAGACAGACAGTCCCCCACATACAGACAGACAGTCCCACACATACAGACAGACAGTCCCCCACATACAGACAGACAGTCCCCCACATACAGACAGACAGTCCCCCACATACAGACAGACAGTCCCACACATACAGACAGACAGTCCCCCACATACAGACAGACAGTCCCCCACAAACATACAGACAGTCCCCCACAAACAGACAGACAGTCCCCCACAAACAGACAGACAGACAGTCCCCACATACAGACAGACAGTCCCACACATACAGACAGACAGTCCCCCACATACAGACAGACAGTCCCCCACATACAGACAGACAGTCCCACACATACAGACAGACAGTCCCCCACATACAGACAGACAGTCCCCCACATACAGACAGACAGCCCCCCACATACAGACAGACAGTCCCCCACATACAGACAGACAGTCCCACACATACAGACAGACAGTCCACCACATAAAGACAGACAGTCCCACACACTTACAGACAGACAGACAGTCCCCCACATACATACAGACAGACAGTCCCCCACATACATACAGACAGTCCCCACATACATACAGACAGTCCCCACATACAGACAGACAGTCCCACACATAGACAGACAGTCCCACACACTTACATACAGACAGACAGTCCCCCACATACATACAGACAGACAGACAGTTACCCACATACAGACAGTTACCCACATACAGAGAGACAGTTACCCACATACAGACAGACAGTCCCACACATATAGACAGACAGTCCCCCACATACAGACAGACAGTCCCACACATACAGACAGACAGTCCCACACATACATACAGACAGACAGTTACCCACATACATACAGACAGACAGACAGAGTTACCCACATACAGACAGTTACCCACATACAGACAGACAGTTACCCACATACAGACAGACAGTCCCACACACTTACAGATATCCTGGCCATCTGGTTGGCCATCTGTCTACGCAGGTCTGGCTTGATAAATCCTGGTGAGAAAAAAATATGTTCTTAGAAAAGTATTAATATTATACATAAACGGCTACAAAAATGAGGATGTTGACCATAAACAGGTCCTTTGCCTGGATTGTTATAAAGTTGTGGCCACAAAACAAGGAAACACCACCAATTTGTCTGATCACTTAAAACGGCACCACAAAGCTCTATACGACAAATACAAAGTCAAACCAAAACAAACTACTATTTGCGATGCCTTTGCCAGTGTGACACCTTACCAGAAAGACTCTCAATGACAGAAACAAATAACAGACACAATAACATTTTATATCGCTAAAGATGTGTTGCCATTAAACACCGTCACCAAAGAGGGGTTTAAGAAAATGATCCGAACGGTATGTTATACCATCCCGCACATATTAGAGCTGTATGGAAAATGCAAATCTCAGATTGAAGCAGAGCTGTCACATGTGGAATACTATGCAACTACAACAGACTTATGGTCCAGCAGGACAACAGAGCCCTACATGAGTCTGATGGTACGGTCTGATGGAATGGTAATTATTGACTTTAGCCTGGATTGTTTGCTCGCAATATATATCGTTGTAATATCGCAATGTAATTTTCTTCCAATATTGTGCAGCCCTAGTATATATTATTATTTTTACCATGTTTGCATACATTATATATATATTATTAACAGGTTTGCATACATTATATATATATAATTATTATTATTATAATAATAACCACGACCTCCCAAAGAGCGTCCTGGAGTACAAGACACGTAACATAGAAACAATACCACACAAAGACAAGCCGACACACAGGGAGCTTAAATAGTCCTCTCATGAGGTAATGGACACCAGGTGTAGAGTAGTGATAATAATATTTTTATTATTATCAACATGTTTGCATACAATATATATTACATTTTTATTATTAACATGTTTGCATACATTATATATATATATATATATTATTAACATGTTTGCATACATTATATATATATATATATATATTATTAACATGTTTGCATACAATATATATATTACATTTTTATTATTAACATGTTTGCATACATTATATATATATTATATTTTTATTATTATCAACATGTTTGCATACAATATATATACAGTGCCTTGCAAAAGTATTCGGCCCCCTTGAACTTTTCGACCTTTTGCCACATTTCAGGCTTCAAACATGAAGATATACAACTGTATTTTCTGGTGAAGAATCCACAACAAGTGGGACACAATCATGAAGTGGAACGAAATTTATTGGATATTTCAAACCTTTTTAACAAATAAAAAACTGGAAAATTGGACGTGCGAAATTATTCAGCCCCCTTAAGTTAATACTTTGTAGCGCCACCTTTTGCTGCGATTACAGCTGTAAGTCGCTTGGGGTATGTCTCTATCAGTTTGGCACATCGAGAGACTGAAATCTTTGCCCATTCCTCCTTGCAAAACACCTCGAGCTCAGTGAGGTTGGATGGAGAGCGTTTGTGAACAGCAGTTTTCAGTTCTTTCCACAGATTCTCGATTGGATTCAGGTCTGGACTTTGACTTGGCCATTCTAACACCTGGATATGTTTATTTGTGAACCATTCCATTGTAGATTTTGCTTTATGTTTTGGATCATTGTCTTGTTGGAAGACAAATCTCCGTCCCAGTCTCAGGTCTTTTGCAGACTCCATCAGGTTTTCTTCCAGAATGGTCCTGTATTTGGCTCCATCCATCTTCCCATCAATTTTAACCATCTTCCCTGTCCCTGCTGAAGAAAAGCAGGCCCAAACCATGAGACTGCCACCACCATGTTTGACAGTGGGGATGGTGTGTTCAGGGTGATGAGCTGTATTGCTTTTACGCCAAACATAACGTTTTGCATTGTTGCCAAAAAGTTCGATTTTGGTTTCATCTGACCAGAGCACCTTCTTCCACATGTTTGGTGTGTCTCCCAGGTGGCTTGTGGCAAACTTTAAACGACACTTTTATGGATATCTTTAAGAAATGGCTTTCTTCTTGCCACTCTTCCATAAAGGCCAGCTTTGTGCAGTATATGACTGATTGTTGTCCTATGGACAGAGTCTCCCACCTCAGCTGTAGATCTCTGCAGTTCATCCAGAGTGATCATGGGCCTCTTGACTGCATCTCTGATCAGTCTTCTCCTTGTATGAGCTGAAAGTTTAGAGGGACGGCCGGGTCTTGGTAGATTTGCAGTGGTCTGATACTCCTTCCATTTCAATATTATCGCTTGCACAGTGCTCCTTGGGATGTTTAAGGCTTGGGAAATCGTTTTGTATCCAAATCCGGCTTTAAACTTATCAACAACAGTATCTCGGACCTGCCTGGTGTGTTCCTTGTTCTTCATGATGCTCTCTGTGCTTTAAACGGACCTATGAGTCTATCACAGAGCAGGTGCATTTATACGGAGACTTGATTACACACAGGTGGATTCTATTTATCATCATTAGTCATTTAGGTCAACATTGGATCATTCAGAGATCCTCACTGAACTTCTGGAGAGAGTTTGCTGCACTGAAAGTAAAGGGGCTGAATAATTTCGCACGCCCAATTTTCCAGTTTTTAACTTGTTAAAAAGGTTTGAAATATCCAATAAATTTCGTTCCACTTCATGATTGTGTCCCACTTGTTGTGGATTCTTCACCAGAAAATACAGTTGTATATCTTCATGTTTGAAGCCTGAAATGTGGCAAAAGGTCGAAAAGTTCAAGGGGGCCGAATACTTTTGCAAGGCACTGTATATATATATATTATTAACATGTTTGCATACATTATATATATATATATTATTATTAACATGTTTGCATACATTATATATATATATATATATATATATATATATATTATTATTAACATGTTTGCATACATTATATATATATATATATATATATATATATATATATATATATATATATTATTATTAACATGTTTGCATACATCACCACACACACACACTAGTGAGAATTCAATTGAGCAGAAGGTGGAGGTTATACCAGGCTAAACATGGAGCGTCCTACCTGTTAGAACAGAACCAATGAAGAGAAACACACAGAGGAAGATGTTTCCAAACAGGGTCCCATAATTATCCATGATCTTCCCTTGAGAGATGGTGAATATGATACCAAACACCTGGATAGAGGAGAGAGACTGTGGATATGATACCAAACACCTGGATAGAAGAGAGACTGTGGATATGATACCAAACACCTGGATAGAGGAGAGAGACAGTGGATATGATACCAAACACCTGGATAGAGGAGAGAGACAGTGGATATGATACCAAACACCTGGATAGAGGAGAGAGACTGTGGATATGATACCAAACACCTGGATAGAAGAGAGACTGTGGATATGATACCAAACACCTGGATAGAAGAGAGACTGTGGATATGATACCAAACACCTGGATAGAGGAGAGAGACAGTGGATATGATACCAAACACCTGGATAGAGGAGAGAGACTGTGGATATGATACCAAACACCTGGATAGAAGAGAGACTGTGGATATGATACCAAACACCTGGATAGAGGAGAGACTGTGGATATGATACCAAACACCTGGATAGAGGAGAGAGACTGTGGATATGATACCAAACACCTGGATAGAGGAGAGAGACAGTGGATATAATACCAAACACCTGGATAGAGGAGAGAGACTGTGGATATGATACCAAACACCTGGATAGAAGAGAGACTGTGGATATGATACCAAACACCTGGATAGAGGAGAGACAGTGGATATGATACCAAACACCTGGATAGAGGAGAGAGACTGTGGAAATGATACCAAACACCTGGATAGAGGAGAGAGACGGTGGATATGATACCAAACACCTGGATAGAGGAGAGAGACAGTGGATATGATACCAAACACCTGGATAGAGGAGAGAGACTGTGGATATGATACCAAACACCTGGATAGAGGAGAGACTGTGGATATGATACCAAACACCTGGATAGAGGAGAGACTGTGGATATGATACCAAACACCTGGATAGAAGAGAGACTGTGGATATGATACCAAACACCTGGACAGAGGAGAGAGACAGTGGATATGATACCAAACACCTGGATAGAGGAGAGAGACTGTGGATATGATACCAAACACCTGGATAGAGGAGAGAGACGGTGGATATGATACCAAACACCTGGATAGAAGAGAGACTGTGGATATGATACCAAACACCTGGATAGAGGAGAGAGACTGTGGATATGATACCAAACACCTGGATAGAGGAGAGAGACTGTGGATATGATACCAAACACCTGGATAGAGGAGAGAGACGGTGGATATGATACCAAACACCTGGATAGAGGAGAGAGACTGTGGATATGATACCAAACACCTGGATAGAAGAGAGACTGTGGATATGATACCAAACACCTGGACAGAGGAGAGAGACAGTGGATATGATACCAAACACCTGGATAGAGGAGAGAGACTGTGGATATGATACCAAACACCTGGATAGAGGAGAGAGACTGTGGATATGATACCAAACACCTGGATAGAAGAGAGACTGTGGATATGATACCAAACACCTGGACAGAGGAGAGAGACAGTGGATATGATACCAAACACCTGGACAGAGGAGAGAGACAGTGGATATGATACCAAACACCTGGATAGAGGAGAGAGACAGTGGATATGATACCAAACACCTGGATAGAGGAGAGAGACTGTGGATATGATACCAAACACCTGGATAGAGGAGAGAGACGGTGGATATGATACCAAACACCTGGATAGAGGAGAGAGACAGTGGATATGATACCAAACACCTGGATAGAGGAGAGAGACAGTGGATATGATACCTAACACCTGGATAGAGGAGAGAGACAGTGGATATGATACCAAACACCTGGATAGAGGAGAGAGACTGTGGATATGATACCAAACACCTGGATAGAGGAGAGAGACGGTGGATATGATACCTAACACCTGGATAGAGGAGAGAGACTGTGGATATGATACCAAACACCTGGATAGAGGAGAGAGACTGTGGATATGATACCAAACACCTGGATAGAGGAGAGAGACTGTGGATATGATACCAAACACCTGGATAGAGGAGAGAGACTGTGGATATGATACCAAACACCTGGATAGAGGAGAGAGACTGTGGATATGATACCAAACACCTGGATAGAGGAGAGAGACTGTGGATATGATACCAAACACCTGGATAGAGGAGAGAGACTGTGGATATGATACCAAACACCTGGATAGAGGAGAGAGACAGTGGATATGATACCAAACACCTGGATAGAGGAGAGACTGTGGATATGATACCAAACACCTGGATAGAGGAGAGAGACTGTGGATATGATACCAAACACCTGGATAGAGGAGAGAGACTGTGGATATGATACCAAACACCTGGATAGAGGAGAGACTGACGATATGATACCAAACACCTGGATAGAAGAGAGACTGTGGATATGATACCAAACACCTGGATAGAGGAGAGAGACTGTGGATATGATACCAAACACCTGGATAGAGGAGAGAGACAGTGGATATGATACCAAACACCTGGATAGAGGAGAGAGACGGTGGATATGATACCAAACACCTGGATAGAGGAGAGAGACTGTGGATATGATACCAAACACCTGGATAGAGGAGAGACTGTGGATATGATACCAAACACCTGGATAGAAGAGAGACTGTGGATATGATACCAAACACCTGGATAGAGGAGAGACTGTGGATATGATACCAAACACCTGGATAGAAGAGAGACTGTGGATATGATACCAAACACCTGGATAGAGGAGAGAGACAGTGGATATGATACCAAACACCTGGATAGAGGAGAGAGACAGTGGATATGATACCAAACACCTGGATAGAGGAGAGAGACGGTGGATATGATACCAAACACCTGGATAGAGGAGAGAGACGGTGGATATGATACCAAACACCTGGATAGAGGAGAGAGACAGTGGATATGATACCAAACACCTGGATAGAGGAGAGAGACTGTGGATATGATACCAAACACCTGGATAGAAGAGAGACTGTGGATATGATACCAAACACCTGGATAGAGGAGAGAGACTGTGGATATGATACCAAACACCTGGATAGAGGAGAGAGACAGTGGATATGATACCAAACACCTGGATAGAAGAGAGACTGTGGATATGATACCAAACACCTGGATAGAGGAGAGAGACTGTGGATATGATACCAAACACCTGGATAGAGGAGAGAGACTGTGGATATGATACCAAACACCTGGATAGAGGAGAGAGACTGTGGATATGATACCAAACACCTGGATAGAGGAGAGAGACTGTGGATATGATACCAAACACCTGGATAGAGGAGAGAGACTGTGGATATGATACCAAACACCTGGATAGAGGAGAGACAGTGGATATGATACCAAACACCTGGATAGAGGAGAGAGACTGTGGATATGATACCAAACACCTGGATAGAGGAGAGAGACTGTGGATATGATACCAAACACCTGGATAGAGGAGAGAGACTGTGGATATGATACCAAACACCTGGATAGAGGAGAGAGACAGTGGATATGATACCAAACACCTGGATAGAGGAGAGAGACTGTGGATATGATACCAAACACCTGGATAGAGGAGAGACTGTGGATATGATACCAAACACCTGGATAGAAGAGAGACTGTGGATATGATACCAAACACCTGGACAGAGGAGAGAGACTGTGGATATGATACCAAACACCTGGATAGAGGAGAGACTGTGGATATGATACCAAACACCTGGATAGAAGAGAGACTGTGGATATGATACCAAACACCTGGATAGAGGAGAGAGACTGTGGATATGATACCAAACACCTGGATAGAGGAGAGAGACGGTGGATATGATACCTAACACCTGGATAGAGGAGAGAGACAGTGGATATGATACCAAACACCTGGATAGAAGAGAGACTGTGGATATGATACCAAACACCTGGATAGAGGAGAGAGACTGTGGATATGATACCAAACACCTGGATAGAGGAGAGAGACAGTGGATATGATACCAAACACCTGGATAGAGGAGAGAGACTGTGGATATGATACCAAACACCTGGATAGAGGAGAGAGACAGTGGATATGATACCAAACACCTGGATAGAGGAGAGAGACTGTGGATATGATACCAAACACCTGGATAGAGGAGAGACTGTGGATATGATACCAAACACCTGGATAGAAGAGAGACTGTGGATATGATACCAAACACCTGGATAGAAGAGAGACTGTGGATATGATACATGTGTTTATATAATGAAACAAACAGCCAGACGAACAGGTTGTATTATGACAACAGACAGACAGATTTATTAAGGGGTTAGGGTCGGCCTTATTAAGGGGTTAGGGTCGGCCTTATTAAGGGGTTAGGGTCGGCCTTATTAAGGGGTTAGGGTCGGGCTTATTAAGGGGTTAGGGTCGGCCTTATTAAGGGGTTAGGGTCGGCCTTATTAAGGGGTTAGGGTCGGCCTTATTAAGGGGTTAGGGTCGGGCTTATTAAGGGGTTAGGGTCGGCCTTATTAAGGGGTTAGGGTCGGCCTTATTAAGGGGTTAGGGTCGGCCTTATTAAGGGGTTAGGGTCAGCCTTATTAAGGGGTTAGGGTCAGCCTTATTAAGGGGTTAGGGTCAGCCTTATTAAGGGGTTAGGGTCAGCCTTATTAAGGGGTTAGGGTCAGCCTTATTAAGGGGTTAGGGTCAGCCTTATTAAGGGGTTAGGGTCAGCCTTATTAAGGGGTTAGGGTCAGCCTTATTAAGGGGTTAGGGTCAGCCTTATTAAGGGGTTAGGGTCAGCCTTATTAAGGGGTTAGGGTCAGCCTTATTAAGGGGTTACAGTTTATAATAAAGGTCAGGCTTATTGAAGGGTTAGGTTTATAATAAAGGTCAGGCGTATTAAAGGGTTAAAGTTCATAATAAAGGTCGGGCTTATTAGGGGTTAGGGTCAGCCTTTTTAAGGGGTTACGGTTTATAATAAAGGTCAGGCGTATTAAAGGGTTAAAGTTCATAATAAAGGTCTGGCTTATTAGGGGTTAGGGTCAGCCTTATTAAGGGTGTTACGGTTTATAATAAAGGTCAGGCGTATTAAAGGGTTAAAGTTCATAATAAAGGTCTGGCTTATTAAGGGTTACGGTTCATAATAAAGGTCAGGCTTATTAAGGGGTTACGGTTCATAATAAAGGTCAGGCTTATTAAGGGTTACGGTTCATAATAAAGGTCTGGCTTATTAAGGGTTACGGTTTATAATAAAGGGGGTCAGGCTTTATATAATAAGGGTCAGGCTTTATATAATAACGGTCAGGCTTTATATAATATGGGTCAGGGTTTATATAATATGGGTCAGGCTTTATATAATAACGGTCAGGCTTTATATAATATGGGTCAGGGTTTATATAATATGGGTCAGGCTTTATATAATAACGGTCAGGCTTTATATAATATGGGTCAGGCTTTATATAATAACGGTCAGGCTTTATATAATATGGGTCAGGCTTTATATAATATGGGTCAGGCTTTATATAATATGGGTCAGGCTTTATATAATAACGGTCAGGCTTTATATAATATGGGTCAGGCTTTATATAATATGGGTCAGGCTTTATATAATATGGGTCAGGCTTTATATAATATGGGTCAGGCTTTATATAATATGGGTCAGGCTTTATATAATATGGGTCAGGCTTTATATAATATGGGTCAGGCTTTATATAATAAGGGTCAGGCTTTATATAATATGGGTCAGGCTTTATATAATATGGGTCAGGCTTTATATAATATGGGTCAGGCTTTATATAATAAGGGTCAGGCTTTATATAATATGGGTCAGGCTTTATATAATAAGGGTCAGGCTTTATATAATATGGGTCAGGGTTTATATAATATGGGTCAGGGTTTATATAATATGGGTCAGGCTTTATATAATATGGGTCAGGCTTTATATAATATGGGTCAGGCTTTATATAATATGGGTCAGGCTTTATATAATATGGGTCAGGCTTTATATAATATGGGTCAGGCTTTATATAATATGGGTCAGGCTTTATATAATATGGGTCAGGTTTATATAATATGGGTCAGGCTTTATATAATATGGGTCAGGCTTTATATAATATGGGTCAGGCTTTATATAATATGGGTCAGGCTTTATATAATAAGGGTCAGGCTTTATATAATATGGGTCAGGCTTTATATAATAAGGGTCAGGCTTTATATAATATGGGTCAGGGTTTATATAATATGGGTCAGGCTTTATATAATATGGGTCAGGCTTTATATAATATGGGTCAGGCTTTATATAATATGGTTCAGGCTTTATATAATATGGGTCAGGGTTACTAAAGTTAGTAATGGTTCAGGTCGAAGGATATAATGTTCAATGAAGGTAAAGTGTGTGAATGTCTACCTGAGCAGAGCAGTTGAGCAGACCTGAAGAGGTGCCTTCGCCCTCAGGGTAGGTTAACTCCACACCAAACTCAAAACCCAGGGGCAGATAGCCTGTCATGAAGAAACTAAGCACAGGCTCGTTATTTAGGTTTTGATCTGCTGCTTCGACTGGACCTAATTACCTTACCAGTTCTCCCACATTACTGAATTAGAAATACACTGAACTAAGGTACACTGAAATGTTGCAATGTATTAATAATTTTAAAACACTGACTGAAAACTGAAACATGTTGCTAGCATAATATTTGACCCCACACATTAATATTTGGCAGAGAGACATTTTCCAGCAATAGCAACTTTATGTATTTTGTGGCTTGTAAATACAATGTTCTAATCATGTTTTCGCTATATTTTGCACTATCCATTTATCCTTCAATTTGAAGTCCAGTACCTTCAGATGAAAAGCATCCACACAGCATGATGCTGCTATTACCATGAGACACAGAATGAGAAACATAATGAGACAAGAACGACAAGTGGTCTTACCCCAGAGCTCCAGCTGTCAGAAAAACGACCCAGAGATGACCCAGATCCAAAGTGAAGGAGTACACCAACATCCCAATGAAGGACATGAGGTAGACTGCCAAGGTAGTCTGTCTGGAAGAATCAATCAACCATTCAATCAGCCAATCTGAAGCAGTCATTCACAAAAATACATTAGACATAGTTGTAATTATACTGAACTTTACAAGTCTGTTTAACTTATCTGCATACCATATCTAAATACCATTAACCAAATGTTTTTATGATTATGAAATGACATTTCATATAAAAATATAGTTCAAATGGCATCATTTGATCTGTCACCACTACCATAATAGCAATCCTAAAGGCCAAATGCAATTTTAACAGAGCAAGAGGTTTTAATGACCAAGACTGGTACAAATGTGCATAAAAAAAAGGACAACATTAATCAAGTTCTGTAACATGTAGAAAACATTTCCTAGTCTGGCAAAACAAAAACTCTAATTGACATTTGTCCCAAACACACCAGATCACTGACCCTAACCCTAACCCTGATCACTAACCCTAACCCTAACCCAAAAACTCTAATTGACATTTGTCCCAAACACACCAGATCACTGAAACAACAGCATTGTTGAGTACAATGGCGGCAACATCATGTTATGGGAAAAACTATGGTGAAGTGATTGGACAAATGTAAACAAAATGAAGCTGGCAATAGGAAAGCTGACAGTTGGGAAAGGGTTATGTTAGTAGAGTCAACAGCAACGCCCAGTAGCTCAAGTGGGAGCTAAACCTCTCTCACTAAGAAACCTCAACAAAGTCTGTACTGCCTGCGGCAGCTCAAAAAGAGGCAGGCCGCAAAGATTTCCCATCCGAGAAATGGACTATTCAGAACTCTCCCTTCTGGCAGACGACTGAGGACATACCTCTATCACAAGTCTGCATATAGACCCCATTATTACCCTGGACACTATCAGCTCTGATATGACAGACATTAGACCCCCCCATTATTACCCTGGACACTATCAGCTGTGATATGATAGACATTAGACCCCCCCATTATTACCCTGGACACTATCAGCTCTGATATGATAGACATTAGACCCCCATTATTACCCTGGACACTATCAGCTCTGATATAATAGACATTAGACCCCCCATTATTACCCTGGACACTATCAGCTCTGATATGATAGACATTAGACCCCCCCACTATTACCCACCCTGGACACTATCAGCTCTGATATGATAGACATTAGACCCCCCCATTATTACCCTGGACACTATCAGCTCTGATATGATAGACATTAGACCCCCATTATTACCCTGGACACTATCAGCTCTGATATGATAGACATTAGACCCCCATTATTACCCTGGACACTATCAGCTCTGATATAATAGACATTAGACCCCCCCATTATTACCCTGGACACTATCAGCTCTGATATGATAGACATTAGACCCCCATTATTACCCTGGACACTATCAGCTCTGATATGATAGACATTAGACCCCCCCATTATTACCCTGGACACTATCAGCTCTGATATGATAGACATTAGACCCCCATTATTACCATGGACACTATCAGCTGTGATATGATAGACATTAGACCCCCATTATTACCATGGACACTATCAGCTGTGATATGATAGACATTAGACCCCCATTATTACCCTGGACACTATCACCTCTGATATGATAGACATTAGCCCCCCCATTATTACCCTGGACACTATCAGCTCTGATATGATAGACATTAGACCCCCCCATTATTACCCTGGACACTCTCAGCTCTGATATGATAGACATTAGACCCCCCCATTATTACCCTGGACACTATCAGCTCTGATATGATAGACATTAGACCCCCCCATTATTACCCTGGACACTATCAGCTCTGATATGATAGACATTAGACCCCCATTATTACCCTGGACACTATCAGCTCTGATATGATAGACATTAGACCCCCCATTATTACCCTGGACACTATCAGCTCTGATATGATAGACATTAGACCCCCCATTATTACCCTGGACACTATCAGCTCTGATATGATAGACATTATGATATGATAGACATTAGACCCCCATTATTACCCTGGACACTATCAGCTCTGATATGATAGACATTAGACCCCCATTATTACCCTGGACACTATCAGCTCTGATATGATAGACATTAGACCCCCATTATTACCCTGGACACTATCAGCTCTGATATGATAGACATTAGACCCCCATTATTACCCTGGACACTATCAGCTCTGATATGATAGACATTAGACCCCCCCATTATTACCCTGGACACTATCAGCTCTGATATGATAGACATTAGACCCCCCATTATTACCCTGGACACTATCAGCTCCGATATGATAGACATTAGACCCCCCATTATTACCCTGGACACTATCAGCTCTGATATGATAGACATTAGACCCCCATTATTACCCTGGACACTATCAGCTCTGATATGATAGACATTAGACCCCCCATTATTACCCTGGACACTATCAGCTCTGATATGATAGACATTAGACCCCCATTATTACCCTGGACACTATCAGCTCTGATATGATAGACATTAGACCCCCATTATTACCCTGGACACTATCAGCTCTGATATGATAGACATTAGACCCCCCATTATTACCCTGGACACTATCAGCTGTGATATGATAGACATTAGACCCCCCATTATTACCCTGGACACTATCAGCTGTGATATGATAGACATTAGACCCCCCATTATTACCCTGGACACTATCAGCTCTGATATGATAGACATTAGACCCCCATTATTACCCTGGACACTATCAGCTCTGATATAATAGACATTAGACCCCCCCATTATTACCCTGGACACTATCAGCTCTGATATAATAGACATTAGACCCACCCATTATTACCCTGGACACTATCAGCTCTGATATAATAGACATTAGACCCCCCCATTATTACCCTGGACACTATCAGCTCTGATATAAAACACACTATATATATATATATATATATATATATATATACGACACACACTATATGTAATTCATAAAATTTCTGAAGACACTGAAAAATATTTAGTTCAGTATAAAAAATATGTAAATAATGAAAATATTAAACAAATATAAAAATATATACAAATCTTTACAATATCACAGACCCAGTGGTGTGTTTACAATATAATCACAGACCCAGTGGGGTGTTTACAATATAATCACAGACCCAGTGGGGTGTTTACAATATAATCACAGACCCAGTGTGGTTTTTACAATATAATCACAGACCCAGTGGGGTGTTCACAATATAATCACAGACCCAGTGTGGTGTTTACAATATAATCACAGACCCAGTGTGGTGTTTACAATATAATCACAGACCCAGTGGGTGTTTACTATATAATCACAGACCCAGGGGGGGTTTACTATATAATCACAGACCCAGGGGGTGTTTACAATATAATCACAGACCCAGTGGTGTGTTTACAATATAATCACAGACCCAGTGGGGTGTTTACTATATAATCACAGACCCAGTGGGGTGTTTACAATATAATCACAGACCCAGTGTGGTGTTTACAATATAATCACAGACCCAGTGGGGTGTTTACTATATAATCACAGACCCAGTGGGTGTTTACTATATAATCACAGACCCAGGGGGTGTTTACTATATAATCACAGACCCAGGGGGGGTGTACGGCCATTAGAATTTTTGCTCAGTTGTTTTTGTGATGTACTTGATTTACACGATAATGTGCAACTTATCTGTTGGATTTCAAGCTGAAGAGAGATTTAGAAAAACTATACTATTAAACTACCGTAATTTCCGGACTATAAGCCGCAACTTTTTTTCCCACGCTTTGAACCTTGCGGCTTAAACAACGATGCGGCTAATATATGGATTTTTCCCGCTTTCACATTTTTTAAAAACAGACACATTCTGTGACGTTGTTAAATATAATTTAAAATAACGCTCTTATCGTTAAGGTAATTGATTTGGTTCCTATATTCTAAGTATTACGGTACTACGCTTACGTTAGGTATTAAGTTCTCATACCTAACCCTGGAAGAGGTGTTAGTGTGGCCAGTAGGGGGAGCACCTCTGGTCTGTGTGGGTCCTTACGCCCCAGTATAGTGACGGGGACACTATAGTGTCAAAAACCACCGTCCTTCGAATGAGACGTTAAACCGAGGCCTTGACTCTCTGTGGTCATTAAAAACCCCAGGATGTCCTTCGATAAAGAGTAGGGGTGTAACCCCGGCATCCTGGCCAAATCTACCCCTTGTCCTCTGTCCATCATGGCCTCCTAATCATCCCTATATATATATACTAATTGGCTCGATCATCACCGTCTCCTCTCCACCAGTAAGCTGGTGTGCTTCTGGCGCAATATGGCTGCCGTCGCGTCATCCAGGTAGATGCTGCACATTGGTGGTGGTTAAGGAGATTCCCCCTTGCATGGAAAAGCACTTTGAGTTCCCAGGAAGAAAAGCGCTATATAAATGTAATTAATTATTATTATTCATACCTGCGTGTATGCCATGTTTTTCCTACAGTATTAGTGTGCACCTGCCCAATGGAAATGGAGACGTTAAGACTGCGCAAGATAGTCAACTTAACAGACGTGCTCATTTATTTGGAGGCATGAAGTTTTCATTACTGTTTAGATTAAATCGAGCTCAAACTTCCCCTCATTCTAATTACGGTAGTCATTTAGTCATCCTCATGGCAAAGACACGGAAAAATGCATATGATGCAGCTTTAATGTTGAAGGCGATTGATCTGGCTGTTGGAAGAACTGCTGGGAGATTGGTCTTTATAAGTCGACGATAAGACGTTGGAAACAGCAGCATGAGGAATTGACTCCGTGCAAAAAGAACAAGCCGTGTTTCGTTAAAGCGTAATTATTTTTGTTACAAGCCGTGTTTCGTTAAAGCGTAATTATTTTTGTTACAAACCGTGTTTCATTAAAGCGTAATAATTTTTGTTACAACCCGTGTTTCGTTAAAGCGTAATTATTTTTGTTACAAACCGTGTTTCATTAAAGCGTAATAATTTTTGTTACAACCCATATTTCATTAAAGCGTAATTATTTTTGTTACAAGCCTTGTTTCGTTAAAGCGTAATTATATTTGTTACAAGCCGTGTTTCGTTAAAGCCTGTGTAAGTTAATTTGTTTCAATGTACCGGTAGGCAGCTGCAGCTTATAGACCAGTGCGGCTTATTTATGTTCAAAATATATATATTTTTTAAATTAAGTGGGTGCGGCTTATATTCAGGTGCGCTAAAAAGTCCGGAAATTAGGGAAAGTGAATTAACAATTATAACACAGAATAAAATATCTTACTTGTATGTTTTAGTCTGGTCGAGCCAGATACCACAGATCAAGGAACCCACCATGCCAGAGATGACGATAGTAAGACCTATTCTACCTGCATTTAACTCCTCCCCCTGTGAGGACAGACAGACAATAACAGTGAGACACGTCCCCCCGTGAGGACAGACAGATAATAATAGTGAGACACTCCCCCTGTGAGGACAGACAGACAGATAATAACAGTGAGACACGCCCCCCCTGTGAGGACAGACAGAGAGATAATAACAGTGAGACACGCCCCCCCTGTGAGGACAGACAGACAGATAATAACAGTGAGACACGTCCCCCCTGTGAGAACAGACAGACAGATAATAACAGTGAGACACGTCCCCCTGTGAGAACAGACAGATAATAACAGTGAGACACGTCCCCCCTGTGAGGACAGACAGATAATAACAGTGAGACACGCCCCCGTGAGGACAGACAGACAGATAATAACAGTGAGACACGTCCCCCCTGTGAGAACAGACAGACAGATAATAACAGTGAGACACGCCCCCCCTGTGAGGACAGACAGACAGATAATAACATTGAGACACGCCCCCCCTGTGAGGACAGACAGACAGATAATAACAGTGAGACACCCCCCCTGTGAGAACAGACAGACAGATAATAACAGTGAGACACGCCCCCCTGTGAGGACAGACAGACAGATAATAATAGTGGGACACGCCCCCCCTGTGAGGACAGACAGACAGATAATAACAGTGAGACACGCCCCCTGTGAGGACAGACAGACAGATAATAACAGTGAGACACGCCCCCTGTGAGGACAGACAGATAATAACAGTGAGACACGCCCCCCCTGTGAGGACAGACAGACAGATAATAACAGTGAGACACGCCCCCCCTGTGAGGACAGACAGACAGATAATAACAGTGAGACACGCCCCCCCTGTGAGGACAGACAGACAGATAATAACAGTGAGACACGCCCCCCCTGTGAGAACAGACAGACAGATAATAACAGTGAGACACGCCCCCCCTGTGAGGACAGACAGACAGATAATAACAGTGAGACACGTCCCCCTGTGAGAACAGACAGACAGATAATAACAGTGAGACACGTCCCCCTGTGAGGACAGACAGACAGATAATAACAGTGAGACACGTCCCCCTGTGAGAACAGACAGACAGATAATAACAGTGAGACACGCCCCCCCTGTGAGGACAGACAGACAGATAATAACAGTGAGACACGTCCCCCTGTGAGAACAGACAGACAGATAATAACAGTGAGACACGCCCCCCCTGTGAGGACAGACAGACAGATAATAACATTGAGACACGCCCCCCCTGTGAGAACAGACAGACAGATAATAACAGTGAGACACGCCCCCCCTGTGAGGACAGACAGACAGATAATAACAGGAAAACATCCAAATAAGACCATTGTTTATATGCTCGCACACACACGCACACACACGCACACACACGCACACACACGCACACACACGCACACACACGCACACATACGCACTCACATACACACACACGCACACACATGCACACACACCCGCACTCACAGGGTAATGGTCGATTATCATACGGTTCAGTAGCGTGCCCACAGCATAGAAGCAACCCACATTCAGTCCTGTGGAAACAATGAGAACACACACACTGATATGAGCGGTCATAATGTATTGGCTCATCAGTGTATTTATATGAGTGGTCATATTGTTTTGGCTCATCAGTGTATTTATATGAGTTGTCATAATGTTTTGGCTCATCTGTGAATTTATATGAGTGGTCATAATGTATTGGCTCATCAGTGTATTTATATGAGCGGTCATAATGTATTGGCTCATCAGTGTATTTATATGAGCGGTCATAATGTTTTGGCTCATCAGTGTATTTATATGAGTTGTCATAATGTTTTGGTTCATCAGTGAATTTATATGAGTGGTCATAATGTATTGGCTCATCAGTGTATTTATATGAGCGGTCATAATGTATTGGCTCATCAGTGTATTTATATGAGCGGTCATAATGTATTGGCTCATCAGTGTATTTATATGAGTGGTCATAATGTTTTGGTTCATCAGTGTATTTATATGAGTGGTCATATTGTTTTGGCTCATCAGTGTATTTATATGAGCGGTCATAATGTATTGGCTCATTAGTGTATTTATATGAGTGGTCATATTGTTCTGGCTCATCAGTGTATTTATATGAGCGGTCATATTGTTTTGGCTCATCAGTGTATTTATATGAGCGGTCATAATGTATTGGCTCATTAGTGTATTTATATGAGCGGTCATAATGTTTTGGCTCATCAGTGTATTTATGAGTGGTCATAATGTTTTGGCTCATCAGTGTATTTTTATGAGTGGTCATAATGTTTTGGCTCATCAGTGCATTTATATGAGTGGTCATAATGTTTTGGTTCATCAGTGTATTTATATGAGCGGTCATAATGTATTGGCTCATCAGTGTATTTATATGAGTTGTCATAATGTTTTGGCTCATCAGTGTATTTATATGTGTGGTCATAATGTTTTGGCTCATCAGTGTATTTATATGAGTGGACATAATGTTTTGGTTCATCAGTGTATTTATATGAGCGGTCATAATGTATTGGCTCATCAGTGTATTTATATGAGTGGTCATAATGTTTTGGCTCATCAGTGTATTTATATGAGCGGTCATAATGTATTGGCTCATCAGTGTATTTATATGAGCGGTCATAATGTATTGGCTCATCAGTGTATTTATATGAGCGGTCATAATGTATTGGCTCATCAGTGTATTTATATGAGCGGTCATAATGTATTGGCTCATCAGTGTATTTATATGAGCGGTCATAATGTATTGGCTCATCAGTGTATTTATATGAGTGGTCATAATGTTTTGGTTCATCAGTGTATTTATATGAGTGGTCATAATGTTTTGGCTCATCAGTGTATTTATATGAGTGGTCATAATGTTTTGGCTCATCAGTGTATTTATATGAGCGGTCATAATGTTTTGGCTCATCAGTGTATTTATATGAGTGGTCATATTGTTTTGGCTCATCAGTGTATTTATATGAGCGGTCATAATGTATTGGCTCATTAGTGTATTTATATGAGTGGTCATATTGTTTTGGCTCATCAGTGTATTTATATGAGTGGTCATATTGTTTTGGCTCATCAGTGTATTTATATGAGCGGTCATAATGTATTGGCTCATTAGTGTATTTATATGAGCGGTCATAATGTTTTGGCTCATCAGTGTATTTATGAGTGGTCATAATGTTTTGGCTCATCAGTGTATTTTTATGAGTGGTCATAATGTTTTGGCTCATCAGTGTATTTATATGAGTGGTCATAATGTTTTGGCTCATCAGTGTATTTATATGAGTGGTCATAATGTTTTGGCTCATCAGTGTATTTATATGAGTGGTCATAATGTTTTGGCTCATCAGTGTATTTATATGAGTGGTCATAATGTTTTGGCTCATCAGTGTATTTATATGAGTGGTCATAATGTATTGGCTCATTAGTGTATTTATATGAGTGGTCATATTGTTTTGGCTCATCAGTGTATTTTTATGAGCGGTCATAATGTATTGGCTCATCAGTGTATTTATATGAGCGGTCATAATGTATTGGCTCATCAGTGTATTTATATGAGCGGTCATAATGTATTGGCTCATCAGTGTATTTATATGAGCGGTCATAATGTATTGGCTCATCAGTGTATTTATATGAGCGGTCATAATGTATTGGCTCATCAGTGTATTTATATGAGTGGTCATAATGTTTTGGTTCATCAGTGTATTTATATGAGTGGTCATAATGTTTTGGCTCATCAGTGTATTTATATGAGTGGTCATAATGTTTTGGCTCATCAGTGTATTTATATGAGCGGTCATAATGTTTTGGCTCATCAGTGTATTTATATGAGTGGTCATATTGTTTTGGCTCATCAGTGTATTTATATGAGCGGTCATAATGTATTGGCTCATTAGTGTATTTATATGAGTGGTCATATTGTTTTGGCTCATCAGTGTATTTATATGAGTGGTCATATTGTTTTGGCTCATCAGTGTATTTATATGAGCGGTCATAATGTATTGGCTCATTAGTGTATTTATATGAGCGGTCATAATGTTTTGGCTCATCAGTGTATTTATGAGTGGTCATAATGTTTTGGCTCATCAGTGTATTTTTATGAGTGGTCATAATGTTTTGGCTCATCAGTGTATTTATATGAGTGGTCATAATGTTTTGGCTCATCAGTGTATTTATATGAGTGGTCATAATGTTTTGGCTCATCAGTGTATTTATATGAGTGGTCATAATGTTTTGGCTCATCAGTGTATTTATATGAGTGGTCATAATGTTTTGGCTCATCAGTGTATTTATATGAGTGGTCATAATGTATTGGCTCATTAGTGTATTTATATGAGTGGTCATATTGTTTTGGCTCATCAGTGTATTTTTATGAGTGGTCATAATGTTTTGGCTCATCAGTGTATTTTTATGAGTGGTCATAATGTTTTGGCTCATCAGTGTATTTTTGAGTGGTCATAATGTTCTGGCTCATCAGTGTATTTATATGAGCGGTCATATTGTTTTGGCTCATCAGTGTATTTATATGAGCGGTCATAATGTATTGGCTCATTAGTGTATTTATATGAGCGGTCATAATGTTTTGGCTCATCAGTGTATTTATGAGTGGTCATAATGTTTTGGCTCATCAGTGTATTTTTATGAGTGGTCATAATGTTTTGGCTCATCAGTGCATTTATATGAGTGGTCATAATGTTTTGGTTCATCAGTGTATTTATATGAGCGGTCATAATGTATTGGCTCATCAGTGTATTTATATGAGTTGTCATAATGTTTTGGCTCATCAGTGTATTTATATGTGTGGTCATAATGTTTTGGCTCATCAGTGTATTTATATGAGTGGACATAATGTTTTGGTTCATCAGTGTATTTATATGAGCGGTCATAATGTATTGGCTCATCAGTGTATTTATATGAGTGGTCATAATGTTTTGGCTCATCAGTGTATTTATATGAGCGGTCATAATGTATTGGCTCATCAGTGTATTTATATGAGCGGTCATAATGTATTGGCTCATCAGTGTATTTATATGAGCGGTCATAATGTATTGGCTCATCAGTGTATTTATATGAGCGGTCATAATGTATTGGCTCATCAGTGTATTTATATGAGCGGTCATAATGTATTGGCTCATCAGTGTATTTATATGAGTGGTCATAATGTTTTGGTTCATCAGTGTATTTATATGAGTGGTCATAATGTTTTGGCTCATCAGTGTATTTATATGAGTGGTCATAATGTTTTGGCTCATCAGTGTATTTATATGAGCGGTCATAATGTTTTGGCTCATCAGTGTATTTATATGAGTGGTCATAATGTTTTGGTTCATCAGTGTATTTATATGAGTGGTCATAATGTATTGGCTCATCAGTGTATTTATATGAGTGGTCATATTGTTTTGGCTCATCAGTGTATTTATATGAGTTGTCATAATGTTTTGGCTCATCTGTGAATTTATATGAGTGGTCATAATGTATTGGCTCATCAGTGTATTTATATGAGCGGTCATAATGTATTGGCTCATCAGTGTATTTATATGAGCGGTCATAATGTATTGGCTCATCAGTGTATTTATATGAGTGGTCATAATGTTTTGGTTCATCAGTGTATTTATATGAGTGGTCATATTGTTTTGGCTCATCAGTGTATTTATATGAGCGGTCATAATGTATTGGCTCATTAGTGTATTTATATGAGTGGTCATATTGTTCTGGCTCATCAGTGTATTTATATGAGCGGTCATATTGTTTTGGCTCATCAGTGTATTTATATGAGCGGTCATAATGTATTGGCTCATTAGTGTATTTATATGAGCGGTCATAATGTTTTGGCTCATCAGTGTATTTATGAGTGGTCATAATGTTTTGGCTCATCAGTGTATTTTTATGAGTGGTCATAATGTTTTGGCTCATCAGTGCATTTATATGAGTGGTCATAATGTTTTGGTTCATCAGTGTATTTATATGAGCGGTCATAATGTATTGGCTCATCAGTGTATTTATATGAGTTGTCATAATGTTTTGGCTCATCAGTGTATTTATATGTGTGGTCATAATGTTTTGGCTCATCAGTGTATTTATATGAGTGGACATAATGTTTTGGTTCATCAGTGTATTTATATGAGCGGTCATAATGTATTGGCTCATCAGTGTATTTATATGAGTGGTCATAATGTTTTGGCTCATCAGTGTATTTATATGAGCGGTCATAATGTATTGGCTCATCAGTGTATTTATATGAGCGGTCATAATGTATTGGCTCATCAGTGTATTTATATGAGCGGTCATAATGTATTGGCTCATCAGTGTATTTATATGAGCGGTCATAATGTATTGGCTCATCAGTGTATTTATATGAGCGGTCATAATGTATTGGCTCATCAGTGTATTTATATGAGTGGTCATAATGTTTTGGTTCATCAGTGTATTTATATGAGTGGTCATAATGTTTTGGCTCATCAGTGTATTTATATGAGTGGTCATAATGTTTTGGCTCATCAGTGTATTTATATGAGCGGTCATAATGTTTTGGCTCATCAGTGTATTTATATGAGTGGTCATATTGTTTTGGCTCATCAGTGTATTTATATGAGCGGTCATAATGTATTGGCTCATTAGTGTATTTATATGAGTGGTCATATTGTTTTGGCTCATCAGTGTATTTATATGAGTGGTCATATTGTTTTGGCTCATCAGTGTATTTATATGAGCGGTCATAATGTATTGGCTCATTAGTGTATTTATATGAGCGGTCATAATGTTTTGGCTCATCAGTGTATTTATGAGTGGTCATAATGTTTTGGCTCATCAGTGTATTTTTATGAGTGGTCATAATGTTTTGGCTCATCAGTGTATTTATATGAGTGGTCATAATGTTTTGGCTCATCAGTGTATTTATATGAGTGGTCATAATGTTTTGGCTCATCAGTGTATTTATATGAGTGGTCATAATGTTTTGGCTCATCAGTGTATTTATATGAGTGGTCATAATGTTTTGGCTCATCAGTGTATTTATATGAGTGGTCATAATGTATTGGCTCATTAGTGTATTTATATGAGTGGTCATATTGTTTTGGCTCATCAGTGTATTTTTATGAGCGGTCATAATGTATTGGCTCATCAGTGTATTTATATGAGCGGTCATAATGTATTGGCTCATCAGTGTATTTATATGAGCGGTCATAATGTATTGGCTCATCAGTGTATTTATATGAGCGGTCATAATGTATTGGCTCATCAGTGTATTTATATGAGCGGTCATAATGTATTGGCTCATCAGTGTATTTATATGAGTGGTCATAATGTTTTGGTTCATCAGTGTATTTATATGAGTGGTCATAATGTTTTGGTTCATCAGTGTATTTATATGAGTGGTCATAATGTTTTGGCTCATCAGTGTATTTATATGAGTGGTCATAATGTTTTGGCTCATCAGTGTATTTATATGAGCGGTCATAATGTTTTGGCTCATCAGTGTATTTATATGAGTGGTCATATTGTTTTGGCTCATCAGTGTATTTATATGAGCGGTCATAATGTATTGGCTCATTAGTGTATTTATATGAGTGGTCATATTGTTTTGGCTCATCAGTGTATTTATATGAGTGGTCATATTGTTTTGGCTCATCAGTGTATTTATATGAGCGGTCATAATGTATTGGCTCATTAGTGTATTTATATGAGCGGTCATAATGTTTTGGCTCATCAGTGTATTTATGAGTGGTCATAATGTTTTGGCTCATCAGTGTATTTTTATGAGTGGTCATAATGTTTTGGCTCATCAGTGTATTTATATGAGTGGTCATAATGTTTTGGCTCATCAGTGTATTTATATGAGTGGTCATAATGTTTTGGCTCATCAGTGTATTTATATGAGTGGTCATAATGTTTTGGCTCATCAGTGTATTTATATGAGTGGTCATAATGTTTTGGCTCATCAGTGTATTTATATGAGTGGTCATAATGTATTGGCTCATTAGTGTATTTATATGAGTGGTCATATTGTTTTGGCTCATCAGTGTATTTTTATGAGTGGTCATAATGTTTTGGCTCATCAGTGTATTTTTATGAGTGGTCATAATGTTTTGGCTCATCAGTGTATTTTTTGAGTGGTCATAATGTTCTGGCTCATCAGTGTATTTATATGAGCGGTCATATTGTTTTGGCTCATCAGTGTATTTATATGAGCGGTCATAATGTATTGGCTCATTAGTGTATTTATATGAGCGGTCATAATGTTTTGGCTCATCAGTGTATTTATGAGTGGTCATAATGTTTTGGCTCATCAGTGTATTTTTATGAGTGGTCATAATGTTTTGGCTCATCAGTGCATTTATATGAGTGGTCATAATGTTTTGGTTCATCAGTGTATTTATATGAGCGGTCATAATGTATTGGCTCATCAGTGTATTTATATGAGTTGTCATAATGTTTTGGCTCATCAGTGTATTTATATGTGTGGTCATAATGTTTTGGCTCATCAGTGTATTTATATGAGTGGACATAATGTTTTGGCTCATCAGTGTATTTATATGAGCGGTCATAATGTATTGGCTCATCAGTGTATTTATATGAGTGGTCATAATGTTTTGGCTCATCAGTGTATTTATATGAGCGGTCATAATGTATTGGCTCATCAGTGTATTTATATGAGCGGTCATAATGTATTGGCTCATCAGTGTATTTATATGAGCGGTCATAATGTATTGGCTCATCAGTGTATTTATATGAGCGGTCATAATGTATTGGCTCATCAGTGTATTTATATGAGCGGTCATAATGTATTGGCTCATCAGTGTATTTATATGAGTGGTCATAATGTTTTGGTTCATCAGTGTATTTATATGAGTGGTCATAATGTTTTGGCTCATCAGTGTATTTATATGAGTGGTCATAATGTTTTGGCTCATCAGTGTATTTATATGAGCGGTCATAATGTTTTGGCTCATCAGTGTATTTATATGAGTGGTCATATTGTTTTGGCTCATCAGTGTATTTATATGAGCGGTCATAATGTATTGGCTCATTAGTGTATTTATATGAGTGGTCATATTGTTTTGGCTCATCAGTGTATTTATATGAGTGGTCATATTGTTTTGGCTCATCAGTGTATTTATATGAGCGGTCATAATGTATTGGCTCATTAGTGTATTTATATGAGCGGTCATAATGTTTTGGCTCATCAGTGTATTTATGAGTGGTCATAATGTTTTGGCTCATCAGTGTATTTTTATGAGTGGTCATAATGTTTTGGCTCATCAGTGTATTTATATGAGTGGTCATAATGTTTTGGCTCATCAGTGTATTTATATGAGTGGTCATAATGTTTTGGCTCATCAGTGTATTTATATGAGTGGTCATAATGTTTTGGCTCATCAGTGTATTTATATGAGTGGTCATAATGTTTTGGCTCATCAGTGTATTTATATGAGTGGTCATAATGTATTGGCTCATTAGTGTATTTATATGAGTGGTCATATTGTTTTGGCTCATCAGTGTATTTTTATGAGCGGTCATAATGTATTGGCTCATCAGTGTATTTATATGAGCGGTCATAATGTATTGGCTCATCAGTGTATTTATATGAGCGGTCATAATGTATTGGCTCATCAGTGTATTTATATGAGCGGTCATAATGTATTGGCTCATCAGTGTATTTATATGAGCGGTCATAATGTATTGGCTCATCAGTGTATTTATATGAGTGGTCATAATGTTTTGGTTCATCAGTGTATTTATATGAGTGGTCATAATGTTTTGGCTCATCAGTGTATTTATATGAGTGGTCATAATGTTTTGGCTCATCAGTGTATTTATATGAGCGGTCATAATGTTTTGGCTCATCAGTGTATTTATATGAGTGGTCATATTGTTTTGGCTCATCAGTGTATTTATATGAGCGGTCATAATGTATTGGCTCATTAGTGTATTTATATGAGTGGTCATATTGTTTTGGCTCATCAGTGTATTTTTATGAGTGGTCATAATGTTTTGGCTCATCAGTGTATTTATATGAGTGGTCATAATGTTTTGGCTCATCAGTGTATTTTTATGAGTGGTCATAATGTTTTGGCTCATCAGTGTATTTATATGAGTGGTCATAATGTATTGGCTCATTAGTGTATTTATATGAGTGGTCATATTGTTTTGGCTCATCAGTGTATTTTTATGAGCGGTCATAATGTATTGGCTCATCAGTGTATTTATATGAGCGGTCATAATGTATTGGCTCATCAGTGTATTTATATGAGCGGTCATAATGTATTGGCTCATCAGTGTATTTATATGAGCGGTCATAATGTATTGGCTCATCAGTGTATTTATATGAGCGGTCATAATGTATTGGCTCATCAGTGTATTTATATGAGTGGTCATAATGTTTTGGTTCATCAGTGTATTTATATGAGTGGTCATAATGTTTTGGCTCATCAGTGTATTTATATGAGTGGTCATAATGTTTTGGCTCATCAGTGTATTTATATGAGCGGTCATAATGTTTTGGCTCATCAGTGTATTTATATGAGTGGTCATATTGTTTTGGCTCATCAGTGTATTTATATGAGCGGTCATAATGTATTGGCTCATTAGTGTATTTATATGAGTGGTCATATTGTTTTGGCTCATCAGTGTATTTATATGAGTGGTCATATTGTTTTGGCTCATCAGTGTATTTATATGAGCGGTCATAATGTATTGGCTCATTAGTGTATTTATATGAGCGGTCATAATGTTTTGGCTCATCAGTGTATTTATGAGTGGTCATAATGTTTTGGCTCATCAGTGTATTTTTATGAGTGGTCATAATGTTTTGGCTCATCAGTGTATTTATATGAGTGGTCATAATGTTTTGGCTCATCAGTGTATTTATATGAGTGGTCATAATGTTTTGGCTCATCAGTGTATTTATATGAGTGGTCATAATGTTTTGGCTCATCAGTGTATTTATATGAGTGGTCATAATGTTTTGGCTCATCAGTGTATTTATATGAGTGGTCATAATGTATTGGCTCATTAGTGTATTTATATGAGTGGTCATATTGTTTTGGCTCATCAGTGTATTTTTATGAGTGGTCATAATGTTTTGGCTCATCAGTGTATTTATATGAGTGGTCATAATGTTTTGGCTCATCAGTGTATTTTTATGAGTGGTCATAATGTTTTGGCTCATCAGTGTATTTTTTGAGTGGTCATAATGTTTTGGCTCATCAGTGTATTTATATGAGTGGTCATAATGTTTTGGCTCATCAGTGTATTTTTTTGAGTGGTCATAATGTTTTGGCTCATCAGTGTATTTATATGAGTGGTCATAATGTTTTGGCTCATCAGTGTATTTATATGAGTGGTCATAATGTTTTGGCTCATCAGTGTATTTTTTTGAGTGGTCATAATGTTTTGGCTCATCAGTGTATTTATATGAGTGGTCATAATGTTTTGGCTCATCAGTGTATTTATATACACTATCTAACCCTAACTGCATATTCCAAGTATATAAAATTACTAACCATACGTGAGGATGAGGAGGATAAAGGGTTTGTTTCGGAGCAACCTGAGGATGGAGGCAGTATAGGAGTACTGTTCAATCGGGACGAGACGTGCTGTGGCCTGGGCCTGAGTAGGTGGAAATACAGGACGCTCCTGGAACACTAGTGAGAGGAGGAGATACGGTGAGATGAGGAGATACGGTGAGATGAGGAGATACAGTGAGATGAGGAGATACGGTGAGAGGAGGAGATACGGTGAGATGAGGAGATACGGTGTGTTGGAGCTATTTCCTTTATTTAGTTTCATATTAGATAAGTAGCATGATTATTTTATTGATTTAATATATATATAATGTCGATGTTGTTTTGGTTAATTTGAGCATTTTTTGTTGGGACTTTTATTTTGATAGTTTTGAGCACCTGTTTCATATTCCATATAATGACGGTCACAATTGGGACAGGTGGGCACTGGGAAAGGTTGTTGGTTTTTTACCAGGGAAAGAGAGGCTAACGTCGGCTTGCTTAAATGGCAAATAAACACGGCATCAGCGCAAAGTTTGGTTTGGACATTGGACTTATTTACCTGCGTACGATTTAATCTTTAAGTGCCCCAGTGGCTGTTTGTATGATTCGATTTGTTTGCTTTCGACTCATTGTGGATTTAAATAGCCACTACACAAGTAAAAAACCCACCTTGATGTGGACGTTCAGATCGATGGACTTCGTGGAAGTTTGGATTACTACATGAAAGGGGAAGGTGGATTGCGCACGTCACAGAGAAGCATTCAGCAGTCGGTATGTGAAAAATGTTTATTTGAAGCCGTATTGCAAGATGGCTTGGCTATTGGAGCGTTGGATTAATGCTTTTTCACTGCGGGAGGCTGAATATTACAAGTCCTAAAAGGTTTGGCTTGGAGGATGTGTGGGGGTTGCGCAACACCTAAAAAGAGACATTTACGTTATTCATTCATAAAAAGCCACGTCAGTGAAGCGACCTAACGCAACAAATGATGTTTCTTTGTGCTACGGGAAACAATATGTGTGAAAATTGAGCTGTACTTAAAAGGGATTTGAGAAAGGAAACAATGTCGCAACAATCTGGCACATCAAAAGTGAGGAGTGACGTTCTGCCTACTGATTCTGCAAAACGGGGCGTCAAGTTCACTGAAAAAGGGTTGGCATTTTATGCACGGTCGTGCCAAGAAAAAAGGTCTTTAAAATGCAAGCAGGCTAAGAGGTATATGGAACAAATACGTGGTTTGATGGAGTCCACGGACAATGTGAATGCGGTGCAATCTCAGTTGGGCAAGCACATTAAGTGTTATGAGGAAGCTAATGACATGCATGAATCCTTCTTGAATTTGAATTTGCCAGAAGGTGAAGTTAAAAGACAAAATGACTATTTTCATGCAAAAATGACAATGTTCAATGAATTCACCTATGAAGTAAAAAGATGGTTGTCTGAGTGTGCTCATCCATATGTACAATCCATTGTGAGGGAGGCTGAACATCCTGACAACCGAAGTGGAATTTCTGACGGGATTAATCCTGAAGACAGTGCATCTAACATCTCATGCTTAAAGGATGGTAATTCCAGATTGCATTCTCAAGTGTCAAGAGCGTCAGCAACTTCATCTGCTAGGATTAAAGCTGAAGCTGATAAAGCAGCACTTATGGAACGCATGACGGCATTAAAAAGGAAACACATGATAGAAGCCAAAGAAGAGGAATTAAGGAAGGAAAAGGAACAATTGGCTCTGGAAGCTGACCTTGCCGCAACCAATGCTAAGCTTCGCGTGATGGAAATTAATTCAAAGTGTGGTTCTAAAGGGTCTGATGGAATGAATTCCTATCATTCAAGGAACAAGCAAAGGATAGGCCGCCTGAATCCGTACGCTCATCAGTTCACTCCAGACCACCGTGACATAAGGAATATTCACAGTGAATCTCATCCTGAGTCACAGGCTCAGATAACCAGGCCTAAGAGGGTGGAAATGAGACAATCAGACACCGGACTGGCAACAAGTGACACCCAAACACAAAGGACACCAATGATTCATTATACTCCACCTAAAGGACGGCAAACCTATCCTAACTCAGCACGCAATGATGCCACCCAGAATGATATTGTGAGCATTATGCAACGACAAAATGATATTACTACACTGCTGGTTCAGCAGAATTTAGCATCTGCTCTGCCAATGAGAAGTATTCCCGTGTTCGACGGTGACGCTCTTCAGTTTCGAACCTTTATTAGAGCTTTTGAAAACTGTGTAGAAGAAAAGACTGATAATATGAGTGATTGCTTGAGCTTTCTAGAGCAGTACACCAGGGGTCAGCCAAGGGACTTGGTGAGAAGTTGTCAGCACTTGTCTCCTCAGCAGGGATACCAAAGAGCTAAATCTCTTCTGGCAGAACATTTTGGCAATGAGCACCAAATTGCCTCCGCTTATATGGACAAAGTTCTTACATGGCCTCTCATTAAGCCAGAGGATGTAAAAGCACTACAGTCGTTCTCTCTGTTTCTTCGAGGTTGTTCCAATTTAACACAGCAAATCATGTATATGAAGGAGTTGGACATGCCATCCAACCTCAGAAGCATTGTGATGAAATTGCCCTATAAGCTAAGGGAAAAATGGAGAAGTGTTGCATGTGATCTGCAGGAGCAAAGTGGACACAGAGCTGTATTTACTGACCTTGTGACCTTTGTTGAAAAACAAGTAAAAGTTGTCTCTGACCCGCTGTTTGGCAATATACAGGACTGTCCATCCACCAGCTATACTAAAGCCTCCATCACTGGTTATGCAAAGCAGAGAAGAACGGGAAGCACATTTGCAACCAGCGTCAGTTCAGTAAAAGAAGGAGATAAGGTCTACAGGGAGAATAGGATGAAGTCCTCCCCTGCCCAAGGGAATCTGAAAGACTGTTTGTTCTGTCAACAGAACCATCACACTCTGGATAGATGCTACCGGTTTAAGGTGAAGATGCACCGGGACAAGATACGTTTCATAAAGGAAAATGGAATTTGTTTTGGTTGCTTAAAAGTTGGTCACACAAGCAAAGACTGTAGGAGTCGTTTGGAATGTACAGTGTGTCACTTGAAGCACCCATCAGTCCTTCACATCGAGGGAAAGGGTACATCATTCAAAGAAGCTCAGGAGTCTGTGAGCCTTCCGCTAAGTGTGTCAACTGTACAACAGACATGTGGTCACATAGGGGCCGGCGAAGAGGATGACGCCGTCTTCTCAATTGTTGCAGTTCAGGTTAAAAGCCAGATGAGTAATACAGTTGTGCAGACTTACGCATTTCTGGATCCTGGGAGTTCAGGTACTTTCTGCACTGTTGATTTGGCCAGGAGACTAGGTTTAAGAGGAAAGCCAGCAAACATTTTATTAAGGACAATGGGTCAAAAGAAGATTGTGAGTACTAATGTTTTGTCTGGCTTGGAAGTGTCTGGCATGGATACTAATGATTTTATTGAGTTGCCTAGGGTTTTAACTCAAAAGATGATGCCCGTGTCAAGGTTGAACATTCCACGACGAGAGGATGTGGCTAAATGGCCTTACTTGAGGAACATAAACTTTCATGATGTGGATTCAAATGTTGACTTGCTCATTGGAACTGATGCATCAAAAGTGATGGAACCCTGGGAGGTGATTAATAGTCAAGGTGAAGGACCATATGCAGTTCGAACAAGAGTTGGCTGGGTAATTAATGGACCACTTCGAGGCAGAAGCAGCAATGGAGTAAAGACTGGCTGTTCTGTTGTTACAACCAATCGCATTTCAGTGGAGTATCTGGAGGAAATGCTCATTAAACAATATAACCATGATTTTAATGAAAGAACCTCCGAGGAACAATTGGAGATGTCAAGAGAGGATGTTAAATTCATGAAGATTGTGAGTAGTACCACGGAACTGAAGAACGGACATTATTGTATTGACTTACCTTTTAGAGAAAAGGATCCTGTCTTACCAAATAATCGCTGTGTTGCTGAACAGCGCCTCCAAGGTTTGAAAAGAAAGTTTGAGAGGAACGATAAGTTTAAGGAGGAGTACACCTCATTTATCAGTGATATGTTGGTTCAGGGTTATGCCGAAGTGGTACCAGTGGACCAACTGGAACAAGCGGATGGAAAAGTTTGGTACATCCCCCATCACGCAGTACATCACCCAACTAAGGGCAAGCTGAGGGTCGTGTTTGACTGTGGAGCTACATACAAAGGAACATCACTAAACTGTCAGCTCTTGCAGGGTCCGGATCTCACTAACTCCCTTGTGGGGGTCCTCATTCGGTTCAGGAAAGAGCCTGTGGCCGTCATGTCTGACATCCATGCCATGTTTTACCAAGTACAGGTGCCTGATAAACACATGAACTTTCTTCGCTTTCTTTGGTGGCCTAAGGGCAACACTGATAAAGAACCAGTGGAACATCGAATGAAGGTCCACTTGTTTGGGGCGGTATCGTCTCCAAGTTGTGCAAATTATGCCTTGAGAAGAACTGCAGAGGACAATGCGTTGGATTTTCCAGATGAAGTGATCAGTACAGTTCGTCATAACTTTTATGTGGACGACTGCCTGAAGTCCATACCCTCAGAAAAAGATGCAATTCAAATTGTGAAGGACTTGACTGCACTCTGTGACACAGGTGGATTTAGCCTCAGAAAATGGGTGACTAATAGCCGCTCGGTGTTGGCTTCAATCCCAAGTGACCTTCGAGCAACAGAGACAAAAGAACTGGATTTAGACACGGACCAGCTCCCTATGGAAAGAGCGCTTGGTCTGCAGTGGTGTGTTGGTTCCGACCAGTTTAGGTTTAGGACTTCGGTACAGGAACGGCCGCATACCAGGAGAGGTATTTTGTCGGTGTTCAGCTCACTGTACGATCCATTAGGGTTTTGGGTCCTTTTATCATGCCAGCTAAGTTAATGTTACAGGAGCTCTGTAGAAGAAACTTAAAGTGGGACGAGCAAATACCACCTTCCTTCTCTAAACAGTGGTCGGACTGGCTAACGGATCTCCAAAAGATGATTGGATTTCAGGTGGATCGCTGTATTAAACCTTCTGATTTTGGAACATCTGTAACAGCACAAATTCATAACTTTGCAGATGCCAGTCAAGTTGGATATGGTACGGTGTCGTATCTGAGACTGAAAGATGACAACAGAGTACACGTTTCATTTCTTGTGGGAAAAACTAGAGTTACGCCCCTGAAGCAAGTTACCATTCCTCGTCTGGAGCTCGCAGCAGCAGTTCTGGCTGTCCGAATGGACCGGATGCTTCAGAGGGAGTTACGGTGGCCACTGAAGAGGTCAGTGTTTTGGACAGATAGCACCACCGTTCTCAAGTATATCTGTAATGAAACTAGACGTTTCCACACCTTTGTGGCAAACAGGGTTTCGGTTATTAGAGAAGCCACAGATGTTGACCAGTGGAAGTATGTGAGCTCTAAGACCAATCCTGCCGACGAAGCTTCTCGTGGATTAAGAGCAGAGGAATTTCTCTCACACCAGAGATGGATAAAGGGTCCAGAGTTCCTCTCTTTGCCAGAGAATGAGTGGCCACTTACTAAGGTGGATACAGCCATCCCATCTGAGGACCCAGAGCTCAAAAGAGAAGTAGCTGTGAATGCAATTGTCAAGCACTCAGAAGATCCCACAGGCTATCTCCTTAATTATTTCTCATCTTGGAGGAAGCTTAGAACATCCGTTGCCTGGTTTCTCCAGCTTAAAGAGGTTCTCTTGCTCCTAAGCCAAAGGAGAAAGGAGTTCAAATTTACTGAAAGCGACAGCGACGTAGGAGGCAGCAAGGTTGACAAGAAACTTCAGAGCTTTAAAGCCACGCTTGGAGGGAAATCCTTGACTTCAGGCAGTTATGAGGAGGCAGAGGAGGCCATACTTCGGTTCATTCAAAACCACAGGTTTAGGAGTGAAATTGCCGCCCTAAAGAATAACTCAGTTAATGTTTCTAAGGACAGTTCATTGTACAAGTTGGATCCAATATTGGAAGACGGCATTCTCAGAGTTGGGGGTCGCTTACACAGGTCTGCGTTACCATCAGAGATTAAACACCCCATTATCCTTTCTAAAGATTTGCACGTTTCCCAGCTGATTTTACGGCACATCCATCAACAACTAGGACACGCTGGGAGAAACCACATGTTGAGTAAGCTCCGACAAAGATATTGGATAATCAATGCCAACTCTGCCGCAAGGAAAATCATTGCAGAATGTACAACATGTAGACGTTACAGAGGAAAACTTGGAGAGCAGAAGATGGCAGACTTACCGGAAGAGAGGGTACTGCCAGACAAAGCTCCTTTTACAGATGCGGGAGTTGATTATTTCGGCCCCATAGAAGTTAAAAGAGGAAGAAGCTTTATAAAGAGGTATGGAGTTCTTTTCACCTGTTTTACCAGTCGGGCCATACACCTGGAAGTGGCATACTCTTTAGACACGGATTCCTGCATTAACGCTTTGCGGAGATTCCTTTGTAGAAGAGGCCCAGTGTCCAGCCTAAGGTCAGATAATGGCACCAATTTCATCGGAGCAAACAGAGAGTTAAAGCAAAGTCTTACCGCGTTGAATAATGCAAAGATCCAAGGGGCTTTGGCTCAAGATGGGATAAAGTGGAGCTTTAATACGCCTGCAGCCTCACATCAAGGCGGCGTTTGGGAGCGTCTGATCCGGTCAGTAAGAAGCATACTTACCTCGGTTCTCGGGCAGCAGGTCTTGGATGATGAAGGCCTGCAGACACTGTTTTGTGAGGTAGAGGCCATACTAAACGACAGACCCATTGCTAAGGTCTCCGATGACCCCAACGATCTTGAGGCCCTCACACCTAATCATATTCTGCTGCTAAAAGGAAAACCCATCCTCCCCCCAGGACTCTTCGTAAAGAGTGACATGTATATCAAGAGAAGATGGAAGCAGGTACAGTACATTGCTGAACTGTTTTGGAAACGTTGGACGTTTGAATACTTACTGCTAATGCAGGAAAGACAAAAATGGACTATATCAAGGAGAAGTTTCATTCCGGGGATATCGTCATCATTGCTGTTGCTACGGCACCAAGAGGATCCTGGATGATGGGCCGAGTCCTGAGTACTAAGTCAGACTCCAACGGATTGGTTCGTTCTGTGCTCCTCCAGACTAAGACCAGTGTTTTGGAGAGACCTATAACGAAGATCTGTCTGCTTCTGGAGGCCACAGTGTAGCATCATGGACATATGTTCTTTCTTTTTCTCCTCTTCTATTTTCTCGACTGTTTGTTTCTTTTTCAGACAGCCATGGGAAGAAGATTAGAAGAATCTATGTATTAGTTAGGGCATAGCTTGAAAATAGCTCCGTTACAGGAAAAAAAGTAATTGTGAGTTTACACATTTCCCAATTAGGGGCCGGAATGTTGGAGCTATTTCCTTTATTTAGTTTCATATTAGATAAGTAGCATGATTATTTTATTGATTTAATATATATATAATGTCGATGTTGTTTTGGTTAATTTGAGCATTTTTTGTTGGGACTTTTATTTTGATAGTTTTGAGCACCTGTTTCATATTCCATATAATGACGGTCACAATTGGGACAGGTGGGCACTGGGAAAGGTTGTTGGTTTTTTACCAGGGAAAGAGAGGCTAACGTCGGCTTGCTTAAATGGCAAATAAACACGGCATCAGCGCAAAGTTTGGTTTGGACATTGGACTTATTTACCTGCGTACGATTTAATCTTTAAGTGCCCCAGTGGCTGTTTGTATGATTCGATTTGTTTGCTTTCGACTCATTGTGGATTTAAATAGCCACTACACGGTGAGATGAGGAGATACGGTCAGAGGAGGAGATACGGTCAGAGGAGGAGATACGGTGAGATGAGGAGATACGGTGAGATGAGGAGATACGGTCAGAGGAGGAGATACGGTGAGAGGAGGAGATACGGTGAGAGGAGGAGATACGGTGAGAGGAGGAGATACGGTGAGATGAGGAGATACGGTGAGATGAGGAGATACGGTGAGATGAGGAGATACGGTCAGGGGAGGAGATACGGTGAGATGAGGAGATGCGGTGAGATGAGGAGATACGGTGAGATGAGGAGATACGGTGAGATGAGGAGATACGGTGAGATGAGGAGATACGGTGAGATGAGGAGATACGGTGAGATGAGGAGATACGGTGAGATGAGGAGATACGGTGAGATGAGGAGATACGGTGAGATGAGGAGATACGGTGAGATGAGGAGATACGGTGAGATGAGGAGATACGGTGAGATGAGGAGATACGGTGAGATGAGGAGATACGGTGAGATGAGGAGATACGGTGAGATGAGGAGATACGGTCAGAGGAGGAGATACGGTCAGAGGAGGAGATACGGTGAGATGAGGAGATACGGTGAGATGAGGAGATACGGTGAGATGAGGAGATACGGTGAGATGAGGAGATACGGTCAGAGGAGGAGATACGGTCAGAGGAGGAGATACGGTCAGAGGAGGAGATACGGTGAGATGAGGAGATACGGTGAGATGAGGAGATACGGTCAGGGGAGGAGATACGGTGAGGGGAGGAGATACGGTCAGAGGAGGAGATACGGTCAGAGGAGGAGATACGGTGAGATGAGGAGATACGGTGAGATGAGGAGATACGGTCAGAGGAGGAGATACGGTGCATTACCTAGCAACCCGAGCCTTATTATCTAGTGACCACTACGCTCCAGGCCAAATTGTGGTTGATAATATAAAAGCATTCAGTTACCCAGTATCACCAGAATAAAGAGTAGTGTGGCCACTCCAGCTGTGATGTAAAACATGACGCTGATATGATTGGCCAGCTCGTCTATGTCCTCCACATTGGGGACCAGGATTGGAGGAACCAGGAATCCAATAGCAATGCCCAGCTGGAACGAACAGGAACAGTATTATCTACCATTAATGTTTCCAAAAAATAATTAGAATCATGTTTATTCCCCAAGTCTGTTCACACACAAGGAATTTGTTCCGACCCCTAGCTACAGCATTCAAAACACATTTAAAAATGTACAAGAACAGCGCCAACAGAGCAAAACACACAACACGAACAGTCCCGTTACGTTGGATATATATATATAGAATGTGTTGTAACTAGGGGTGTGCGATATGACGATATTTAATCGTCGACTATTAAAATGTCTCCACGATTCACTTTTTAGGAAATATCGTAGAATCGCGCTCCAGTGCACGTTCTATTAGATGCAGATCTATGGCGTTTTTTCAGAGCTAACAACATGCAATGCGCGATGCGCTATATGTCAGCGTGTTAACACTAGAAGCGCCAACAGCCCATGCCCGCGGGCGTTGCAGTTAGTAAATAAAATAAATATATAATGTTGAAAAGCTACAGCCTCGTCCTTCCATGACTTTTCCTAAATATGTGCATTTTACCTTGTCCCGTTTTCAGAAACTGGACGCGTTTTGGTCTGATCTCGTTTTGGTCTGATCTATATTGGACTCGTTTTGGTCTGGTCTTTATGAAACTGGATCCGCTTTGGTCTGGTCTATTTAAAACTCGACGCGTTTTGGTCTAGTCTACATAAAACTGGACGCGTTTTGGTCCGATCTATATGAAACTGGATATATGTAACCGATTAATTTGCTGCGGTCTCATGTGCACTCATAACATCACTAATGAACACTGCGCGCAGTGCAACCCGTTAGTATGCGTGTCCTGCTCAGGCAGACAAAAGCTGCGAGATATACATAGATAATAGATTGATTGGCTTGGTTGAATTTGAATGAACTAGAAAAAAGAGGTAGGCCTACGTTTATAAAGAAATATATGTTTTACTAAATAAACAGAACGAAAATATAAAACGAAATTGATTAATGTATCTACCGGGTAACAGCAGAATATACCCGACCGTGACCAATATACAAACTGTAAAATACGTGTTTCATTGTCTACAGTGCCTTAGTTACTGGACTGTAATTACTATAGGCTAATACATTTTACAAATGTAAATGATCGAATTATACACTGTAGCCTAATGTTTTTATTTCAAGAGTCTGTGTTGCAATATATACGGCCAATCATGCCCAAATCATTTGATTGCGCGTCTCTTGTGATCTAAAATGTTTTAGCATTTATTACATCAAAATAGGACATACAGTTTGATGGATTTTCATTTATTCGATCTTTAGAATATTTAAATATCATATCCTGTGCATTTTAAAATCATGGTTTTAATTTTGTATTGTATGGTTACATAACACAATAAATAGGCTACATACTATTTTATTAAAATGTTTTACATCATAATGCATCCTAATTCATTTAATTCAGGATGATAACACAGTAGATCATCTGATGCTGTAGATGGATGGCAGGTTACACAGTGAATGGATGGTGAAGCTGCGGATGAGAATGAAGGTGCTTCTTTGCACAATTGCACTTCCATTAACTATACACGTGATTAAAATATGCTACTTTAAATTTTTTCCCTTTTATGTTTTGTTACCTTGTATGTCTATATTTTTTAAATGGAGATATAATTTGCTTGTATTGCGGCTCAGTAATTTGCAAAATAGTCTTAAAAAGCAACATGAAAAAGAATCGTGATAAAATCGCGAATCGTGATTTTTCCTGAAAAAATCGTGATATGATATTTTTCCCATATCGCCCACCCCTAGTTGTAACGGGTATATATAGAATGCGTTGTAACGGGTATATATAGAATGCGTTGTAACGGGTATATATAGAATGCATTGTAACGGGTATATATAGAATGCGTTGTAACGGGTATATATAGAATGCGTTGTAACGGGTATTTATAGAATGCGTTGTAACGGGTATATATAGAATGCCTTGTAACGGGTATTTATAGAATGCGTTGTAACGGGTATATATAAAATGCGTTGTAACGGGTATATATAGAATGCGTTGTAACGGGTATATATAGAATGCCTTGTAACGGGTATTTATAGAATGCGTTGTAACGGGTATATATAAAATGCGTTGTAACGGGTATATATAGAATGCGTTGTAACGGGTATATATAGAATGCTTTGTAACGGGTATTTATAGAATGCGTTGTAACGGGTATTTATAGAATGCGTTGTAACAGGTATATATAGAATGCGTTGTAACGGGTATATATAGCATGCGTTGTAACGGGTATATATATATATAGAATGCGTTGTAACGGGTATATATTCAGATTCACTTTATTAGCCATTTGCAGTATAAAACCACATTGGAAAAAGATGTGCAAGAAGCTCAAAGTGCAATGTCAACACATAAGAAGACGTAACATAAAACAAACAAAGAAACAGAATGCGTTGTAACGGGTATATATGGAATATGTTGTAACGGGTATTGTGTGTGTGTGTGTAATGTGTGTGTGTGGGGGGTTGTAATGTGTGTGTGTGTGGGGGGTTGTAATGTGTGTGTGTGTGTGTGTGTGTGTGGGGGGGGCTGTAATGTGTGTGTGTGTGTGTGGTTAGGGTTATATGGTAAGCCCCACCCACTAGCATACATTTAATGGTATGCCCCACCCACTAGCATACATTGAATGGTAAGCCCCACCCACTAGCATACATTGAATGGTAAGCCCCACCCACTAGCATACATTGAATGGTAAGCCCCACCCACTAGCATACATTGAATGGTAAGCCCCACCCACTAGCATACATTGAATGGTAGGCCCCACCAACTAGCATACATTGAATGGTAAGCCCCACCCACTAGCATACATTGAATGGTAAGCCCCACCCACTAGCAGCCATTGAATGGTAAGCCCCACCCACTAGCATACATTGAATGGTAAGCCCCACCCACTAGCATACATTGAATGGTAAGCCCCACCCACTAGCATACATTGAATGGTAAGCCCCACCCACTAGCATACATTGAATGGTAAGCCCCACCCACTAGCATACATTGAATTGTAAGCCCCACCCACTAGCATACATTGAATGGTAAGCCCCACCCACTAGCATACATTGAATGACAACCCGTGCATACAACTCTGTGCATACAACTCTGTGCATACAACTCTGTGCATACAACTCTGTGCATACAACCCTGTGTGTGCATACAACTCTGTGAATACAACCCTGTGTGTACATACAACTCTGTGCATACAACTCTGTGCATACAACTCTGTGCATACAACCCTGTGTGTGCATAGTTGCATACAACGCTGTGCATACAACTCTGTGAATACAACCCTGTGTGTGCATACAACTCTGTGCATACAACTCTGTGCATACAACTCTGTGCATACAACTCTGTGCAACTAGAGGTGTAAGCTGTCGGCTCAGAGCTTCTAGTAGGTATCAAAGAGAACCCATTTGAAAGTGTTGAGAAAACAAAAGTATGTTAAAAACATAAGTGCAATTATTTTTTTACTTGAGATCTTGGTCCTGCCTGTGGGCTAGAACATACCTGGTTTCCAAAGACACCGATGGAGCAAGCTGTAGACACCTCCTCTGAGCCGAACCACACGGATGCAATTTTAGAAGGCATCCCGAGGATAAACACCTGAGCCAGAGAGCAGCAGAACTGTCCCAGCATGGTCACCGGGAACAGGTCGGGTCTCACGCTGGCTACCTTGATCCAAGTCCCCGCACAATTAAGTGCCGTAGCCACCAATGCAATCACACGGAGACCCTTTTTATCCAGAACCCAGGTGACAGGGAATATGAAGGGAATGTAAGTCAACATGTAAATCATAGACATCCAATCTATAGTGAAGGAATCCACGCTGTAGAACCTCATGAATATGTTGTTGATAATTCCGTATTGGATCCATTGGAATGAGTTGCAGAGAGAATAGCAGCTGAATAGTAAAACTATTAACCAACGCCGCTTGGACAGTTTGATAGTTGGATCCTTTCTGTTCAACTTCACTTGTTTGTTGGAATCTAAGTGAACCGTCTCGTTTTCTGATTCAATCATCTGATTTATTTCCACGTTCATTTCACCATCAACCAATGAGGATTGTTCTTTTTTAGTGATTAATGACACTAATACCACTTATTATTTAGTTAGGGTAAGTGATTAATGACACATAGACACAACTACACGACCTCTAACCCACTAATGACACATAATGCCGAAAACACTTTCTATTTCCTGAGATAAGTTAACCAATATTGTTTAAACAAATACAAAATAAGTTAGCCATTAAATAATAACAATTTAAGCCAAATGTTTCAACAACACCCTGAACATTAACTTTATAACAAGTTTTTAACCTTCCTATACTCACTGCCCCGCATACAGATCCAGTTAGTTTCTATTGACCAGATACATTTTAACTTATTCTATAACTACTATTTCCCCATAACTAAACGACACATTTTAACTTCCCCTAAACCAGAATGCAGCACGTATATTCTCCTCTAACTTATCCTATATCCTCATAACTGTCTATTCCGCTGTAACTTCTCCTGAATCATAACTAAGCGCCTCCCTGTGTGTCGAGAGTTGGTTTTACGTCACCACGTGGTTTTACGTCATATGTGGTTTTACGTCACCACGTGTTCGACTCATGAATGTATTAAGAGAACTGGATACAGTGTTCTGTGGGAACTGGGAAGCCCCGTACATTCCAATGAGAGTGATCAGAAAATGGATGTATTAAGAGAACTGGATACAGTGTTCGGCCGGAAGCCCCGTACATTCCAATGAGAGTTTTTTTTTTTTTTTTTTCAAATCTTTATTAAATCTTCACGATACAAACAGTGAAACAAAACAAGCAAACAGAGTCATTAATACAGAATAATAATAAAAAAACATAAGTCAAGAACAGAGCCAGGGGGAGTTTCAAACGTATACATAAAAGATAGAACATAATTGAATAGTTTTCGCAGCCTTCTTATTTTTTGAGTCATAGATGGATTTGATGTACTGTTCGGTCTCCCTGCCAAAAGCAGCAAACGAAGGTCTAGAACCACAAAATTTAGCTTTATGAATATGGTACTTCCCTAAAAGGATCAATAAATTAATTAGGTATAATTCTTTCTGTTTCCTACTCTTGTTGTTATGGAGACCAAGCAACACATCCATCCACACCAAAGAAAAATCTGAGACAAGTTTAACATTAACATAACAAGAGAGATCTTTCCAGAAAGTGGTGGTGTAGGGACATTGCCAGAACAGGTGCATCATTGTTTCAGGACATAATCCACAGAAAGAGCAATTAACACAAATATCAAGCTTAAACCTAAGGAGATATTGCTTAGCAGGATAATATCTATGAATGATTTTGAAAGATACTTCTCTTACTTTATTCGTAAGGAGGTATTTATAAGGAAGGTTCCATATCTTCCCCCAATTCAGGTTGTCAACAAAATTAGACCAATAGGGAACAACATTAGGGGTGCTGGTGACATCTCTCTGGAATAAAGAGCGGATGTTACGATTATTATTACTCATTGAAGTCGCAAAACATATTTTACCAACTGAGGTCAACTTTGGGTCCAGATCTGGTAGGCAATCTGGTTTTCCAGTCCCTTTTAAGAGAGTAAGAATTCCAGATGGGATCTCATCCATAACAATTGCAAATTCTCTTGGGGTGATTGGAATGCCAAAGGTGTGAAGGAAATCAGAATAATTCAGTAATAGACCATTTTCATCTAGTATTTGGGATACTAGAATTAAGTTATTGTTGAACCAAGTTTTATAAAATAAAGATTTATTCTTGAACTTAATAAGCAGATTATTCCAGATGAAGCACCTATGTGGGGAGAAATTGTGTTTGTAGATTAACGACCATGCTAAGAGCATTTGTTTGTGGAATTTAGATAACATTACAGGAATTTTTTCTATGTTATAGTTACACAAAAGTAAAAATTCTAGACCACCAACCTTGGAGAAAATATAGTTAGGTATAAAATTCCATGTAGATGTGGGATTATTTAAAAAATGTTTTATCCAATTTATTTTAAAAGTATTATTAAGAGTTGTAAAATCAAGAAAGTTTAGACCACCACGTTCAAAGGTGTTCATAATAACAGACTTTTTCACATAATGCGTCTTGTTCTTCCAAATGAAATTGAAAAGTAATCTATCAATGGCATTACAGATTTTTTTGTTGACAAACAAGGGGATAGCTGCATATGTAATACGGGATAAACCTTCAGCCTTTGTCAACAATACGCGTCCTTTCAAGGATAAATCTCTCTGCAGCCATTGATTTAGCCTTTTCTTTGTCTTTTCACTAATCAAATTAAAGTTTACAGAGCATCTCTCCTCCTCATTTTTCGTCACAGTAATCCCAAGATATGTAACCTTATCTTGGGATTACTGTGACGAAAAATGAGGAGGAGATTGGTATGTTACTAACCTGGGAGGAGTCGCTTTCTTTAAGGGAAAAAAGTTCACACTTCTTCAGATTTAAGCAGAGTCCAGAAGCTGCAGAAAATAATTCTATTGTTTTGATAGCGATTGGCACTTGGCTGGCATTTCTTAAAAATAGAGTAGTATCATCTGCTAGCTGGGTGAGGATAACTTCTTTTTCTGCAATTGAAATTCCTTTTAAAGCACTATTTTTAATATGGGTAGAAAGAAGTTGTGTACATAAAATAAACAGGTAAGGCGAGGCCGGGCAGCCCTGCCGGATGCCTCTTTACAGCTCAAATCTCGGCGATGTCCCACTTTTTAATCTGATAGAGCTATTGCCTCTGCCGTAAATTGTTCTAACAGCCTTATAGAAAAACTCTCCAAAACCAAATTTCTCAATAGTTTGAAATATAAAGTTATGCTCTACTGTGTCAAATGCTTTATAGAAGTCCAAGAAAAGGATAAAACTCTCATCAGGACATAAAAATTAATAATCAATTATATCTAAAACAAGCCGAATATTGTTTGAGATATGTCTTTTCCTCATAAATCCTGATTGGACTTCGTCAATAATAGGGTCTAGAACATTTTTTAATCGTTTTGCAATAATTGAGGCAGAAACTTTGTAGTCAGTGTTAAGTAATGAAATAGGTCGGCAATTGTCAATCGACAGTGGATCCTTTTTGGGTTTGGGGATTAATGTAATTAAGCCTTGGGTCAGTGATGGAGGTAGAGAACCTTTTTCAACACTTTCCATAATTACTTTAAGTAGAAAGGGAGCTAAATCTTGTGCAAAAGCCTGATAAAACTCTGCAGAGAGGCCATCAACTCCAGGCGATTTGTTAGTTTTACAATGTTCAATTACAAACATGATTTCCTGCAAGGTTATAGGGTCATCACAGAGTTTCCTATCATCTTGAGAGATTGGTGTGACGATAAGAGGGTTCAAGAATGTAGTGGTTGATTGATGGCAATACTTCGACTTGTATAACTTACTATAGAAGTCTGAACAGAAGTCAGCTATGCTCTTCGGATTATCAGTCACAGTACCGTCAATATTAAGTTGCTGGATTAAATTGACCTTCCCATGATATCTTTCTAATCCAAAAAAATAGGCAGAATTCTGCTCCCCTTCTTCAATCCACCTTTTCCTTGACCTTATAAAGGCACCTTTTGCTTTGTTTGAGTAAATCTCATTTAGTTTAAGTTGTTCCGAAATTAAAGTTAGTCTTTCCTCTTCTGATATGTCTGCAGGGACCTTCTGGTATAAAGAAATTATTTTAGAAACTACCCTCTCTTCCTCCAATTTATGCTTTTTTGCTAAGGTACTACCATAATTCCTCAAATATTGGCCAGTTTTAAATTTCAGAAGTTCCCAATTGCTAGCAAAAGCACCCTCGGACTTCGCTCTATTCCAAAATTCCAATATTAGTTTTTTAATGTCTGATTTTACCACATCGTGTTGTAAAAGCGAACTGTTTAGTTTCCAGTAAGCATTTCTACATCTAGTAGAGGGGGCAGAGTGCAATGGGATAAAGATGGAGACTGCATTATGATCTGTTAATGGGGTTGTGATGATATTAACTGATATTTTATCAATACTCAAATGATCAGAAACTAACCAATAGTCCAATCGTGAACGTCTGGTGGCACTTCTGTTACTCCAAGTAAAAGCACTTATGTTAGGATTGTTGAACCTCCATACATCAATTAAGTTACATTTTTGCATAAATAACTTCACATTTTCATTTACTGCAGTGGAAACACGTGGAGGCCAACAGTCAATGATGTGATCTAATATCATGTTGAAATCCCCCCCTATCACTATACCAGAGTTTGGAAAGTTATTAAGGGTATTTTGTATATGCTTCTCTAAGGATTCTAGCATTATGTCGTTCTCATGGTTAGAATTATAGCCATATATGTTAATCACTATCAAAGTAAAGCTTTCAATGGTTAACACCTGAAAAACAAAATGACCTGATGTATCACTGACAGATAAAAGAATAGTCCCTGGAAAATTGTATTTCAGGGTCGCAACCCCAGCAGAATGTTCAGACACATGAGCCTGCCACAGATCATTTGGGATCTCCGTAATCTACTATCGTCTGGAACTGAGTGGGACTCTTGAATGAAACAGAAATCAGATTTTTGCTGCTTGACAAACAAAAATAACGCCTTGCGCTTAACAATATTCCTTATCCCCCTGGCATTGAGAGTAATGATAGATAAAGACGTATTAACAACAACAGATAGAACAATGTAAACAGTAAAGTTTGGATGAAACTAGGCTTTAACCTTTAACCTTACTGTAAGGAGCGGCTCAATTTTAACTTAAATAAAAAGTGCATAGTGAAACTAGTAAAAAGTAAAGAGGTATCTAGGTTCTCAGTTGACAAATTAGCACATACCAGTTATTAGCCAATAATATACATAAAGTGCTAGCCTCTAGGACATTGCACAGAATTTGACTGGATGTAAAAGATATTGTCTTGTAAACATATTCAGTTGAGTGATATGAACGTGCTCATCAGCCCTTAGAGAAGTATTAAAGAAATAAAGTGCTTCTCAGAACAGATAGACAAACCTAAACACAGTGAATGAAAAGCATCTGTTAATTATAGCTTAACTTGGCTTAAGGCACCTGTTGACATGTGTGGCGTTTACCACTTTCAGGTATCTGGAAACAGTTCAGCCCCGTTGGCAAAGGCTCGACCTCCCAGGAAGTAAGCAGCGTTCCCTTGTTCTCTCGCTTTAGCCACCAGCGGCCACAGCTGCATCCTCCGCTCTCTGACTGCTGGGGACAGGTCTTCTGCAAAACGTAGCTTGTTGTTTTGAAGAAAGGAGGACTTCTTAGCAGCTTTCCAGACAGCATCGCGGTAAATACGGGCACCAAACTGTAGAATTATCCCTCGAGGCTTGGTGGCATCTTTCTTTGGTTGGCCCAGACGGTGCACTGAGTCAATAACATCGGGGAGTTTGGCCTTGTGCTCCGGTAGGATGGTCTGACAGATGTGTATAACCTCTTGGCGGACGTTCTGCTCTTTGTTTTCAGCCACACCGTAGAGTCGCAGGTTCCACCGACGCGAGTAGTTCTCCAGTTCAGTAATACATTGTTCCATTTGACTCGCCTTTTTCTCCGCCACCTTGACTCGGTCATCAATGTGTGTCAATTTACCTTTCACTCCACGGATCTCAGCGCAGGCAAAATCAACAGTCTTCTTCAGCCCCTCAATCTTCAGTGTATTGTTAGAGATCATTCTCTCCACACTCTTTTCCAGAGAGTCCATTCTCGTGTTGAAGATGGCTGATATTTTCTGTACAATACCTTCACTGTCTAGATCCAAGGAGCGCTGCGACTTCATTTTCTTTGGTGCAGGAGGTTTTGAGGGAGTTGTGGAAGGAGTTACGGGGGGATGGGGGAGATCTGGGTCCCCCAGGGAAATCACAGGTGCATCTGCCATGCAGTAGTCGTGTAAGTTGTTCATCAGCGGATTGTCCGTTCGTACCTGCATGCTGCCGTAGTTGTGGTATGCTAGCTAGTAATGATGTTAGTCCCCCACGTGTGTCGTTAAGAGGCGCTAATACTACACAATACGAGCTTAATAATGTTGACAAGATGCACTCAGCTCTTCATTAAGATACCTCCAACAATATACTACACATACAATATACTAAAAAACTATATTTCACTCAAATGCGAGTCTAAATATGAACAGCTCCGAAGCGTACGTGCACTCACACCGCCATCTTGCCGGAAGTCTGACATTCCAATGAGAGTGATCATTCAGAAGCGCATAAAATGGTGCGCTTTTTATGCGCCAACATGGAGCTTGGGTTCAGAAATTGTATATTTAATGTTAGACAGCTCTTTAATAACGAAGGTCTGCTTTTTAGGTATGCAGAGTTTCTTTCAGAGTTTAGCATACCGGTATTTCCGGTATTTCTGCCTCTCCTGCAATCTCATATTGGAATAGGCTCTTTGATCATTTAAATTGGAAAAACTTATGGTCCATACAACATAGATTCTCACAAACAAAGTAAAAGAAATATCTTTTAAATTAATTCATAATTTTTACCCAGCCAAAAATTTCCTTAAAAAAAGATTAAGATCTGATTTTGACATATTTTGCTCTTTCTGTCAGAATGATACTGAAAATATTCTTCAAACTTGTTTTCTTGTCGTGCAGTTATACTCAACAACTTTGGAAAGATGTTAGTTTTTATCTCAAGCAATATCTTACAAAATTTCTCTAAGAATACCCAATTTTTTTTTTTGGATTTTTGAAGCGGATTCGAATGCTTGCTATATAATAAATCTAATTATTTTCTTGTGCAGATTCTATATTCATAAATGTAAATATTCAAATTGTAAACCAATTCTTTTAGGATTTTTGCGTGAGATAAAACATTACTTAACTACAATCTCATCTTCTCTTAATCCAAAAGCAATCAAAACTTGCAAGACTTACAAACTTTTTGATTTATTTGATGTTTAGAACTCCTTTCATTTAAGTAATGCGCTCTATTTATTTACCCCTTTGTTTTTATTTTCCTTCTTTATTCTTGCTAGTGTAACACTAATTGTTTTTTGTATTATGATGCTGTTGAAATATTTTCTTTCTATATTCTTGATATTTGCTCTTTGCATAATAACTATTTATGTGTTCTATCTCTGTTTCACAATGTATTCGGAATGTTCAAATAAAGCATTAAAAAAAAGATAATTAAAAAAAATAATAAAAATAAATAATCAACTTTGAAAAAAAGTTAAATTACGTTTAAACTTTAAAAAAAAAACATGGAGCTTGGATTTTCCGCGTTGACTGGCCCATGATGTCATGATGGACATGCGCACTAGCAATAAGTTGCAGTGTTTGTTGCTATATTTAGTATTCATACCCCTCTAGCGATAAATTGTAAAAAAAAAAAGCGTCTAGCGACACATCTAGCTACTTTTTCTGGTGTTATTGGAGAGTTTTGGAGACTGACGTTAAAGAAGCATGTATGGTCATATCGTATGGAGTTACATTTGTCTCAAAAAGAACAAACAAAATTATTACTATTGCAACCAAAAAGAGAGCGTATCTGATAACAGTTAGACAAAGAGTGACAGCGTTGCGTTGAGCGCAAAATTCTAGACTGAAAATATGTTATTCTAATGTAGCCAACGTCTAGCAGACGATAAAGAAGCTAACAAGCAGAACAGAATGGCGTCGGACAATCATCGGCTGCAGGTGGTTTTGATTTAGATAACACCGTTTATGTGGTAGAAAGGTAATTAAATAGTAGATAGTCTCACCCACCTGCGGGTCAACGCAACGCTGTCACTCTTCGTCCAACTAAGTTACAATAAACATTTTCCTTATTTTAAAATGAATTAACCTAATTTAAGAGTAATACTAAAAGTTATATTATAGCCTAATGTATGTAATATATAAACATATGCTACTTATATGTAATGTTACACGTTTCATTGTTGATGTTGTACCGTCTGTGTCTCATATTAATAAATGAAATGCTTTTATTGTTATTGCCAAGAGGTGAAATAAGTATTTAATAAGTATATTAGAAATAAGACAGATATATATGAGCATGCGCAGGGGCAACATGGACGGGCGCAGTCCCGCGGGTCTGCTCGCGTCCATTATGCGCGTTCGTCATGCCTAGTTTAATAAATCTGGATTCGGCTACTAGAAAATGTTAAAAATGTTTAAAAAATTGTTTTAAACAAGGACCCTTTAAATGTTCAGGCTGGTAAGTTGATGTACCCCCCCAAAAATATCAGCTGAAATATTGAAGTTTCTTTCGCCATGCAAGTCTATGGGAAAAAGTATTTCTGTGCCATGGGGTGCAGTACCACCCTTATCCACTATGGGGTGCAGTACCACCCTTATCCACTACGGGATGCAGTACCACCCTTATCCACTATGGGGTGCAGTACCACCCTTATCCACTATGGGGTGCAGTACCACCCTTATCCACTATGGGGTGCAGTACCACCCTTATCCACTATGGGGTGCAGTACCACCCTTATCCACTACGGGATGCAGTACCACCCTTATCCACTATGGGGTGCAGTACCACCCTTATCCACTATGGGGTGCAGTACCACCCTTATCCACTATGGGGTGCAGTACCACCCTTATCCGCTATGGAGTGCAGTACCACCCTTATCCGCTATGTGGTGAAGTACCACCCTTATCCACTATGGGGTGCAGTACCACCCTTATCCGCTATGGGGTGCAGTACCACCCTTATCCGCTATCGGGTGCAGTACCACCCTTATCCGCTATGGGGTGCAGTACCACCCTTATCCGCTATCGGGTGCAGTACCACCCTTATCCGCTATGGGGTGCAGTACCACCCTTATCCGCTATGGGGTGCAGTACCACCCTTATCCGCTAAGCCCATGGTGGCTTTTAAAGATGGCGTCCTTCCTGGGGGCTTGGTCCAACTCCTCCTACAATGAACTCTGGTTGTTGTTAAATTGAGATTCTGGAAGTAGAGGCGAATGAACTCTAGATAAAATATGTCCAGAATATGTCTATGTTAAGCTTGTTATTTTCAAATATTATTCTGTTAAAACTAGGATAGCAAGTGTCAGATTTTAAGTTTGAATACGTGTGGATCATGATTACAAAATGTCATGATCCACTGGGAGGAGCTACAGGGTTACAAGCAAACATCCGACTGATCTGATTTGTTTGGTGAACAGTTTGTGTTTGGTCTCGAACAAGCAACCAAAGGCAAACCATTTATGATTCTCTGTTTATGCACAAACAGTGTACTTATGGTTATATATTAACATACAGTATATTAACATACACTGATAAGCCAAAACTTATGCATAATAGGCTGTTGGTCCTGAGAAACAGGAAATAACTTGATTGCCATGATATAGATTAATTTCAACTTTATTGTCCCTGGATACAAGTGCAATACAACATCATGCAGTTTGCGTCCATCCAGAAGTGCAAAAGCCCTTCATCTCTATGCAGAGGATACCATCCTGTACACGTCAGGTCCTTCATCTCTATGCAGAGGATACCATCCTGTCAGGCTCTCCATTTCTATGCAGATGATACCATCCTGTACACGTCAGGTCCTTCATCTCTATGCAGAGGATACCATCCTGTCAGGCTCTCCATCTCTATGCAGATGATACCATCCTGTACACGTCAGGTCCTTCATCTCTATGCAGATGATACCATCCTGTCAGTCTCTTCATCTCTATGCAGATGATACAATCCTGTTAGTCTCTTCATCTCTATGCAGATGATACCATCCTGTTAGTCTCTTCATCTCTATGCAGATGATACCATCCGGTCAGGCTCTCCATCTCTATGCAGATGAGACCATTATTTTTTTTTTACCTTTATTTAACCAGGAAGTCCCATTGAGATTCAGAATCTCTTTTACAAGAGAGACCTGGCCAGGATAGCAGCCGAATCACAACAAATGCATACATAATAAACCGAGTTACATTTACATGATAAGAAAGTACAAAAAAAAAAAAACACAGCGAGACTCAAGAAAAACAAGAACATATCTCCTTCACCACAGTCTTTACAGTAGTTCTAAAATCATTTATAGACATAAGTATTTCTACCTTCAGTTCTTTCTGAAAATGATTCAACCCCCAAGGTGCTGAATAAGAGAAGGCAGTTTTTCCCAAATCGGTTGCAGCTCGTGGCACGTTAAAAAGCAGCCACTTTGAGGAGCGTAGCTGATAGGTACCAGAGCAGACAGAGAGGAGGTTACAGAGGTACAGTGGAAGTTTGCCAAGTATAGCTTTATAAATGCCTACGAATTTTTAATGATGTCCAACCAACTAAATCATAAAGAATGCAGTGATGGGTGAGGAACTTTGTATTGGTTATGAATCTTAGTGATGCATGGTAAACTGAGTCAACATGACGCAAGATGGAAGATGCAGCATGCATATACAATATATCTCCATAATCAATTACAGACAGAAAAGTAACTTCCACAAGTTTCTTCTTAGCACTAAAAATAAAACAGGATTTGTTTCTGAAATAAAAACCAAGTTTAACCCTAAGTTTCTTGACTAAAGCAGTAATATGTTCATTGTAGGAGAGCTTATCATCTATCCATATCCCCAAGTACTTATATGAAGACACTCTCTCAATTGAATTCCAATCTAAGGACAAGAGACCACAGTTGTCCAGTGGCTGCGCTCGAGCTTTTGAGATGACCATAAACTTAGTTTTTTGTGAATTTAAAACGATTTTTAGACTCAATAATGTATTTTGCAATACCTGAAATGCAGTCTGAAGTTCCTGCACAGCTGCTGAAATAGTAGAAGCCTGGGTGTAAACCACTGTATCATCAGCATAAAAAATGTAATTTGGCTTGAATATCTCTATCCAGATCATTTATAAAAATTGAAAATAAAATTGGTCCTAAGATTGATCCCTGAGGGACACCTTTGGTTATCTCAAGAAAGTCCGATTTATAACCTTCAGCATAAACACATTGAGTACGATCTACAAGATAATTTTGGAACCATGCAACACCCTTTTCACCTAAACCAACTGAACGTAGTCTGGTCAATAACAATCCGTGATCGACTGAATCAAATGCCTTAGAAAGATCAACAAATAATGCAGCAGCATCATATACACCTCAGGTCCTTCATCTCTATGCAGATGATACCATCATGTACACCTCAGGTCCTTCATCTCTATGCAGATGATACCATCATGTCAGGCTCTTCATCTCTATGCAGATGATACCATCATGTACACCTCAGGTCCTTCATCTCTATGCAGAGGATACCATCCTGTACACATCAGACCCTTCATCTCTATACAGATGATACCATCCTGTACACATCAGGTCCTTCATCTCTATGCAGATGATACCATCCTGTACACATCAGGCCCTTCATCTCTATGCAGATGATACCATCATGTCAGGCTCTTCATCTCTATGCAGATGATACCATCCTGTACACATCAGGCCCTTCATCTCTATACAGATGATACCATCATGTACACATCAGGCCCTTCATCTCTATACAGATGATACCATCCTGTACACATCAGGCCCTTCATCTCTATACAGATGATACCATCATGTACACCTCAGGTCCTTCATCTCTATACAGATGATACCATCCTGTCAGGCCCTTCATCTCTATGCAGATGATACCATCCTGTCAGGCCCTTCATCTCTATGCAGATGATACCATCCTGTACACATCAGGTCCTTCGTTAGATACTCAAATCTCCAGGAGAGTTTTAATGCCATTCAGCATTCCTTCCATAACCAATACAGTGCAATACATGCTTTTCAACCAATCTCTGCCCAAACCTGCCTGTCTAATCAGCATCGCCTGCATGCTGGAAGGGACTGAACTAGAATATGTTGGTACATATAAATATCTAGGTGTTTTGTTAGACAGCTCTCTCTCTCCTTCCAGTCGCACATAAACAAACTCAAGTCTAAAATTAAGTCCAGAATCGGTTTTCTTTTTCGTAACTGAGCCTTCTTCACTCATGCGGCCAAACTTGCCTTGGTGAAAATTACTATTATTCCAATGTTCGACTTTGGCGATGTCATTTATAGAACTGCCTCAAACTCCCTCTTTAAAAAACTGGATGTGGTGTTATATGTTTGGTAAATGCTGCTCTTTTATATAGCGCTTTTATCCAAAGCGCTTTACAGATCCTGTGTCAAATTCACCCATTCATTCACTCATGGCGACTCCAAGGCGACTGAGCGAAGAGCAGCAGCTGGGGTTAGGCGTCTTGCTCATGGACACCTCAACACTTTCCCAGGAGGAACCGAGGATCGAACCACCAACCTTACGATTGATAGACAACCAACTCAACACCACTGCCCCATACGACACCCACCACTGCCCCATATCACCCACCACTGCCCCATACGAAACCCACCACTGCAAGTTTTACACATTAGTCGGCTGGCTGTCGTTAATCACTCTGCGCTTAACTTATTGCTACCAAGTTATTTACAAGTCTCTGCTTGGCAAAGTCCCACTGTACCTAAGCTTTCTAGTTACCATTGCTTTACCCACCCACAGTCTACGCTCAAGTAGGTATATCGCCTTAGTCACCCCGAAAGCCTGCACAACATTAGGCCGCCAATTCTTCCAGTTTGCAGCAGTCAATGACTGGAACGAATGACAAAAACAATAAAGCTTGAAACCCTTATCCCACCAGCTGCCTTTAAACTGCTCCTGTTTGAACTCCTGTCTGATCTCTGTACCTTTTAACTGTCTTTAACCTCTTCTCACTTCTGCCCTGCCATTTTACACAGTGGAACTCTCTCACCTGCACTGCTGTCATACATGTTTACATTTTTTCCTTATCTTGGCCAGGTCGCAGTTTCAAATTACTCAGCCTGGAGGAGTGTTTTGGGTGTGTGATTGTGGGACTGTGGTTCTGTGTGTCTGCGTGTCTGTGGTTCTTTGGGACTGTGGTTCTGTGGGTCTGTGGGTCTGTGGGACTGTCGGTCTGTGGTTCTTTGGGACTGTGGTTCTGTGGGTCTGTGGGTCTGTGGGACTGTCGGTCTGTGGTTTTGTGGGTCTGTGGGACTTTGGGACTGTGGTTCTGGGGGATTGTCTGATTAAATTTGTTTTTCAGTCTGTGGTTCTGTGGGACTGTGAGTCTGTGGTTGTTACGTCCCCCTCCTAGGGTTAGGGTTATTATTATACCCTAACCCTAACCCAACCCTAACCCTAACCCAACCCTAACCCAACCCTAACCCTAACCCTAACCCAACCCTAACCCTAACCCAACCCTAACCCTAACCCTAACCCAACCCCTGCCACCGTGAGGAGCGTGGTGGAAAAAGGTATGGAGTCGTGGGTGTGAATGATGACACCTACAACAATGTCTGACCGTTTGAAAAAGAAAAGTTTTAATAAGAGTTTTATTTGCTCCTATTACACGGTACTGCAGGGAAAAAGGGGCTGGACGAGACCAAAGCAAAGAACAAAACGGTGAACACTTTCCTCGCTGAACCTCAGCTCCCCCCCTTCCCATCTCGGGCGCGGTTGAGGCCCACTACACAGAAATACAAGGGGTGGTCCGCCCAGATCTTGCCTAGTGTATTTAGACAGGCGGTATCAGCTACTGGAGGTGTAAACCCATGGGTCTCTTGCCTACAATTTCCTCTCTCCCCCTGAAACACAAAGAGAAGGTAATTAACCCAAATGATAGGTTATAATATGATAGGCACAAAACATGCCCTAAAAGGGAAACAACACACACACTCTAACTAAGAGTGAACGACCAAAGAAATGTGAGCCAGAGAGACCTTATAGTCCCAAACAGAGAGCCCCGAAGGATCCAAAATGGCAGGCCTTTATGGACCTGCTCAGCTGCCGCCACTAACGAATGGGGAGGAGTCCAGAGGTGATTATCCAATGTCTGAGGGACAGCCATCTTGCCTGCAAACGAGAACATTGACACCAAGGTACAGGACACAAAACAACTTACACCACAGAACGTAACAGTGGTACTGTGGGGCTGTGGGACTGTGTGTCTGTGGTTCTGTGTGTCTGTGTGTCTGTGGTTCCGTGAGACTGTGGGTCTGTGTGTCTGTGGGTCTGTGGTTCTGTGTGTCTGTGTGTCTGTGGTTCCGTGAGACTGTGGGTCTGTGTGTCTGTGGGTCTGTGGGTCTGTGGGACTGTGGTTCTGTGGGACTGTGGTTCTGTGGTTCTGTGGGACTGTGGGTCTGTGGGACTGTGGGTCTGTGGTTCTGTGGGATTGTCTGATTAAATTTGTTTTTCAGTCTAAAATCAACTATTCATTCAAAATAGAAACATTTATTCAACAATTTCTAACAGTGTTTGTAATGGCCAAAACAACATGAATATATCCATATTGGATAAATTATTTGATATTTGATTTGATTTGTAAATGTTATAGCATCAATATATACAGTGGGGCAAAAAAGTATTTAGCCACCAATTGTGCAAGTTCTACCACTTAAAAAGATGAGAGAGGCCTGTAATTTTCATCATAGGTACACTTCAACTATGAGAGACAAAATGAGACAAAAAAAACAGAAAATCACATTTTATTTGCAAATTATGGTGGAAAATAAGTATTTGGTCACCTACAAACGAGCACGATTTCTGGCTCTCACAGACCTGTATCTTCTTCTTTAAGAGGCTCCTCTGTCCTCTACTCGTTACCTGTATTTAAGGCACCTGTTTGAACTTGTTATCAGTATAAAAAACACCTGTACACCTGCACCAGGCTGTGAAGACTGAATGTGCAACAGGTAAGCAGCTTGGTGTGAAGAAATCAACTGTGGGAGCAATTTTTAGGAAATGGAAGTCCACTGATAATCTCCCTCGATTTGGGGCTCCATGCAAGATCTCACCCGGTGAGGTCAAAATGATCATAAGAACAGTAAGCAAAAATCCCAGAACCACACGGGGGGACCTAGTGAATGACCTGCAGAGAGCTGGGCCCAAAGTAACAAAGGCTCCCATCAGCAACACACTACGCCGCCAGGGACTCAAATGCTGCAGTGCCAGACGTGTCACCCTGCTCAAGCCAGTACATGTCCAGGTCCGTCTGAAATTCGCTAGAGAGCATTTGGATGATCCAGAAGAGGATTGGGAGAATGTCATATGGTCAGATGAAACCAAAATATAACTTTTTGGTAAAAACTCAACTTGGAGGAGAAAGAATGCTGAGTTGCATCCAAAGAACACCATACCTTCTGTGAAGCATGGGGGCGGAAAAATCATGCTTTGGGGCTGTTTTTCTGCAAAGGGACCAGGACGACTGACCCGTGTAAAGGAAAAACACAATATTGGGGTAGAATACACTGAGCAATATAAGGTGGGTAGAATACATTGAGCAATATAAGGTGGGGTAGAATACACTGACCAATATAAGGTGGGGTAGAATACACTGACCAATATAAGGTGGGGTAGAATACACTGACCAATATAAGGTGGGGTAGAATACACTGACCAATATAAGGTGGGGTAGAATACACTGACCAATATAAGGTGGGGTAGAATACACTGACCAATATAAGGTGGGGTAGAATACACTGACCAATATAAGGTGGGGTAGAAAACACTGACCAATATAAGGTGGGGTAGAATACAGTGCCCATTATAAGGTGGGGTAGAATACACTGAGCAATATAAGGTGGGGTAGAATACACTCACCAATATAAGGTGGGGTAGAATACACTGACCAATATAAGGTGGGGTAGAATACACTGAGCAATATAAGGTGGGGTAGAATACAGTGACCAATATAAGGTGGGGTAGAATACACTGACCAATATAAGGTGGGGTAGAATACACTGACCAATATAAGGTGGGGTAGAATACACTGACCAATATAAGGTGGGGTAGAATACACTGACCAATATAAGGTGGGGTAGAATACACTGACCAATATAAGGTGGGGTAGAATACACTGACCAATATAAGGTGGGGTAGAATACACTCACCAATATAAGGTGGGGTAGAATACACTGACCAATATAAGGTGGGGTAGAATACACTCACCAATATAAGGTGGGGTAGAATACACTGAACAATATAAGGTGGGGTAGAATACACTGACCAATATAAGGTGGGGTAGAATACACTCACCAATATAAGGTGGGGTAGAATACACTGAACAATATAAGGTGGGGTAGAATACACTGACCAATATAAGGTGGGGTAGAATACACTGACCAATATAAGGTGGGGTAGAATACACTGACCAATATAAGGTGGGGTAGAATACAGTGACCAATATAAGGTGGGGTAGAAAACACTGACCAATATAAGGTGGGGTAGAATACAGTGACCATTATAAGGTGGGGTAGAATACAGTGACCAATATAAGGTGGGGTAGAATACAGTGACCAATATAAGGTGGGGTAGAATACAGTGACCAATATAAGGTGGGGTAGAATACACTGACCAATATAAGGTGGGGTAGAATACACTGACCAATATAAGGTGGGGTAGAATACACTCACCAATATAAGGTGGGGTAGAAAACACTGACCAATATAAGGTGGGGTAGAATACAGTGACCATTATAAGGTGGGGTAGAATACACTCACCAATATAAGGTGGGGTAGAATACAGTGACCAATATAAGGTGGGGTAGAATACAGTGACCAATATAAGGTGGGGTAGAAAACACTGACCAATATAAGGTGGGGTAGAATACACTCACCAATATAAGGTGGGGTAGAAAACACTGACCAATATAAGGTGGGGTAGAATACAGTGACCATTATAAGGTGGGGTAGAATACAGTGACCAATATAAGGTGGGGTAGAATACACTGACCAATATAAGGTGGGGTAGAATACACTGACCAATATAAGGTGGGGTAGAATACACTGACCAATATAAGGTGGGGTAGAATACACTGACCAATATAAGGTGGGGTAGAATACACTGACCAATATAAGGTGGGGTAGAATACACTGACCAATATAAGGTGGGGTAGAATACACTGACCAATATAAGGTGGGGTAGAATACACTGACCAATATAAGGTGGGGTAGAATACACTGACCAATATAAGGTGGGGTAGAATACACTGACCAATATAAGGTGGGGTAGAAAACACTGACCAATATAAGGTGGGGTAGAATACAGTGACCATTATAAGGTGGGGTAGAATACACTGAGCAATATAAGGTGGGGTAGAATACACTCACCAATATAAGGTGGGGTAGAATACACTGACCAATATAAGGTGGGGTAGAATACACTGAGCAATATAAGGTGGGGTAGAATACACTCACCAATATAAGGTGGGGTAGAATACACTGACCAATATAAGGTGGGGTAGAATACACTGACCAATATAAGGTGGGGTAGAATACACTGACCAATATAAGGTGGGGTAGAATACACTCACCAATATAAGGTGGGGTAGAATACACTGAACAATATAAGGTGGGGTAGAATACACTGACCAATATAAGGTGGGGTAGAATACACTCACCAATATAAGGTGGGGTAGAATACACTGAACAATATAAGGTGGGGTAGAATACACTGACCAATATAAGGTGGGGTAGAATACACTGACCAATATAAGGTGGGGTAGAATACACTGACCAATATAAGGTGGGGTAGAATACAGTGACCAATATAAGGTGGGGTAGAAAACACTGACCAATATAAGGTGGGGTAGAATACAGTGACCATTATAAGGTGGGGTAGAATACAGTGACCAATATAAGGTGGGGTAGAATACAGTGACCAATATAAGGTGGGGTAGAATACAGTGACCAATATAAGGTGGGGTAGAATACACTGACCAATATAAGGTGGGGTAGAATACACTGACCAATATAAGGTGGGGTAGAATACACTCACCAATATAAGGTGGGGTAGAAAACACTGACCAATATAAGGTGGGGTAGAATACACTGACCAATATAAGGTGGGGTAGAATACACTGACCAATATAAGGTGGGGTAGAATACACTCACCAATATAAGGTGGGGTAGAAAACACTGACCAATATAAGGTGGGGTAGAATACAGTGACCATTATAAGGTGGGGTAGAATACACTCACCAATATAAGGTGGGGTAGAATACAGTGACCAATATAAGGTGGGGTAGAATACAGTGACCAATATAAGGTGGGGTAGAAAACACTGACCAATATAAGGTGGGGTAGAATACACTCACCAATATAAGGTGGGGTAGAAAACACTGACCAATATAAGGTGGGGTAGAATACAGTGACCATTATAAGGTGGGGTAGAATACACTCACCAATATAAGGTGGGGTAGAATACAGTGACCAATATAAGGTGGGGTAGAATACAGTGACCAATATAAGGTGGGGTAGAAAACACTGACCAATATAAGGTGGGGTAGAATACAGTGACCATTATAAGGTGGGGTAGAATACAGTGACCAATATAAGGTGGGGTAGAATACAGTGACCAATATAAGGTGGGGTAGAATACAGTGACCAATATAAGGTGGGGTAGAATACAGTGACCAATATAAGGTGGGGTAGAATACACTCACCAATATAAGGTGGGGTAGAATACACTCACCAATATAAGGTGGGGTAGAATACACTCACCAATATAAGGTGGGGTAGAATACACTCACCAATATAAGGTGGGGTAGAATACACTGACCAATATAAGGTGGGGTAGAATACACTGACCAATATAAGGTGGGGTAGAATACACTGACCAATATAAGGTGGGGTAGAATACACTGACCAATATAAGGTGGGGTAGAATACACTCACCAATATAAGGTGGGGTAGAATACACTGACAAATATAAGGTGGGGTAGAATACACTGACCAATATAAGGTGGGGTAGAATACACTGACCAATATAAGGTGGGGTAGAATACACTGACCAATATAAGGTGGGGTAGAATACACTGACCAATATAAGGTGGGGTAGAATACACTGACCAATATAAGGTGGGGTAGAATACACTGACCAATATAAGGTGGGGTAGAATACACTCACCAATATAAGGTGGGGTAGAATACAGTGACCAATATAAGGTGAGGTAGAATACAGTGACCAATATAAGGTGGGGTAGAATACACTCACCAATATAAGGTGGGGTAGAATACACTGACCAATATAAGGTGGGGTAGAATACACTGACCAATATAAGGTGGGGTAGAATACACTGACCAATATAAGGTGGGGTAGAATACAGTGACCAATATAAGGTGGGGTAGAATACAGTGACCAATATAAGGTGGGGTAGAATACAGTGACCAATATAAGGTGGGGTAGAAAACACTGACCAATATAAGGTGGGGTAGAATACACTGACCAATATAAGGTGGGGTAGAATACACTCACCAATATAAGGTGGGGTAGAATACACTCACCAATATAAGGTGGGGTAGAATACACTGACCAATATAAGGTGGGGTAGAATACACTGAACAATATAAGGTGGGGTAGAATACACTGACCAATATAAGGTGGGGTAGAATACACTGACCAATATAAGGTGGGGTAGAATACACTGACCAATATAAGGTGGGGTAGAATACACTCACCAATATAAGGTGGGGTAGAATACACTGACCAATATAAGGTGGGGTAGAATACAGTGACCAATATAAGGTGGGGTAGAATACACTGACCAATATAAGGTGGGGTAGAATACACTCACCAATATAAGGTGGGGTAGAATACACTCACCAATATAAGGTGGGGTAGAATACACTGACCAATATAAGGTGAGGTAGAATACAGTGACCAATATAAGGTGGGGTAGAATACAGTGACCAATATAAGGTGGGGTAGAATATACTGACCAATATAAGGTGGGGTAGAATACAGTGACCAATATAAGGTGGGGTAGAATACACTCACCAATATAAGGTGGGGTAGAATACAGTGACCAATATAAGGTGGGGTAGAATACAGTGACCAATATAAGGTGGGGTAGAATACACTGAGCAATATAAGGTGGGGTAGAATACACTGACCAATATAAGGTGGGGTAGAATACACTGACCAATATAAGGTGGGGTAGAATACACTCACCAATATAAGGTGGGGTAGAATACACTGACCAATATAAGGTGGGGTAGAATACACTGACCAATATAAGGTGGGGTAGAATACACTGACCAATATAAGGTGGGGTAGAATACACTGACCAATATAAGGTGGGGTAGAATACACTGACCAATATAAGGTGGGGTAGAATACACTGACCAATATAAGGTTGGGTAGAATACAGTGACCAATATAAGGTGAGGTAGAATACAGTGACCAATATAAGGTGGGGTAGAATACACTCACCAATATAAGGTGGGGTAGAATACACTCACCAATATAAGGTGGGGTAGAATACACTGACCAATATAAGGTGAGGTAGAATACAGTGACCAATATAAGGTGGGGTAGAATACAGTGACCAATATAAGGTGAGGTAGAATACAGTGACCAATATAAGGTGGGGTAGAATACAGTGACCAATATAAGGTGGGGTAGAATACACTGACCAATATAAGGTGGGGTAGAAAACACTGACCAATATAAGGTGGGGTAGAATACACTGACCAATATAAGGTGGGGTAGAAAACACTGACCAATATAAGGTGGGGTAGAATACAGTGACCAATATAAGGTGGGGTAGAATACACTCACCAATATAAGGTGGGGTAGAATACACTCACCAATATAAGGTGGGGTAGAATACACTGACCAATATAAGGTGAGGTAGAATACAGTGACCAATATAAGGTGGGGTAGAATACAGTGACCAATATAAGGTGAGGTAGAATACAGTGACCAATATAAGGTGGGGTAGAATACAGTGACCAATATAAGGTGGGGTAGAATACACTGACCAATATAAGGTGGGGTAGAAAACACTGACCAATATAAGGTGGGGTAGAATACACTGACCAATATAAGGTGGGGTAGAAAACACTGACCAATATAAGGTGGGGTAGAATACAGTGACCAATATAAGGTGAGGTAGAATACAGTGACCAATATAAGGTGGGGTAGAATACAGTGACCAATATAAGGTGGGGTAGAATACAGTGACCAATATAAGGTGAGGTAGAATACACTGACCAATATAAGGTGGGGTAGAATACACTCACCAATATAAGGTGGGGTAGAATACACTCACCAATATAAGGTGGGGTAGAATACACTGACCAATATAAGGTGAGGTAGAATACAGTGACCAATATAAGGTGGGGTAGAAAACCCTGACCAATATAAGGTGGGGTAGAATACAGTGACCAATATAAGGTGAGGTAGAATACAGTGACCAATATAAGGTGGGGTAGAATACACTCACCAATATAAGGTGGGGTAGAATACACTGACCAATATAAGGTGGGGTAGAATACACTCACCAATATAAGGTGGGGTAGAATACACTGACCAATATAAGGTGGGGTAGAATACACTGACCAATATAAGGTGGGGTAGAATACACTGACCAATATAAGGTGGGGTAGAATACACTGACCAATATAAGGTGGGGTAGAATACACTGACCAATATAAGGTGGGGTAGAATACACTGACCAATATAAGGTTGGGTAGAATACAGTGACCAATATAAGGTGAGGTAGAATACAGTGACCAATATAAGGTGGGGTAGAATACACTCACCAATATAAGGTGGGGTAGAATACACTCACCAATATAAGGTGGGGTAGAATACACTGACCAATATAAGGTGAGGTAGAATACAGTGACCAATATAAGGTGGGGTAGAATACAGTGACCAATATAAGGTGAGGTAGAATACAGTGACCAATATAAGGTGGGGTAGAATACAGTGACCAATATAAGGTGGGGTAGAATACACTGACCAATATAAGGTGGGGTAGAAAACACTGACCAATATAAGGTGGGGTAGAATACACTGACCAATATAAGGTGGGGTAGAAAACACTGACCAATATAAGGTGGGGTAGAATACAGTGACCAATATAAGGTGAGGTAGAATACAGTGACCAATATAAGGTGGGGTAGAATACAGTGACCAATATAAGGTGGGGTAGAATACAGTGACCAATATAAGGTGAGGTAGAATACACTGACCAATATAAGGTGGGGTAGAATACACTCACCAATATAAGGTGGGGTAGAATACACTCACCAATATAAGGTGGGGTAGAATACACTGACCAATATAAGGTGAGGTAGAATACAGTGACCAATATAAGGTGGGGTAGAAAACACTGACCAATATAAGGTGGGGTAGAATACAGTGACCAATATAAGGTGAGGTAGAGTAAAAATACAATGTTTGGAACCCATCTGAAAAGCAGAATTCACAATATATACAACACAAAATAATTCCTTAGTTAAGACAACATTTACAAATATATACTTTTAATACAATATTTAGCAAAATCAGAATACTTCTTATTGTAAATTAAAGAGTAGAAGTCATGTCTCAGTGCAAGTTGAAAAACATTCAAATATGAGGCTGCATGCATGCAGTACTTATCGTTACACATAGTACACAGCGCCACCTAGTGACTATCTAGATTAACAATAGACCTGTACACTAAAACTATGATTTAGTTATCAAAGTTATATTTACATGATGCAGAGAATACATTTGTTGGTATGAAACTATAAAAGCAGCATTGTTTGTAATAGCGACAATATTTTCCAGATCATTGAGTCATTTCCACCTTTTCACAAACGTGTTATTTCATCCTGAGTATTTTTGTAATAATAAATTCTTTGTTCTATTACACACACATAAAAACAGCAATACAGTTCAGAGAATCTCAAAGATGCACAAAAACATTTTATCCTACACGTTTGTGGGATGAGAGGCAACTTTTTCACAATTGATCATTTCTGTAAAGTGTTGTCCTTGTGTCTTAGATCATGTAGGTTGTCTGTTCTGTTACAGAACTTGATGCTTTACCAAAGCTTTGATTCTTACACCAGGAATTTGTTCACTGCTTGTTCTTAGCTATTTCAAACATCAGTCTTTTCTTGCTCTATATGGGGCACAAGTTTTGACTAAAACTCAGAGGGCTCAGATCAAGAGTAGTTTAATAGAATAAGATGGGCATTTGCCGCTCCAATAAGGTCAGTCACCCCGTGTGGGTCGTTTGTGGTCAGTGCTGGTCAGTGCTGGTAGTGTGAAACAGCTATGCTGTGTTGATGGTGGAAGGTACTGTGGTGTGGGGAAGCAGGATGGTGGAGGGGAGAGTAGAGCAGGTCAGGGGTCGTCTGTGGGGTCAGGCCGGTGCAAACGGGTTCATGAGTACTCAGGACAGAGGAGAGATACTTGGCCTCTTCTGTTAATCTCTTCACTTCCTTCTTCAGAGCTGCATTCTCCTTCTCCAGGTTCTCACTTTCCTGAAAACAGGAACCAGTTAGGAATATTGTGACAGTAAAGAAGCTCATTAAGAAGCTCGTTTACAGCAATAATGTAACATATGGAACATGCACACTTTATACACACACTGATACTAACAGTGACACACACACATCTATAAACACACACACACACATCTATAAACACACACATGTACACACACACACACCTATAAACACACACATGCCAAGACATTGTTCTGTTATCTATAAACACACACATGTACACACACACACACACACACACACACACACACACACACACACACACACACACACACACACACACACACACACACACACACACACCTATAAACAAACACCTATAAACACACACACATACACACATCTATAAACACACACATGTACACACAAACACACCTATAAACACACACATGCCAAGACATTGTTCTGTTATGTCATTTGTTCTAGTTAAACTAAAAAATATTTACTTATGGGCCCACCAAAATATACAAATTTAATAAAGAATAAAATCTAAAATACTTAAGGTGTCAATTGGACATACTGTTATGTTGATATGGGCAGCCTGAATAACAGAACTAGAACTGTATATATGTATACTGTATGAATTACGTGAACACAACACATACACCGTGTTATTAGAATCACTGTGAACTCGTGGGTGAGCATAGCTTATTATTCCCATAAGTGTGGGAAACCAATCAGGTTAGAAATGTTCCACTTGTTGGTTCCTTTAAAGGTCGAGACAGGGCCAGGGTTTGAGTGAGTAGATAACACTGCTTGGCCTTACTGTCAAAGAAACGCCTGGGTAAACCCCAGAGCTCACGTCACTGGGCTTCTCAACCCACTGACATGGGTCCTTTACCAGAAATGACAGACGATTCTCCTCGACTACCTACGGATTACAACTAAACCATATTCAGAGAGAATAGATTGAGAGAATCTACTGAACGAATACTAATCAGGAAACTGGTCACAGAAGGGAAAATTTAACTTCCTGTTTATCAACTGAGTTGAAGAAACCATAAAACCACAGAATACGCTGAGCCAACACACACACACACACACACACACACACACACACACACACACACACACACACACACACACACACACACACACACACACACACACACACACACACACACACACACACACACACACACACACACACACACACACACACACAGACTCATATTAGGGCCTGTTTCAACATCAGTCTGAATAAATCACATTATTATGGTAATACAGGACCTGATCCCAGAACTGCACTGTGAGGGGACGTGACGGAAACCAAAAGGAGGTGAAACATCACACCGACTGGATCAGTTTCCACAAACCCATTGACCATGGCACTGAGAACAACCATCTGACATGTAAAGAGAAGATCACTGTACTGGGACCAGCTGAAAACAGATCTGAAAATGTCATAGCATTTTCTTGTTCTGAAGTCTAATCATTAAGACCCTCTGATCAGTAACTCCACCCATTAAGACCCTCTGATCAGTAGCTCCACCCATTAAGACCCTCTGATCAGTAGCTCCACCCATTAAGACCCTCTGATCAGTAGCTCCGCCCATTAAGACCCTCTGATCAGTAGCTCCACCCATTAAGACCCTCTGATCAGTAGCTCCACCCATTAAGACCCTCTGATCAGTAGCTCCACCCATTAAGACCCTCTGATCAGTAGCTCCACCCATTAAGACCCTCTGATCAGTAGCTCCACCCATTAAGACCCTCTGATCAGTAGCTCCACCCATTAAGACCCTCTGATCAGTAGCTCCACCCAATAAGACAGCATGTGGCTGCGACAATAATAAATACATAGCTTATCTGTATTTTCTCTAGCAACCAACAGTAGTGAAAGTCAGTGACTAAATTGTTGATACCAGCCAACATGTAAATGAAAAAAACTAAATGAGAATGACTGCTTTTTCACTTTAACTAAATCTTCACTCACACGCCTCGCTACTTCCCAAATGCCAGGCTGATCCCTGCACAGATATTGTATAGATCCTCGGTTGGTTACTGGCCTATCACTGCAGACAAAGCATACAGATCATGGGAGAAAAGCAACCTAATTAAAGGCATTAACATTCAGTGCAGTCATTAAACGCCCACATGTGTTAAGGAACGCCAAGGCCTGAGATCTGGTCCCAAATGGCACACTTCCCCATATTGAATCATCTAGGACTAGGTCTCCTAGGTGACAGAATCAGAAAAGTGTTCTGATTACAGAAGGAGGAGGCTTAAAAAACAAAAAAAGGTGTTTGTGACACATAATCACATGGTCAAACAGCATGGTCACAGGCCAACACAGACCAACACAGACCAACACAGACCAACACAGACCAGCACAGACAACACAGCCCATCACAGACCAACACTGACCAACACAGACCAGCACAGACCAACACTGACCAATACAGACCAGCACAGACCAACACTGACCAATACAGACCAGCACAGACCACACAGACCAACACAGAACAACACTGACCAATACAGACCAGCACAGACAACACAGCCCATCACAGACCAACACTGACCAACACTGACCAACACAGACCAATACAGACCAGCACAGACTAACACTGACCAATACAGACTAGCACAGACCAATACAGACCAGCACAGACAACACAGACCAACACAGACCAACACTGACCAATACAGACCAGCACAGACCAACACTGACCAATACAGACCAGCACAGACAACACAGACCATCACAGACCAACACTGACCAATACAGACCAGCACAGACAACACAGACCAACACAGACCAACACTGACCAATACAGACCAGCACAGACCAACACAGACCAACCCTGACCAATACAGACCAGCACAGACAACACAGACCAACACAGACCAACACTGACCAATACAGACCAGCACAGACAACACAGACCACCACAGACCAACACTGACCAATACAGACCAGCACAGACAACACTGACCAATACAGACCAACACCGACCAATACAGACTAACACTGAACAATACAGACCAACACAGGCCAAGACTGACCAATACAGGCCAACACAGACCAACACAGACCAACACAGGCCAACACAGGCCAACACAGACCAGCACAGACAACACTGACCAATACAGACCAACACATACCAACACTGACCAACACAGGCCAGCACAGACAACACTGACCAATACAGACCAACACAGACCAACACAGACCAACACAGGCCAACACAGACCAAAACAGACCAACACATACCAATACTGACCAACACAGGCCAACACAGACCAGCACAGACAACACTGACCAATACAGACCAACACATACCAACACTGACCAAACAGGCCAGCACAGACAACACTGACCAATACAGACTAACATTGACCAACACTGACCAACACATACCAACACTGATCAACACAGGCCAACACTGACCAACACTGACCAACACAGACCAACACAGACCAACACTGACCAATGCAGACCAACGCAGACTAACACTGACCAACACAGACCAACACTAACCAATACAGACCAACACATACCAACACTGGCCAATACAGACCAACGCAGAACAACACTGACCAATAAAGACCAACACAGACCAAAACTGACCAATGCAGACCAACGCAGACCAACACTGACCAACACAGACCAACACTGACCAAAACTGACCAATGCAGACCAACACTGACTAACACAGACCAAAACTGACCAATGCTGAACAACACAGCACAACACTGTGAACAGATGGGTGGTGGTAGGAGAGTGGAGCAGATGGGTGGTGGTAGGAGAGTGGAGCAGATGGGTGGTGGTAGGAGAGTGGAGCAGATGGGTGGTGGTAGGAGAGTGGAGCAAATGGGTGGTGGTAGGAGAGTGGAGCAGATGGGGGGTGGTAGGAGAGTGGAGCAGATGGGTGGTGGTAGGAGAGTGGAGCAGATGGGTGGTGGTAGGAGAGTGGAGCAGATGGGTGGTGGTAGGAGAGTGGAGCAGATGGGTGGTGGTAGGAGAGTGGAGCAGATGGGTGGTGGTAGGAGAGTGGAGCAGATGGGTGGTGGTAGGAGAGAGGAGCAGATGGGGAGTGGTAGGAGAGTGGAGCAGATGGGTGGTGGTAGGAGAGTGGAGCAGATGGGTGGTGGTAGGAGAGTGGAGCAGATGGGTGGTGGTAGGAGAGTGGAGCAGATGGGTGGTGGTAGGAGAGTGGAGCAGATGGGTGGTGGTAGGAGAGTGGAGCAGATGGGTGGTGGTAGGAGAGTGGAGCAGATGGGTGGTGGTAGGAGAGTGGAGCAGATGGGTGGTGGTAGGAGAGTGGAGCAGATGGGTGGTGGTAGGAGAGTGGAGCAGATGGGTGGTGGTAGGAGAGTGGAGCAGATGGGTGGTGGTAGGAGAGTGGAGCAGATGGGTGGTGGTAGGAGAGTGGAGCAGATGGGTGGTGGTAGGAGAGTGGAGCAGATGGGTGGTGGTAGGAGAGTGGAGCAGATGGGTGGTGGTAGGAGAGTGGAGCAGATGGGTGGTGGTAGGAGAGTGGAGCAGATGGGTGGTGGTAGAAGCAAATAACTAAAGGTTCAGGCCCTGTTGTGGTAAATTGGTGTATTATGACAGTAGTGGGTTAGTTAGTTAGGTCTCACCAGGTAAAGGGTTAACTTGGTGTATTATGACAGTAGTGGGTTAGTTAGTTAGGTCTCACCAGGTAAAGGGTTAACTTGGTGTATTATGACAGTAGTGGGTTAGTTAGTTAGTTAGGTCTCACCAGGTAAAGGGTTAACTTGGTGTATTATGACAGTAGTGGGTTGGTTAGTTAGGTCTCACCAGGTAAAGGGTTAACTTGGTGTATTATGACAGTAGTGGGTTGGTTAGTTAGGTCTCACCAGGTAAAGGGTTAACTTGGTGTATTATGACAGTAGTGGGTTAGTTAGTTAGTTAGGTCTCACCAGGTAAAGGGTTAACTTGGTGTATTATGACAGTAGTGGGTTGGTTAGTTAGGTCTCACCAGGTGAAGGGTGTCGGCCTTCTGGGTCTGTCTCATCCTGCTTTTCTGCGCAGCAATGCGGTTCTTCTCCCTCCTCATCACTTTCTTTACATTGTCGGAGGAGCCCTGATGAAAAACAAAAACATCTGATGTTGCCCAAGGACCACCCTAACAGTCAAGATCAAACAAGGTGAACATCTGATGTTGTCCAAGGACCACCCTAACAGTCAAGATCAAACAAGGTGAACATCTGATGTTGTCCAAGGACCACCCTAACAGTCAAGATCAAACAAGGTGAACATCTGATGTTGTCCAAGGACCACCCTAACAGTCAAGATCAAACAAGGTGAACATCTGATGTTGTCCAAGGACCACCCTAACAGTCAATATCAAACAAGGTGAACATCTGATGTTGTCCAAGGACCACCCTAACAGTCAAGATCAAACAAGGTGAACATCTGATGTTGTCCAAGGACCACCCTAACAGTCAAGATCAAACAAGGTGAACATCTGATGTTGTCCAAGGACCACCCTAACAGTCAAGATCAAACAAGGTGAACATCTGATGTTGTCCAAGGACCACCCTAACAGTCAAGATCAAACAAGGTGAACATCTGATGTTGTCCAAGGACCACCCTAACAGTCAAGATCAAACAAGGTGAACATCTGATGTTGTCATTCTCATACTACAAGAGCAGATGTATTTAAGACATGAATATGCTATCAGAACCACCCTGACCCAACCTAACCCGCCACTTCCTGTCAGAACCACCCTGACCCAACCTAACCCGCCACTTCCTGTCAGAACCACCCTGACCCAACCCAACCCGCCACTTCCTGTCAGAACCACCCTGACCCAACCTAACCCGCCACTTCCTGTCAAAACCACCCTGACCCAACCCAACCCGCGACTTCCTGTCAGAACCACCCTGACCCAACCCAACCCGCCACTTCCTGTCAGAACCACCCTGACCCAACCCAACCCGCGACTTCCTGTCAAAACCACCCTGACCCAACCCAACCCGCGACTTCCTGTCAGAACCACCCTGACCCAACCCAACCCGTCACTTCCTGTCAGAACCACTCTGACCCAACCCAACCCGCGACTTCCTGTCAGACCCACGCTGACCCTAGCCCACCCGCCACTTCCTGTCAGACCCACCTTGACCCAACCCAACCCGTCACTTCCTGTCAGAACCACCCTGACCCAACCCGTCACTTCCTGTCCGAACCACCCTGACCCAACCCGTCACTTCCTGTCAGAACCACCCTGACCCAACCCAACCCGTCACTTCCTGTCAGACACATGCCCAACTTTAAGTGTCAGACCTACCCAGTCCAACCCATCACATCCCAGCAGGTGTAATATAAGTGGAGTCAACCCTTTGATTAGAACATCTAGCCTTTAATTAGAGGACTACACATTACAATTACATAACATATACACAGGTTTACGGACCAAAAACGACTTCAAGGGAGTATTAGAATTGTCTCACATGAGTATGTGCCTGAGAGACAGACAGACACAGAAACAGACAGAGAAAGACACAGAAACAGACAGATTGACAGAGAAAGACACATAAACAGACAGACAGACAGAGAAAGACACAGAAACAGACAGATAGACAGAGAAAGACACAGAAACAGACAGACAGACAGAGAAAGACACAGAAACAGACAGACAGACAGAGAAAGACACAGAAACGGACAGACAGACAGAGAAAGACACAGAAACAGACAGACAGACAGACAGACAGAGAAAGACACAGAAACAGACAGATAGACAGAGAAAGACAGAGAAACAGAAAGCTAGACAGACAGACATAAAGATAGAGACAGACAAACAGATGATGAAGGAGAATACTTCCTTTTATTCTGACACAGAAAACACATTGAACTATTGTAATAAATAACACCTTACAAATATGTTAATGAGAACATATTGAACATATAGAATTACCTGTTGTTACAGCAGCCCGTTATTAAAAGATATGACAGTGTAATCCACCATGTCTAAGCATTCCAGTATTCATACACTAGAATAAAACTCTTAATAAAAAAATGCAAATAGACAGAAAGAGAGGAAAGATATAAATTGAGGATAAAAAGGAGTTGTGAGGTAATTCTTACCTGCCTGCTGCCTGTTGGTGAAGGTGACTTAGTGTAACTGGAGTCGTTACTGTCAGATCCATGAGCCATAGCACATGTCACTCTGAGACACTTCTGCTTTCTGTTTGTGTCTGTATCGATGTGTATGTCTGAGTGTGCACAGCTGAAAGAGAGAGTGCTAAGATGACAACTTAGTTATTCACTTAATGAGTAACAAGTCTCTCTCTCTCTCCTTTATCTCTCCTCCCTTTCCCCTAATTCTCACTCCTTTTTTAGATTATCTCTCCCCCTCCCTCTCTCTCTCTCTCTCTCTCTCTCTCTCTCTCTCTCTCTTTAACACAAGTCAGTGTCTGCCTAATTAGTAACAAGCGTCTGATGTGGTTTCTGGTAAAAACGGCTTAGGTGACACCAGACGGGAAGTCACATGACCCTCTGGAAACTTTACATAGTGGAGTTAACATATAGCCTGTCACCACCAAGTAAACCCCACAGAAAGTTCATATTTACAATGTCAATTATTTTCAGAAATGTCAATTATTTAAAAAAAGCAATTAGCCCAGAGTAGATTAACAGGAGGTGCTATAAAGATTTGAGGCACAGCTCAACAAATGAGATACATTATCATATGAACACATCTATTTAAATTTGAATAGCTTACATAATGGAATTTAACAGAGACTAAGGGGCATTTACATGTTTCTCTTGAAAAGTTTCTCAAAAAAATAATTTGATAATTGGAAAGCTGAACAAACTATCAAACAAACAACTATCAAAAAAATTAATTGTGAAGTTAAAGTAACCATTTAAAAGTTCCATGGACATTTCTAGAGAACTAATTTGTCACGACCAGCTCTTTATTACTCACCCTTTACACATGCAATTATATACAACTTTTTACGTCGTTACATCATTTTCAGCAGAAATTGTACAAGGAGAAAGTTTGAGTCTCAGTGTCAGTCACTCTGAAAATGTGTAAAGCCTAAACTTAGCCCAGTCTCAGATACACTTAGTCCAGTCTCAGATACACTTAGTCCAGTCTCAGATACACTTAGCCCAGTCTCAGATACACTTAGTCCAGTCTCAGATACACTTAGCCCAGTCTCAGGTACACTTAGCCCAGTCTCAGGTACACTTAGCCCAGTCTCAGATACACTTAGCCCAGTCTCAGATACACTTAGCCCAGTCTCAGATACACTCAGTCCAGTCTCAGATACACTTAGCCCAGTCTCAGATACACTTAGTCCAGTCTCAGATACACTTAGTCCAGTCTCAGATACACTTAGCCCAGTCTCAGATACACTTAGTCCAGTCTCAGATACACTTAGCCCAGTCTCAGATACACTTAGCCCAGTCTCAGATACACTTAGTCCAGTCTCAGATACACTTAGCCCAGTCTCAGGTACACTTAGCCCAGTCTCAGATACACTTAGCCCAGTCTCAGGTACACTTAGTCCAGTCTCAGATACACTTAGCCCAGTCTCAGGTACACTTAGCCCAGTCTCTCAGGTACACTTAGCCCAGTCTCAGGTACACTTAGCCCAGTCTCAGGTACACTTAGCCCAGTCTCAGGTACACTTAGCCCAGTCTCAGGTACACTTAGCCCAGTCTCAGGTACACTTAGCCCAGTCTCAGGTACACTTAGCCCAGTCTCAGGTACACTTAGCCCAGTCTCAGGTACACTTAGCCCAGTCTCAGGTACACTTAGCCCAGTCTCAGGTACACTTAGCCCAGTCTCAGGTACACTTAGCCCAGTCTCAGGTACACTTAGCCCAGTCTCAGGTACACTTAGCCCAGTCTCTCACTTAGCCCGGTCTCAGGTACACTTAGCCCAGTCTCAGGTACACTTAGCCCAGTCTCAGATACACTTAGCCCGGTCTCAGGTACACTTAGCCCAGTCTCAGGTACACTTAGCCCAGTCTCAGGTACACTTAGCCCAGTCTCAGGTACACTTAGCCCAGTCTCAGGTACACTTAGCCCAGTCTCAGGTACACTTAGCCCAGTCTCAGGTACACTTAGCCCAGTCTCAGATACACTTAGCCCAGTCTCAGGTACACTTAGCCCAGTCTCAGGTACACTTAGCCCAGTCTCAGGTACACTTAGCCCAGTCTCAGGTACACTTAGTCCAGTCTCAGGTACACTTAGCCCAGTCTCAGGTACACTTAGCCCAGTCTCAGGTACACTTAGCCCAGTCTCAGATACACTTAGCCCAGTCTCAGATACACTTAGCCCAGTCTTAGATACACTTAGCCCAGTCTTAGATACACTTAGCCAAGTCTTAGATACACTTAGCCAAGTCTCTGATGTGAATAAATGTCAAGTGAATTTCTCTGATTTTTTTTGTATCTGAGACCAGACTAACCCTTCCTGGATCTGAGACCAGGTTAATCCTTCTTGGGTTTGGGTTAGGGTTAGGGTTAGGGTTTGGCTTTGGGTTAGGGTTTAGTCTTAACAATAGAAAGATGAGCATTCCTTTAAATGTTAGGGTTAGGGTTTACAATAGACAGATGAGCATTCCTTTAGGGGTTAGGGTTAGGGTTAACATATCTACCTTCCTAACTGTCATTTAGATAGAAACTCCCCACGGATGACTGGGTCTCACACATTTGCAGATTTGCTTAGGGGTTTCCGCCAGACTTCTCCAGTGTGTGTGTGTGTGTTTGTGTATGTTTGTGTTTGTGTATGTGTAAGAGAGAGTGTGTGTGTGTGTGTGTGTGTGTGTGTGTGTGTGTGTGTGTGTGTGTGTGTGTGTGTGTGTGTGTGTGTGTGTGTGTGTGTGTGTGTGTGTGGGGACTATTTTAGGGACTGTGTTGGGGACTGTGTGTGGGACTTTGTTAGGGACTATGTTAGGGACTGTGTTGGGGACTGTGTGTGGGACTATATTAGGGACTATTTTAGGGACTGTGTTGGGACTGTGTGTGGGACTATGTTAGGGACTATGTTAGGGACTGTGTTGGGACTGTGTGTGGGACTGTGTTGGGACTGTTTGTGGGACTATGTTAGGGACTATGTTAGGGACTGTGTTGGGACTGTGTGTGGGACTGTGTTAGGGACTATGTTAGGGACTATGTTAGGGACTGTGTTGGGACTGTGTTGGGACTGTGTTAGGGATTGGATGCCGAGATTTCGATATTTCATTATGTTTTTAACTAGATGGCATTCTCTGTCCCCATGCATATCATCTGACAGGGAAATATTCATACACATTTCCAGAACATTGGCTTTTGTAAATTGACAAGAAATGTTTATTATTGTTGTTATTCTTTGTGTCTGTTGTTGATTTTGGTTGTTACTGTTTAACAAGAGGGTGTATCTGGTCGCATGAGATCAAGAATCTGAAATAATAATAAAAGCTTTAAACAGCTTCTACTGACTAGCAAAAGAACCACCCACACAGAACATGGTTAGCCCTGCAGGGACTCTGAAGAACTTGGAAGCGATTTGACAAGACACCTCCCAAATGCCTCCATATTGTCGTTAGTTGCATAAGGGCTGGAAGACTCAAACGAATGCACTATATAGGTAACAGGGTGCAGGTTGGGATGAAAAGCAGTTGCTTGAAATACTCATCAACAAATGCTTCACATTTCTACATGGAAAATGTTTACTTGGTTCTGTATTTCAGCTAGTTGATCATGAAATTTGACGGTGCCAGCATGAATTGAACAGTAGGCTCCAACGCCGTTTATTATAGGGTGTTTGTATTCTTATGGCATTATTATAGGGTGTTTGTATGGTTATGGCATTATTATAGGGTGTTTGTATGGTTATGGCATTATTATGGGGTGTTTGTATTCTTATGGCATTATTATAGGGTGTTAGTATGGTTATGGCATTATTATGGGGTGTTTGTATTCTTATGGCATTATTATGGGGTGTTTGTATTCTTATGGCATTATTATGGGGTGTTTGTATTCTTATGGCATTATTATAGGGTGTTTGTATTCTTATGGCATTATTATGGGGTGTTTGTATTCTTATGGCATTATTATGGGGTGTTTGTATTCTTATGGCATTATTATGGGGTGTTTGTATTCTTATGGCATTATTATGGGGTGTTTGTATTCTTATGGCATTATTATGGGGTGTTTGTTATGGCATTATTATGGGGTGTTTGTATTCTTATGGCATTATTATTATTCTTATGGCATTATTATGGGGTGTTTGTATTCTTATGGGTGTTTGTATTCTTATGGCATTATTATGGGGTGTTTGGGCATTATTATGGGGTGTTTGTATTCTTATGGCATTATTATGGGGTGTTTGTATTCTTATGGCATTATTATGGGGTGTTTGTATTCTTATGGCATTATTATGGGGTGTTTGTATTCTTATGGCATTATTATGGGGTGTTTGTATTCTTATGGCATTATTATAGGGTGTTTGTATTCTTATGGCATTATTATGGGGTGTTTGTATTCTTATGGCATTATTATGGGGTGTTTGTATTCTTATGGCATTATTATGGGGTGTTTGTATTCTTATGGCATTATTATGGGGTGTTTGTATTCTTATGGCATTATTATGGGGTGTTTGTATTGGCTTATGGCATTATTATGGGGTGTTTGTATTCTTATGGCATTATTATGGGGTGTTTGTATTGGCTTATGGCATTATTATGGGGTGTTTGTATTCTTATGGCATTATTATGGGGTGTTTGTATTATGGCATTATTATGGGGTGTTTGTATTCTTATGGCATTATTATAGGGTGTTTGTATTCTTATGGCATTATTATGGGGTGTTTGTATTCTTATGGCATTATGGGGTGTTTGTATTCTTATGGCATTATTATAGGGTGTTTGTATTCTTATGGCATTATTATGGGGTGTTTGTATGGTTATGGCATTATTATGGGGTGTTTGTATTCTTTGGCATTATTATGGGGTGTTTGTATTCTTATGGCATTATTATGGGGTGTTTGTATTCTTATGGCATTGGGGTGTTTGTATGGGGTGTTAGTATGGTTATGGGGGTGTTTGTATTCTTATGGCATTATTATGGGGTGTTTGTATTCTTATGGCATTATTATGGGGTGTTTGTATTGGCATTATTATGGGGTGTTTGTATGGTTATGGCATTATTATGGGGTGTTTGTATTCTTATGGCATTATTATGGGGTGTTTGTATGGTTATGGCATTATTATGGGGTGTTTGTATGGTTATGGCATTATTATGGGGTGTTTGTATTCTTATGGCATTATTATGGGGTGTTTGTATTCTTATGGCATTATTATGGGGTGTTTGTATTCTTATGGCATTATTATGGGGTGTTTGTATTCTTATGGCATTATTATGGGGTGTTTGTATTCTTATGGCATTATTATGGGGTGTTTGTATTCTTATGGCATTATTATGGGGTGTTTGTATTCTTATGGTGTTTGTATTCTTATGGCATTATTATGGGTGTTTGTATTCTTTGTATGTTTGTATTCTTATGGCATTATTATGGGGTGTTTGTATTCTTATGGCATTATTATAGGGTGTTTGTATGGTTATGGCATTATTATGGGGTGTTTGTATGGTTATGGCATTATTATGGGGTGTTTGTGTTTGGTATTCTTATGGCATTATTATGGGGTGTTTGTATTCTTATGGCATTGGCATTATTGGGGTGTTTGTATTCTTATGGCATTATTATGGGGTGTTTGTATTCTTATGGCATTATTATAGGGTGTTAGTATGGTTATGGCATTATTATGGGGTATGTTTGTATTCTTATGGCATTATTATGGGGTGTTTGTATGGTTATGGCATTATTATGGGGTGTTTGTATGGCATTATTATGGCATTATTATGGGGTGTTTGTATTCTTATGGCATTATTATAGGGGGGTGTTTGTATTCTTATGGCATTATTATGGGGTTTGTATTCTTTGGCATTATTATGGGGTGTTTGTATGGTTATGGCATTATTATGGGGTGTTTGTATTGTTTGTATTCTTATGGCATTATTATGGGGTGTTTATTATGGGGGTGTTTGTATTCTTATGGCATTATTATGGGGTGTTTGTATTCTTATGGCATTATTATGGGTGTTTGTATTCTTTGGCATTATTATTGTTTTATTCTTATGGCATTATTATGGGGTGTTTGTATTCTTATGGCATTATTATGGGGTGTTTGTATTCTTATGGCATTATTATGGGGTGTTTGTATGGTTATGGCATTATTATGGGGTGTTTGTATTCTTATGGCATTATTATGGGGTGTTTGTATTCTTATGGCATTATTATGGGGTGTTTGTATTCTTATGGCATTATTATGGGGTGTTTGTATGGTTATGGCATTATTATGGGGTGTTTGTATTCTTATGGCATTATTATGGGGTGTTTGTATTCTTGGCATTATTATGGGGTGTGTTTGGCATTATTATGGGGTGTTTGTATTCTTATGGCATTATTATGGGGTGTTTGTATGGTTATGGCATTATTATGGGGTGTTTGTATTCTTATGGCATTATTATGGGGTGTTTGTATTCTTATGGCATTATTATGGGGTGTTTGGGTGTTGGGGTGTTTGTATTCTTATGGCATTATTATGGGGTGTTTGTATTCTTATGGCATTATTATGGGGTTGTATTTTATTGGCATTATTATGGGGTGTTTGTATTCTTATGGCATTATTATGGGGTGTTTGTATTCTTATGGTTTGGCATTATTATAGGGTGTTTGGCATTATTATGGTTATGGCATTATTATGGGGTGTTTGTATTCTTATGGCATTATTATGGGGTGTTTGTATTCTTATGGCATTATTATGGGGTGTTTGTATTCTTATGGCATTGTTTTATGGGGGTGTTTGTTTGGCATTATTATTTTTATTCTTATTGCGTTATTATGGGGTGTTTGTATTCTTATGGCGTTATTATGGGGTATTTGTATTCTTATTGCGTTATTATGGGGTGTTTGTATTCTTATGGCATTATTATGGGGTGTTTGTATTCTTATTGCGTTATTATGGGGTGTTTGTATTCTTATGGCGTTATTATGGGGTGTTTGTATTCTTATGGCATTATTATGGGGTGTTTGTATGGTTATGGCGTTATTATGGGGTGTTAGTATTCTTATGGCGTTATTATGGGGTGTTTGTATGGTTTTAGGCGTGGTACTTTTTATACATGAGGATCAAAGCAGTGGTTCATAACTACTGTAGTCACCATCAAAAATGATCAATATATATCACAAGTCTACGTATTTTTGCCACCACAATAATATTACATGTTTATACTAGGTGATGACAAGTTACAACTGTTTCGACATATTCCGACAAGATTACATCAGGTTAGGCCAAGATATGCCTGCTGTTATGACAAGATTACACCAGGTTAGGCCAAGCTCTGTCTACTGTTATGACAAGATTACATCAGGTTAGGCCAAGCTCTGTCTACTGTTATGACAAGATTACATCAGGTTAGGCCAAGCTATGCCTGCTGTTATGACAAGATTACACCAGGTTAGGCCAAGCTCTGCCTGCTGTTATGACAAGATTACACCAGGTTAGGCCAAGCTCTGTCTACTGTTATGACAAGATTACACCAGGTTAGGCCAAGCTCTGCCTGCTGTTATGACAAGATTACATCAGGTTAGGCCAAGCTGTCAGTTGTTTTTACATGTTATGACATAATCATAACAGGGTATGACAATGTATGCTATATGTTATTACATGTTATGGCATGATAATACAGATCTCATCTTATCTCTTATCTCATCTTGAACCGCTTATCCAGGGTCGGGTTGCGGGGGCAGCAGCTCAATCAGGGGAGCAGCAGCTCAAGCAGGGGAGCAGCAGCTCAAGCAGTGGAGCAGCAGCTCAAGCAGGGGAGCAGCAGCTCAAGCAGGGGAGCAGCAGCTCAAGCAGGGGGGCAGCAGCTCAAGCAGGGGAGCAGCAGCTCAAGCAGGGGGCAGCAGCTCAAGCAGGGGGCAGCAGCTCAAGCAGGGGGGCAGCAGCTCAAGCAGGGGGCAGCAGCTCAAGCAGGGGAGCAGCAGCTCAAGCAGGGGAGCAGCAGGTCAAGCAGGGGAGCAGCAGCTCAAGCAGGGCGGCAGCAGCTCAAGCAGGGGAGCAGCAGGTCAAGCAGGGGAGCAGCAGCTCAAGCAGGGCGGCAGCAGCTCAAGCAGGGGAGCAGCAGCTCAAGCAGGGGAGCAGCAGCTCAAGCAGGGGAGCAGCAGCTCAAGCAGGGGAGCAGCAGCTCAAGCAGGGGAGCAGCAGCTCAAGCAGGGGAGCAGCAGCTCAAGCAGGAGGGCAGCAGCTCAAGCAGGGGAGCAGCAGCTCAAGCAGGGGAGCAGCAGCTCAAGCAGGGGGGCAGCAGCTCAAGCAGTGGAGCAGCAGCTCAAGCAGGGGGGCAGCAGCTCAAGCAGGGGGCAGCGGCTCAAGCAGGGGGGCAGCTATGACTTTCTCTGCCCACATTAACCAGCTCTGACTGGGGGATCCCGAGGCGTTCCCAGGCCAGTGACCAGTCCTGGGTCTTCCCAAGGCCTCCTTCCAGTTGGACATGCCAGGAGTACCTCTCTAGGACGGCATCCTTACCAGGTGCCCGAACCACCTCAACTGGCTCCTTTCTACGCAATGGAGCAGCAGCAATACTCCGAGTTCCTCACAGATGACTGAGCTTCTCACCCTATCCCTATGCCAGAATAACATGCCATGCCAGAAACACCTCCATAGGGAGGCGCACAGTGGGTATCTTTATCCGGTGCCCAAACCACTTCTAATGGCTCCTTTCTACTTGAAGGAGCAGCGACTCTACTCTAAGTTTCTCTCGGATGACTGAGCTTCTCACCCTATCCCTAAGGGAGAGGCCAGCCACCTTCCTGAGAAAACCCATTTTGGCCACTTGTACACATGATCCTGTTCTCCCGGTCATCACACAGCCTTCATGCCCATAGGTGAGGGTAGGAACAAAGATTGACCGGTAGATCGAGAGCTTTGCCTTCTGTCTCAGCTCTCTTTTCGTCACAACAGTGCGGAATGTAAGGACTCACTCCCTACCCGGATTATGCAAGGACTCACTCCCTACTCGGAGTATTTAAGGACTTACTCCCTACCTGGAGTATGTAAGGACTCACTCCTTACCTGGAGTTTGTAAGGATTCACTCCCTACCCATCCGGAGTATGTAAGGACTTACTCCCTACCCGGAGTATGCAATCCACCGGTTTCCTGCTGAGAGTCATGGCCTCAGATTTACAGTTTCTCAACCTCATCCCAGCTGCTTCACACTCGGCTGCAAAACAATCTAGTGAGTGTTGAAGGTCGCTGACTGATGATGTCACCAGGACCACATCATCCGCAAAAAAAAGACCAAGCCTTCTCCAGATCCACGAAACACATGTAGACTGGATGGGCATACTCCCAAGCCCACTCACCCCATACTCCTAGGCCCCCTCACCCCATACTCCCAGGCCCTCTCACCCCCATACTCCCAGGCCTCCTCACCTCATAATCCCAGGCCTCCTCACCCCATACTCCCAGGCCCCTCACCCCATACTCCCAGGCCCCCTCACGCCCATACTCCCAGGCCCCCTCACCCCGATACTCCCAGCCCTCCTCACCTCATACTCCCAGGCCCCGTCCAGGAATCTTGAGAGTAAAGAGCTGGTCCGTTGTTCCACGGCCAGGACGAAATCCGCATTGTTCCTCTTCAATCTGAGGTTCGACTATCCAAACCGAACCCTCCTTTCCAGCACTTTGGAGTACACTTTACCAGGGAGGCTGAGGAGTGTGATACCTCTGTAATTGGCACACACTCTCTGGTCCCCCTTTATGAACAGGGGAACCACCACCGCCACTCCTCTTGCACTGTCCCAGTCCTCCATGCAATTTTGAAGAGGCTTGTCAACCAAGACAGCCCTTCCCCAACCAAAGCTTTGAGCATTTCTGGACGAATCTCATCAGTCCCTGGGGCTTTGCCACTGTGGCGTTGTTTGATTACCTCAACGACCTCCCCCAGGGAATCTGACGATGTCCGTCCATCAGCCTTCACCTCTGCCTCTGTACTAAAGGGTGTGTACATCAAATTCAGGAGCACCTCAAAATGCTCTTTCCACCGCCCAATCACATCATCAGTTGAGGTCAACTGTACACAGCTTGGATGGTTCCCCGTTTCCCCCTTCTGAGGTGCTGAACGGTTTTCCAGAAGCATCTTGGTGCCGACCGAAAGTCCTTCTCCATAGCTTCTCCAAACTCCTCCCACACCCTTCTTTGCCTCTGGCACGGGAGCGGCTGCAGCCCTTTGGTCCCGTTGGTACCCTGCAACTGGACTCCTTCTTCAGTCGGACAGCTTCCCTGACCACCGTGGTCCACCACGTTGTTCTAGGGTTATCACCCATAGAGGCACCTAGGACCTTGAGTCCACAGCTCACAGACGCAGCTTCAGCAATAGAAGCTTTGAACATTGCCCACTCAGGTTCAATGCCCCCAACCTCCACAGGGATGCCCGAAAAGGTCTGCAGGAGATGTGAGTTGAAAATCTCTCAAACGGGGGCCTCCTCCAGACTTACCCAGTTCACCCGCACTACACGTTTGGGCTTACCTGGTCTGTCCAAAGTCTTTCCCCACCCTCTGATCAAACTCACTACCAGATGGTGATCAGTTGACAGCTCCGCCCCTCTCTTCACCCGAGTGTCCAAAACATGTAGCCTTAGATCAGATGATACGATCACAAAATTGATAATTGACCTTCGGCCTAGGGTGCTCTGGTACCATGCACACTTATGCGCCTCCTTATGTTCGAACATGGTGTTTGTTATGGATAATCCATGAGTAGCACAGAAGTCCAATAACAAACAACCGCTCGGGTTTAGATCAGGGAGGCCGTTCCTCCCAATCACGCCTCTCCAGGTGTCTCCATCGATGCCCACATGTGCGTTGAAGTCTCCCAGCAGAATGATGGAGTCCCCTACTGGAGCCCTATATAGGACTCCATGCAGGGTCTCCAAAAAGATTGAATTCTCTGTACTGCTGTTTGGTGCATATGCACAAATAACAGTCAGAGTTTTCCTCCCAACCACCCTTACCCTGGATTTCCACTGGATGCGGAACGGCTGCGGAACTGCTCAGCTGCGGAACGCCTGCGGCCAGCCGACCATGACATCTCGCGAATTAACATATGTTTGTGTGATATAACAGGATGTCGTTTCTATAAACAGAACCACAAAACCAACAACAGTTTCGATCCAGAGGAGTAGAGGGGAAACAACTCTGTGCTTAGAATTATATAGCCTATTCAACTTCAAATTACACCTGTTTATTTAGGGTTCCTTTTTATTGTATTTGGAAAGTAGTAGGCTGTGTAAATAAAGTTAACTATTCTACTTGTTTGCATGTCTCCGCTCTGCGGACGGGCTGCGCCTGACGGAACTGGGACGCAGTCGTTCCGCAGCCGTTACGCAGTCGGTGGAAATCGACACATTGACTTTAATGGAAACCGAATGACTCCGCCGACGTTTCGGAGCAGTTCCGCAGCTGTTCCGCATCCAGTGGAAATCAGGCGTTAGGCGTAAGGAGGCAACTCTCTCATCCACCGAGGTAAACTCCAACACAGCAGTGCTCAGACGTGGGCCTATGAGTATCCCCACACCAGCCCGCCGCCTCTCACCCTGGGCAACTCCAGAGAAGAATAGAGTCCAATCCCTATCCAGGAGTAAGGTTCCAGAGCCAAGGCTGTGCGTAGAGGTAAGTCCCACCAGATCCAACTGGTTTCGCTCCACCTCACGCACAAGTTCTGGCTCCTTCCCCCACAGCGAGGTGACGTTCCACATCCCCAAAGCCAGCTTCTGCCGTCCGGGTCTGATTTGTCGAGGCCCCACACCTTCACTGCCACCCATATGACACCGCACCCGACCCCTGCGGTTGTTCCTGTGAGTGGTGGGCCCACAGGATGAAGAGGAGAGAGATGCCATGTATCTCGTTTGGGCTGTGCCCGGTCGGGCTCCGTGGCAAACCTGGCCACCAGATGCTCGCTTACGAGCCCACCATCTGGACCTGGCTCCAGACGGGGGCCCCGGGCTTCCTCCAGGCAGGGTCTCTGTCACGAGTGGTGAGTAAGGGTACTGCACTGTCTGGTTTCGGGTGCACCCTTTCCTGGTTTATGTTGGTTACAGCTGTTGGGGATTTGTAATCACTGGGCTATAAAGGGGATGGCTAGTTGTCACTCGTTGCTGTTCATTGTTTCCATGTCACATTGTTAGTTTATAGGTGAGTGTTTGTATCACGATTAGTTGTTGTTTGGAGGTGTTCGTTTACGTCGCTATATGCACATTTTACTTTCATCAACCAAGTTCGTGTTTTTCGCCGTTGTCGGTTTGTTTTGTGTTTTTATCACTAATAAACCTTATTTAACGGATTTATGGCTTTGCACATGGCTTACCACACTACACCTTGGACCGATCGTGACAGTCTCGATCCTTTTTTCTTGATCTTTCATGGGGTCTTGATCTTTTCATGGAGTCTCGATCTTTCATGGGATACGAATAGAACAATATAAATTACACTAAGGGGCTGAGGGAGTATATGGATAAGAAATAAACAAAATGCTATACAAAATACAGATAAGTAACTTGTCATGTAATAGTGCAAATATTGTAGTGCAAAATCAGGCAATGTGCAAATGGAATGGGTCAGAGTTCAAGGCTTGTGTGCACCCCTGGCCCTGTTAAGGAGGCCAGTAGCACAGGGGAAGAAACTGTTCTTATGGCGTGAGGTTTTGGTCCTGATGGACCGAAGCCTTTAGCTGGAGTTTACAAGTTTACATTGAACTCAAGGCAGGATCGAGTCTTTGATAGCCTGGACAATCACATCCTCTTTACCGGCTTTCTGCTGGTACAACATAGAAACACATTCCAGAAGCTTGATTTGAAGGCAGTAATTTAGAAAGTCACATGACTGACACAGTACTCAACAATACTGGGCCATTTTTTAATCATTGAATTGATATCTCAGTTCTTTCTTAATTCACTGCCTTACACAGCAACATCCACATATAACCGATCGATGACAAGTACCTTGATCATCAATTCTGTTTTTTTTAATCATTTTTCATACACAACCAAACTCAAAAGCGTAAGCATGAAATTTACATAACATCAAACCATAGAATTTCATCTACATGGTCCCGTTGTGAAAAAAACAGTCATTGAGAGATATTTATCAACTGTAAATAAATATTGATTTATTTTCTCAGCACAATATTATTTTGAACAATAGAACTTAACAGACGAAGATTTGCAACTCAGAACCACATCAAGTGATGATAACTGCACAGCAATCAATATGTCATTCATATTGAAATCGGTACAAAAAAGGTACAATGAAATCTTTGGAGTAACATGTGCGTTTATGTCAACAGGAGTGTAAACATTATTTCGTAAAGTTTATATGTGCTTTGATTTTGACGCCAGCGTCCCCACAAGTCGGATCAACCGGATGTTGCAGAATTTAAAAAAATCTGCATTAAAAGGTAAAGTACAAAAAAGATGATGTTCCATCCGTACATACACATGGGTACATATACACACGGGTACACATACACACGGGTACACATACACATGGGTACATATACACACGGGTACACATACACACGGGTACACATACACACGGGTACACATACACATGGGTACACATACACATGGCTACATATACACACGGGTACACATACACACGGGTACACATACACACGGGTACACATACACACGGGTACACATACACACGGGTACACATACACATGGGTACATATACACATGGGTACATATACACATGGGTACATATACACACGGGTACACATACACACGGGTACACATACACACGGGTACACATACACACGGGTACACATACACACGGGTACATATACACACGGGTACACATACACACGGGTACACATACACACGGGTACACATACACATGGGTACACATACACACGGGTACACATACACACGGGTACACATACACACGGGTACACATACACACGGGTACACATACACACGGGTACACATACACACGGGTACACATACACACGGGTACACATACACACGGGTACACATACACACGGGTACACATACACACGGGTACACATACACACGGGTACACATACACATGGGTACATATACACATGGGTACACATACACACGGGTACATATACACACGGGTACACATACACACGGGTACATATACACATGGGTACATATACACATGGGTACATATACACACGGGTACACATACACACGGGTACATATACACATGGGTACATATACACATGGGTACATATACACACGGGTACATATACACATGGGTACATATACACACGGGTACATATACACATGGGTACATATACACACGGGTACACATACACATGGGTACAAATACACACAGTTACAGTACATAGAACAGAATGCAGTCTGACTACACCAGGTAGTCTGGAACCTCAACACATGTTTAACCTTTGGTTTGTCTCAGTGCCAGTAAACACACCGTAACTTGTGCCAGTAAACACACCGTAACTTGTGCCAGTAAACACACCGTATCTTGTGCCAGTAAACACACCGTAACTTGTGCCAGTAAACACACCGTAACGTGTGCCAGTAAACACACCGTAACTTTGTGCCAGTAAACACACCGTAACTTGTGCCAGTAAACACACCGTAACTTGTGCCAGTAAAACACCGTAACTTTATGCCAGTATTACACGGCTGGATTATACGGCTGGATTACACGGCTGGATTACATGGCTGGATTATACGGCTGGACTACACGGCTGGATTACACGGCTGGATTACACGGCTGGATTACACAGCTGTATTACACAGCTGTATTACACAGCTGGCACATGGGCTCCTTCTGAGGTGTTGAAACTTAACAACCGCAGGCCAGATAACATGAGTCTCTAAGTCTCCAGCTCATGGCAACAGTAGCCAAGTGTTCAAGTAGAGGGTTGACTTTACCCTCTGGTGTCTAGAGGGTTGACTTCACCCTCAGGTGTCTAGAGGGTTGACGTCACCCTCAGGTGTCTAGAGGGTTGACTTCACCCACAGGTGTCTAGAGGGTTGACTTCACCCTCAGGTGTCTAGAGGGTTGACTTCACCCACAGGTGTCTAGAGGGTTGACTTCACCCTCAGGTGTCTAGAGGGTTGACTTCACCCTCAGGTGTCTAGAGGGTTGACGTCACCCTCAGGTGTCTAGAGGGTTGACGTCACCCTCAGGTGTCTAGAGGGTTGACTTCACCCACAGGTGTCTAGAGGGTTGACTTCACCCTCAGGTGTCTAGAGGGTTGACTTCACCCTCAGGTGTCTAGAGGGTTGAATTCACCCTCAGGTGTCTTCACACTGTCTGTACGCACAATGCAAGTTGGACGATGGAGGTTAAGCATCCCCATCAGCTGCTGTCTCTCCATTCTCAGTTCCTCTATCTGGGCCTTCAGTTCAGAGTTCACCACCTCCAGACGCTCTGACTCCTACAGAGGACGGACAGATGAGGACATGTTTTTTTTATAATAGCCACCATTTTAAGCATAATATTTTGTAATACACTTTAAAATTACTTTCAAATGCTTCACAATTATTTAGAAGTTGTCATACTGTATATGCTTCCATCTTCACAACTCTATGTTGAGTTCTAAGACCCACTGACCCACACAATCCATCACAACTCAACATAGACCAGATGAACATCTAAGACCCACTGACCCACACAATCCATCACAACTCAACATAGACCAGGTGAACATCTAAGACCCACTGACCTTTTGAAGGAAGTCTGTTCTCTCCTTTTTCTTGTTTCGACATCGTGCTGCTGCAACTTTATTTTTGTCCCTTCTTCGTTTCCGCCTCTCGTCATCCTCATCCATCTGCAGGGACAAAAGGTGGTCAGGGATAGGGGTTAGGGGTTACTGAGATAGGGGTTAAGGGTTAGGGGTTACTGAGATAGGGGTTAGGGGTTACAGGTTTCTGAGATAGGGGTTAGGGGTTACTGAGATAGGGGTTAGGGATTACTGAGATAGGGGTTAGGGGTTACTGAGATAGGGGTTAAGGGTTACGGGTTTCTGAGATAGGGGTTAGGGGTTACTGAGATAGGGGTTAAGGGTTACGGGTTTCTGAGATAGGGGTTAGGGGTTACAGGTTTCTAAGATAGGGGTTAGGGGTTACTGAGATAGGGGTTAGGGGTTACAGGTTTCTGAGATAGGGGTTAGGGGTTACAGGTTTCTGAGATAGGGGTTAGGGGTTACAGGTTTCTGAGATAGGGGTTAGGGGTTACAGGTTTCTAAGATGGGGTTAGGGGTTACTGAGATAGGGGTTATGGGTTACTGGGATACGGGGGGTTAGGTTAGGGGTTACTGAGATAGGGTTAGGGTTACGGGTTTCTGAGATAGGGGTTAGGGGTTTTACTGAGATAGGGGTTAGGGGTTTCTAAGATAGGGGGATAGGGGGTTACAGGTTTCTGAGATAGGGGTTAGGGGTTACTGAGATAGGGGTTAGGGGTTACTGAGATAGGGGTTACGGGTTACTGAGATAGGGGTTACGGGTTACGGGTTTCTGAGATAGGGGTTAGGGGGGGTTACTGAGAGGGGTTAGGGGTTACTGAGATAGGGGTTACGGGTTTCTAAGATAGGGGTTACTGAGATAGGGGTTAGGGGTTACGGGTTTCTGAGATAGGGGTTAGGGGTTACGGGTTACTGAGAAAGGGGTTATGGGTTACGGGTTACGGGTTTCTGAGATAGGGGTTAGGGGTTACTGAGGGTTTCTGAGGGGTTAGGGGTTACGGGTTTCTGAGATAGGGAGATAGTTAGGGTTACTGAGATAGTGGTTAGGGGTTACGGGGGTTTCTGAGAGGGGTTAGGGGGGTTACTGAGATAGGGGTTAGGGGTTAGGGTTACTGAGAGGGGTTAGGGGTTACTGAGATAGGGGTTGAGATAGGGGGGGTTCTGAGGGGTTACTGAGATAGGGGTTACGGGTTTCTGAGATGGGGTTAGGGGTTACTGAGATAGTGGTTAGGGGTTACTGAGATAGGGGTTAGGGGTTTTCTGAGATAGATAGGGGTTAGGGGTTATGGGTTTCTGAGATAGGGGTTAGGGGGTTCTGAGATAGGGGTTGAGATAGGGTTAGGGGTTACGGGTTTGAGATAGGGGTTACGGGTTTCTGAGATAGGGGTTAGGGGTTTCTGAGATAGGGGTTACGGGTTACTGAGATAGGGGTTAGATAGGGGTTAGGGGTTACTGAGATAGGGGTTACTGAGGGGTTACGGGTTTCTGAGATAGGGGGGTTAGGGGTTACTGAGATATAGGGGTTTTCTGAGATAGGGGTTAGGGGTTACAGGTTTCTGAGATAGGGGTTAGGGGTTACAGGTTTCTGAGATAGGGGTTACTGAGATAGGGGTTAGGGGTTACGGGTTTCTGAGATAGGGGTTACGGGTTTCTGAGAAGGGGTTAGGGGTTACAGGTTTCTGAGATAGGGGTTAGGGGTTACAGGTTTCTGAGATAGGGGTTACGGGTTACTGAGATAGGGGGGGTTACTGTTACTGAGATAGGGGTTTCTGAGATAGGGGTTACTGAGATAGGGGTTTCTGAGAGGGGTTAGGGGGGTTACTGAGATATGGGTTACGGGGGTTAGGGGTTACGGGTTTCTGAGGGGTTACAGGTTTCTGAGATAGAGGTTAGGGGTTACTGAGATAGTGGTTAGGGGTTACGGGTTTCTGAGATAGGGGTTAGGGGGGGGTTACTGAGATAGGGGTTAGGGTTTCTAAGATAGGGGTTAGGGGTTACAGGTTTCTGAGAAAGGGGTTAGGGGTTACAGGTTTCTGAGATGAGATAGGGGTTAGGGGGGTTACTGAGATAGGGGTTACGGGTTTCTGAGATAGGGGTTACGGGTTTCTGGGATGGGGTTAGGGGTTACTGAGATAGGGGGTTTCTGAGATAGGGTTACAGGTTTCTAGATAGAGGTTAGGGGTTACTGAGATAGTGGTTAGGGGTTACGGGTTTCTGAGATAGGGTTAGGGGTTTACTGAGATAGGGGGGGTTCGGGTAGGGGTTACAGGTTTCTGAGAAAGGGGTTAGGGGTTACAGGTTACTGAGATAGGGGTTAGGGGGTTATGGGTTACGGGTTACTGAGATAGGGGTTACGGGTTATGGGGTTAGTGGTTACTGAGATAGGGGTTAGGGGTTACGGGTTACTGAGATAGGGGTTAGGTTATGGGTTACTGAGATAGGGGTTAGGGGTTACGGGTTTCTGAGATAGGGGTTACAGGTTTCTGAGATAGGGGTTACTGAGATAGGGTTAGGGGTTACGGGTTTCTGAGATGGGGGTTAGGGGTTACGGGGTTACTGAGATAGGGGTTACGGGTTTCTAAGATAGGGGTTAGGGGTTACAGGTTTCTGAGAAAGGGGTTAGGGGTTACAGGTTTCTGAGATAGGGGTTAGGGGTTACAGGTTACTGAGATAGGGGTTAGGGGTTACTGAGATAGGGGTTACGGGTTTCTGAGATAGGGGTTACGGGTTTCTGGGATGGGGTTAGGGGTTACTGAGATAGGGGTTACGGGTTTCTGAGATAGGGGTTACAGGTTTCTGAGATAGAGGTTAGGGGTTACTGAGATAGTGGTTAGGGGTTACGGGTTTCTGAGATAGGGGTTAGGGGTTACGGGGTTACTGAGATAGGGGTTACGGGTTTCTAAGATAGGGGTTAGGGGTTACAGGTTTCTGAGAAAGGGGTTAGGGGTTACAGGTTTGTGAGATAGGGGTTAGGGGTTACAGGTTACTGAGATAGGGGTTACGGGTTTCTGAGATAGGGGTTACGGGTTTCTGGGATGGGGTTAGTGGTTACTGAGATAGGGGTTATGGGTTACGGGTTACTGAGATAGGGGTTAGGGGTTACTGAGATAGGGGTTAGGGGTTACGGGTTACTGAGATAGGGGTTAGGGGTTACTGAGATAGGGGTTAGGGGTTACGGGTTACTGAGATAGGGGTTAGGGGTTACGGGTTTCTGAGATAGGGGTTACAGGTTTCTGAGATAGGGGTTACTGAGATAGGGGTTAGGGGTTACGGGTTTCTGAGATGGGGTTACGGGTTTCTGAGATAGGGGTTAAGGGTTACTGAGATAGGGGTTAGGGGTTTCTGAGATAGGGGTTAGGGGTTACTGAGATAGGTGTTAGGGGTTTCTGAGATAGGGGTTAGGGGACTTTATTTTATCACATTTACAACACTATACCCTGTCTGTTACTTTCAAATAAACAGTTCATGGTAAAATTATCTTGGTAACCCTAGAGTGAAATTAGATCTTTATTTGGCCATACAAATATTCCCCCACAAGAGTATTGGAACTGAGTGGAAATAACAAAGTAAAAATTCCTTAATTGGTAAAAAATTATATATTTTCATATAATGTTCTGTTTTCACAGCATAACATTTAGAAAGTTGTTTCTTGCGGAAAAAAAAGCAGTTAAATTGGCAAAAATGGTCTAAACTCTTCTATTTAATGTCTATTGAATAGTTCAATTGATGTTCCAAGCCTGTTTAATTTCTTGTAGTATACCTCGAACCATGTGTTCTCTCTGTGTTCTCTCTGTGTTCTCTCTGTGTTCTCTCTGTGTTCTCTCTGCTTTGTTTTGTTCTCTCCAGTGTTTTTACAAGTCAACTACTTAAAATGGCCACTTGGTGGTGCTATAAGTCAGAAGGATGGTATAGATTTCAGTAGCTGACTAGTGAATGTTAACCCTACATACAGTGCAGAGAACAAGTATTTGAGACACTGCCGATTTTGCAGGTTTTCCCACTTACAAAGCATGTAGTAGTCTGTAATTTTTATTATCCCAGGTACTCTTCAACTCTGAGTGACGGAATCTAAAACAAAAATCCAGAAAATCACTGCCCAACGTAGAGTCAACATCTGACACCTCGAATCTCTGTCTTCCACCTTCTGACACCTCGTATCCCTGTCCTCCACCTTCTGACACCTCGTATCCCTGTCCTCCACCTTCTGTCACCTCGTATCTCTGTCCTCCACCTTCTGACACCTCGTATCCCTGTCCTCCACCTTCTGTCACCTCGTATCTCTGTCCTCCACCTTCTGACACCTCGTATCCCTGTCCTCCACCTTCTGTCACCTCGTATCTCTGTCTTCCACCTTCTGACACCTCGTATCTCTGTCTTCCACCTTCTGACACCTCGTATCTCTGTCCTCCGCCTTCTGAGACCTCGTATCTTTGTCCTCCACCTTCTGACACCTCGTATCCCTGTCCTCCACCTTATGACACCTCGTATCCCTGTCCTCCACCTTATGACACCTCGTATCTCTGTCCTCCGCCTTCTGAGACCTCGTATCTTTGTCCTCCACCTTCTGACACCTCGTATCTTTGTCCTCCACCTTCTGTCACCTCGTATCTCTGTCTTCCACCTTCTGACACCTCGTATCTCTGTCCTCCACCTTCTGACACCTCGTATCTCTGTCCTCCACTTTCTGAGACCTCGTATCCCTGTCCTCCACCTTCTGAGACCTCGTATCTTGGTCCTCCACCTTCTGACACCTCGTATCCCTGTCCTCCACCTTCTGACACCTCGTATCTCTGTCTTCCACCTTCTGACACCTCGTATCTCTGTCTTCCACCTTCTGACACCTCGTATCTCTGTCCTCCACCTTCTGACACCTCGTATCTCTGTCCTCCACTTTCTGAGACCTCGTATCCCTGTCCTCCACCTTCTGAGACCTCGTATCTTGCTCCTCCACCTTCTGACACCTCGTATCCCTGTCCTCCACCTTCTGACACCTCGTATCTCTGTCCTCCACTTTCTGAGACCTCGTATCCCTGTCCTCCACCTTCTGAGACCTCGTATCTTGGTCCTCCACCTTCTGACACCTCGTATCCCTGTCCTCCACTTTCTGAGACCTCGTATCTTGGTCCTCCACCTTCTACGGCCCTTCCCATCTTCCTCACCTCTCCTCTAATTGAAGAAAGTGGCCTCTTGCCAAACCGCCCCAGGAAGTGCAGAGGCGACAACATGGCGCCCAAGTTGTGGAAGTCCTCTGCCAGTTTGAGCTGATCGGTGAGCGTTGTGGCAGAGATGCCTGCCAGCAGACTGAGGTTCGGCAGAGATCCGGCCGTCAGAGAGAGGTCCGGGATCTGGCCAGGCATCATGTCAGAACCAGCCACTGTACACTGGAGCTAGAGGAGGGAGAGGGAGGGAGAGAGTGGAGAAAGGGAGAGAGAGGAGGGAGAGAGAGGAGGACAAAGAGATTAAGGAGTTTAACGGTTAAAATCAGTCTGTGTCTTGTGCAATAATCGGATCTTGTTAGATCAAGATACACTGAACAAAAACATAAAGTAATAAGTATCAGATATAAATGTGGACGTGTCCCATGTAAAGTATCAGATATAAATGTGGACGTGTCCCATGTAAAGTATCAGATATAAATGTGGACGTGTCCCATGTAAAGTATCAGATATAAATGTGGACGTGTCCCATGTAAAGTATCAGATATGAATGTGGACGTGTCTCATGTAAAGTATCAGATATGAATGTGGACGTGTCCCATGTAAAGTATCAGATATAAATGTGGACGTGTCCCATGTAAAGTATCAGATATAAATGTGGACGTGTCCTATATAAAGTATCAGATATAAATGTGGACGTGTCCCATGTAAAGTATTAGATAGAAATGTGGACGTGTCCCATGTAAAGTATCAGATATAAATGTGGACGTGTCCCATATAAAGTATCAGATATAAATGTGGACGTGTCCCATGTAAAGTATCAGATATAAATTTGGACGTGTCGCATGTAAAGTATCAGATATAAATGTGGACGTGTCCCATGTAAAGTATCAGATATAAATGTGGACGTGTCCTATATAAAGTATCAGATATAAATGTGGACGTGTCCCATGTAAAGTATTAGATAGAAATGTGGACGTGTCCCATGTAAAGTATCAGATATAAATGTGGACGTGTCCCATATAAAGTATGAGATATAAATGTGGACGTGTCCCATGTAAAGTATCAGATATAAATTTGGACGTGTCGCATATAAAGTATCAGATATAAATGTGGACGTGTCCCATGTAAAGTATCAGATATAAATGTGGACGTGTCCCATGTAAAGTATCAGATATAAATGTGGACGTGTCCCATGTAAAGTATCAGATATAAATGTGGACGTGTCCCATGTAAAGTATCAGATATAAATGTGGACGTGTCCCATGTAAAGTATCAGATATAAATGTGGACGTGTCCTATATAAAGTATCAGATATAAATGTGGACGTGTCCCATGTAAAGTATTAGATAGAAATGTGGACGTGTCCCATGTAAAGTATCAGATATAAATGTGGACGTGTCCCATATAAAGAATCAGATATAAATGTGGACGTGTCCCATGTAAAGTATCAGATATAAATTTGGACGTGTCGCATATAAAGTATCAGATATAAATGTGGACGTGTCCCATGTAAAGTATCAGATATAAATGTGGACGTGTCCCATGTAAAGTATCAGATATAAATGTGGACGTGTCCCATGTAAAGTATCAGATATAAATGTGGACGTGTCCTATATAAAGTATCAGATATAAATGTGGACGTGTCCCATGTAAAGTATTAGATAGAAATGTGGACGTGTCCCATGTAAAGTATCAGATATAAATGTGGACATGTCCCATATAAAGTATCAGATATAAATGTGGACGTGTCCCATGTAAAGTATCAGATATAAATGTGGACGTGTCCCATGTAAAGTATCAGATATAAATGTGGACGTGTCCCATGTAAAGTATCAGATATAAATGTGGACGTGTCCCATGTAAAGTATCAGATATAAATGTGGACGTGTCCTATATAAAGTATCAGATATAAATGTGGACGTGTCCCATGTAAAGTATTAGATAGAAATGTGGACGTGTCCCATGTAAAGTATCAGATATGAATGTGGACGTGTCCCATATAAAGTATCAGATATAAATGTGGACGTGTCCCATATAAAGTATCAGATATAAATGTGGACGTGTCCTATATAAAGTATCAGATATAAATGTGGACGTGTCCCATATAAAGTATCAGATATAAATGTAGACGTGTCCCATATAAAGTATCAGATATAAATGTGGACGTGTACCATGTAAAGTATTAGATATAAATGTGGACGTGTCCCATGTAAAGTATCAGATATAAATGTGGACATGTCCCAAATAAAGTATCAGATATAAATGTGGACGTGTCCCATGTAAAGTATAAGATATAAAGGTGAACGTGTCCCATGTAAAGTATCAGATATAAATGTGGACGTGTCCCATGTAAAGTATCAGATATAAATGTGGACATATCCCAAATAAAGTATCAGATATAAATGTGGACGTGTCCTATATAAAGTATCAGATATAAATGTGGACGTGTCCCATATAAAGTATCAGATATAAATGTGGACGTGTCCCATGTAAAGTATCAGATATAAATGTGGACGTGTCCCATGTAAAGTATCAGATATAAATGTGGACGTGTCCCATGTAAAGTATCAGATATAAATGTGGACGTGTCCCATATAAAGTATTAGATATAAATGTGGACGTGTCCCATATAAAGTATCAGATATAAATGTGGACGTGTCCCACGTAAAGTATCAGATATAAATGTGGACGTGTCCCACATAAAGTATCAGATATAAATGTGGAGTCAAACCGAGATCCGCTTACTGCAGAGATAATTAAACCGGGGTCGGATTCGAACCGGGATCCACTTACTACAGAGAGCGTCAATAGAGGGACAAAAAAAAGAAAAAACAGAAAAGGGTAGAGAGCGAAAACTGTTATGTAAGTTTTTTCAAAAGGGACTCCACCCAGGTTGTAGCGTTTTGCTAGAAGAGAGAAAAGAATAATTTAAAAAGACAGGGGACGTCAGATAGAGAGAGGGGGGAGGGGTCAGACAAAGAGGGTGGAGCCAGACAGAGAGGGGGTCAGACAGAGAGGGGGTGAGACAGAGAGGGGGTGAGACAGAGAGGGGGTGAGACAGAGAGGGGGTCAGACAGAGAGGGGGTGAGACAGAGAGGGGGTGAGACAGAGAGGGGGGTCAGACAGAGAGGGGGGTGAGACAGAGAGGGGGAGCCAGACAGAGAGGGGGGGTCAGACAGAGAGGGGGTGAGACAGAGAAGGGGGAGACAGAGGGGGGGTCAGACAGAGAGAGGGGGGGGGGCAGACAGAGAGGGGGGGCAGACAGAGAGGGGGTGAGACAGACAGAGAGGGGGGGGGGGTGAGACAGAGAGGGGGGTGAGAGAGAGGGGGAGCCAGACAGAGAGGGGGGCAGACAGAGAGTGGGGGTGAGACAGAGAGGGGGTGAGAGAGAGGGAGGAGCCAGACAGAGAGGGGGGCAGACAGAGAGGGGGGTGAGACAGAGGGGGGGGCAGACAGAGAGGGGGTGAGACAGAGAGGGGGAGACAGACAGAGGGGGAGAGAGGCGGGGGAGGGTCAGACAGAGAGAGGGGGAGGGTCAGACAGAGAGAAGGGGGAGGGGGTAGACATAGAGGGGGAGCCAGACAGAGAGCGGAGGGCAGACAGAGAGGGGGAGCCAGAGAGGGGGAGGGTCAGACAGAGAGGGGGGTCAGACAGAGAGGGGGACAGAGGGAGGGGTCAGACACAGAGGGGGAGGGTCAGACAGCGAGGGGGAGTCAGACAGAGAGGGGGGGAGGGTCAGACAGAGAGGGGGGGACAGAGGGAGGGGGAGGGACAGAGGGAGGGGGGTGGAGTTACAGTCGGACAAATGGACCAATGGACCACTGTGATTTCAAAATTTCTGCATGACTTCATTGTAAGTGCTGCTATGCAGACTTAAGAATAATTTGTTTATATAATTTAATTAATGATTGAGTTTGCAATTACAATGTAAATGTTTTGTATAGTGTCATGTTAATTGGTTTATGTTCAATTGAGATAGAATAGTGCGTCACTGGCGGAAGTGACGAGTTATTCAGTCGCCCCATGGTCCAGTGATGAACGGACGCCCCTGTGGCTAAAAATTTCAAATTTAAGTTTATAATTAAAGTTTATAAATAAGTTTAAAGTATTGCTCAAACTAAGTAAAGAAATTAAGTTTGTCAAATAAGAACCTCTTTTCATGACAAGCAGCCAACGAGGTATATGTTTTCATGTTTGGAAGTCCTCTTTTCATTTTGCGTTTCTCTGTGTATTGTATTGAATAATGTGTTAATGTCAATAATGTTCATTTATGTATGCAGTTCTTACGGCGTTACCATGACGTTACCATGGCATTACCGTGGCGTTACCGTGGCGTTACCGTGGCGTTACCGTGGCGTTACCATGGCCTTACCAAGGTGTAACCGAAGTGAAACAAGAAAAGGAATAAACGCCCGTTCCAAAGAACAACCTGTGTTTGTGTCGTGAAGAGAGCTACATTCATAATTTCACCTTGATCTCTAAAAATTTGCAAGCATGCTTTCAATCTGTCAAATGTCTAATGTGGGGCCTCAGTAATAATCAACAGTAATAATCAACAGCAGTAGTCTAATGTGGGGCCTGAACACATGCTCCGGGTAGGGAGAGGAATTGTCATGTAAGATAAGTTTAGTTCTATGTTTCATAAATAATTAAGGCAGTCCTGGCCAGCTGGCACATGCCCAAAAACAATTGCATATGAGTCAGGGGCGAGTGTGAGAGTGTGTGTGTGTGTGTGTGTGTGTGTGTGTGTGTGTGTGTGTGTGTGTGTGTGTGTGTGTGTGTGTGTGTGTGTGTGTGTGAGAGAGAGAGTGTGAGAGAGTGTGAGAAGTGTGTGTGTGTGTTTCTGGTGTGTACAACAGCATACATCATCTGTCTTCAGGTTGAACTAATGGGGCCCATTTCCTGCCCCATTCCTGAGACCAATTAGCTTCTCCAATCCAAGGCTCAGGAATTCAGACTGTGTCCCAACTAGCAGCCTTTTGTAGTATATATAAAGCTTTATAAACCCTTAGTAAATACCAAAACAGAACAATATGTAAAGAATATGGTGTTCATTGGGACAGGCTTTGGACTCTCCTGCTATCACACACACACACACAACAGCTATTCACTCAGCTAGGTATAGCATATATGTAGAAAACCCTCTGTTTACCATTATAGTGTGTGTGGACACAGGTAGGTATAGCATATATGTAGAATACCCTCTGTTTATCATTATAGTGTGTGTGGACACAGGTAGGTATAGCATATATGTAGAATACCATCTGTTTACCATTATAGTGTGTGTGGACACAGGTAGGTATAGCATATATGTAGAATTCCCTCTGTTTATCATTATAGTGTGTGTGGACACATGTAGGTATAGCATATATGTAGAATACCCTCTGTTAGCTGCCCATAGATCTACAGGAACCTGGTGCCCAGCATAGAAATGTGTACACATCAGAAAATGTTAATGAACATGGCATAGAGGACTTACCTAAGCTGAACTGCAATCCTCACTGTACACTGTAATAACATACATATACATAATTATCACTGTACACTGTAAAAACATACATATAAATAATTATCACTGTACACTGTAATAACATACATATGAATATTAAGCATTGTACACTGTAAAAACATACATATAAATAATTAGCACTGTACACTGTAAAAACATAAATATGAATATTTAGCACTGTACACTGTAAAAAACATACATATAAATAATTAGCACTGTACACTGTAAAAACATACATATGAATATTTAGCACTGTACACTGTAAAAACATACATATAAATAATTAGCACTGTACACTGTAAAAGCATACATATAAATATTTAGCACTGTACACTGTAATAACATACATATAAATATTTAGCACTGTACACTGTAAAAACATACATATAATTATTAGCACTGTACACTGTGAAAACATACATATAAATAATTATTACTTTTCACTGTAAAAACATACATATAAATAATAAGCACTGTACACTGTAAAAACATACACATGAATAATTAGCACTGTACACTGTAAAAACATACATATAAATAATTATCACTGTACACTGTAAAAACATACATATGAATAATTAGCACTGTACACTGTAAAAACATACATATGAATAATTAGCACTGTACACTGTAAAAACATACATATGAATAATTAGCACTGTACACTGTAAAAACATACATATAAATATTTAGCACTGTACACTGTAATAACATACATATAAATATTTAGCACTGTACACTGTAAAAGCATACATATAAATATTTAGCACTGTACACTGTAATAACATACATATAAATATTTAGCACTGTACACTGTAAAAACATACATATAAATAATTAGCACTGTACACTGTGAAAACATACATATAAATAATTATTACTTTTCACTGTAAAAACATACATATAAATAATAAGCACTGTACACTGTAAAAACATACACATGAATAATTAGCACTGTACACTGTAAAAACATACATATGAATAATTATCACTGTACACTGTAAAAACATACATATGAATAATTATCACTGTACACTGTAAAAACATACATAAAAATTATTATCACTGTACACCTTAAAAACATACATATGAATAATTAGCACTGTACACTGTAAAAACATACATATGAATAATTAGCACTGTACACTGTAAAAACATACATATGAATAATTAGCACTGTACACTGTAAAAACATACATATAAATATTTAGCACTTTACACTGTAATAACATACATATAAATATTTAGCATTGTACACTGTAAAAACATACATATAAATAATTAGCACTGTAAACTGTAAAAACATACATATAAATAATTATTACTTTTCACTGTAAAAACATACATATGAATAATTAGCACTGTACACTGTAAAAACATACACATGAATAATTAGCACTGTACACTGTAAAAACATACATATGAATAATTATCACTGTACACTGTAAAAACATACATATGAATAATTAGCACTGTACACTGTAAAAACATACATATGAATAATTAGCACTGTACACTGTAAAAACATACATATGAATTAATATCACTGTACACTGTAAAAAAATACATATGAATAATTATCACTGTACACTGTAAAAACATACATATAAATAATTACCACTGTACACTGTAAAAACATACATATGAATAATTATCACTGTACACTGTAAAAACATACATATAAATAAGACAGAAAACATGATCAAATCCATGACTCGTTGCGTGCAACGACTGTCGCCTAAATGTCTGGGTTGTGGCTGTAATTGACAATATTTTCACCGTGAATTTTCCAGGTACAAGTGGTGAAATTATTTGTATGTTGTAAGGAGGATTAGAAGCGGAATACTTAGTTGATCAATCCCACAAGTGACAAATCAAATGTCAGGCGGTGTAGGTTTGAGATTTTTTAAGAGACAAATGGAGAGACATAATGTGTCTCCTATGTAAACACCAGAGGACCGATAAAATGCTCCCAACGCATTAAAGTGAAACAATCTAGGAAATTATTTTAGAAAGTTTCACATCAACATTTGTTACAAAAGCTTTCACTGAACCAAAATCAATCAAAGACATAAAGGAAAACATTCTCTACTCCTAAGAACAAAGCCATTTAATGTTCTTAATATATTCTCTATATGTTATTAGTGTAAGAACCTTACATGAAGTTGAACCTGGCAGCTGACCAGAAGCAGACATGAACCTCCTCACAATGTAAAAGCACACATGTCTTCCCTCTCTCATATCCGTCTCTCATGTCCGTCTCTCATGTCTGTCTCTCATGTCTGTCTCTCATGTCTGTCTCTCATGTCCGTCTCTCATGTCTGTCTCTCATGTCTGTCTCTCATGTCTGTCTCTCATGTCTGTCTCTCATGTCCCTCTCTCATATCCGTCTCTCATGTCTGTCCCTCATGTCCGTCTCTCATGTCTGTCTCTCATATCTGTCTCTCATGTCTGTCTGTCTGTCTCTCATGTCTGTCTCTCATGTCTGTCTCTCATGTCTGTCTCTCATGTCTGTCTCGCATGTCCGTCTCTCATGTCCGTCTCTCATATCTGTCTGTCTGCCTCTCATGTCTGTCTCTCATGTCCGTCTCTCATGTCTGTCTCTCATGTCTGTCTGTCTGTCTCTCATGTCTGTCTCTCATGTCTGTCTCTCATGTCCGTCCCTCATGTCCGTCCCTCATGTCTGTCCCTCATGTCTGTTTCTCATATCCGTCTCTCATGTCCGTCTCTCATGTCCGTCTCTCATATCCGTCTCTCATGTCCGTCTCTCATATCCGTCTCTCATGTCCGTCTCTCATGTCCGTCTCTCATGTCCGTCTCTCATGTCCGTCTCTCATGTCCGTCTCTCATATCCGTCTCTCATATCCGTCTCTCATGTCCGTCTCTCATGTCTGTCTCTCGTGTCCGTCTCTCTTGTCCGTCTCTCATGTCCGTCTCTCATATCTGTCTTTCTGTCTCTCATGTCCGTCTCTCATGTCCGTCTCTCATGTCTGTCTCTCATGTCTGTCTGTCTGTCTCTCATGTCTGTCTCTCATGTCTGTCTCTCATGTCCGTCCCTCATGTCCGTCCCTCATGTCTGTCCCTCATGTCTGTTTCTCATATCCGTCTCTCATGTCCGTCTCTCATGTCCGTCTCTCATATCCGTCTCTCATGTCCGTCTCTCATGTCCGTCTCTCATGTCTGTCTCTCATGTCCGTCTCTCATATCCGTCTCTCATGTCCGTCTCTCATGTCCGTCTCTCATATCCGTCTCTCATATCCGTCTCTCATGTCCGTCTCTCATGTCTGTCTCTCGTGTCCGTCTCTCGTGTCCGTCTCTCTTGTCCGTCTCTCATGTCCGTCTCTCATATCTGTCTTTCTGTCTCTCATGTCCGTCTCTCATATCTGTCTGTCTGCCTCTCATGTCCGTCTCTCATGTCCGTCTCTCATGTCTGTCTCTCATATCCGTCTCTCATATCCGTCTCTCATGTCCGTCTCTCATGTCTGTCTCTCATATCCGTCTCTCATATCCGTCTCTCATGTCCGTCTCTCATGTCTGTCTCTCATGTCCGTCTCTCATATCCGTCTCTCATGTCCGTCTCTCATATCCGTCTCTCATGTCCGTCTCTCATGTCTGTCTCTCATGTCTGTCTCTTACGTTGAAGCCAAATGTTAAATCTGAATCTTAAAGAACAAAAGTGCACTTCTAACAACGTAACAAAGTTATTGTGCAAATAAAATACAATTAAGTATCGCTAGAGGTGCTATATCTATCCATTGCAAGCAGTAACTACTAAAGTAGCTTAATGGTACAATCATATTGTTTAGAAAACCCATGAAAACACAACGGATTATTTTATAACAAATTACAGTTAATAATCTGCAAAAAAAACAATGATTCGATGTTGTTAAAGTTGCACCGCCAGAACCAGACATGTAATAGGTTGTTACCTGTATATGTCCCAATCTGTGGTAATATAATGTGCCTCAGTAACTTGTTAATCGTGATGTCGGTTTTAAGACTAGAAGTGGTTGCGTCAGCCCGTTTAAATAGTGCTGTAAATGTGGGAGGGCTGGGGAATGCGGAAGTCCCAAACACACTGGTTGGGTTGCTCCGCCCCTAGCAACCAATAAACACACACTGCTCTGATGTCAGAAAACTTTTCCGCGGCCTGGGTTGGAGACTGAAGTGACGCATACGAGTAGTGACACAAATATACATATATTTTACAATTAGGGATTCGCAAAGCCAATGAACATATTGTATTTGTATGTAACATCTATGTAGCATACTTTGGCAAAGTCTATACCTGTTCATGGCATGTATGAATTAGCAAAGCAGTTTGTACTACGATATCTGGAACACAGCCTATTAACATATGTATCATGATATATGTATTAACACAGCCTATTAACAGATGTATCATGCTATATGTATTAACACAGCCTATTAACAGATGTATCATGATATATGTATTAACACAGCCTATTAACAGATGTATCATGCTATATGTATTAACACAGCCTATTAACATATGTATCATGATATATGTATTAACACAGCCTATTAACAGATGTATCATGCTATATGTATTAACACAGCCTATTAACAGATGTATCATGATATATGTATTAACACAGCCTATTAACAGATGTATCATGATATATGTATTAACACAGCCTATTAACAGATGTATCATGTATCATGATATATGTATTAACACAGCCTATTAACAGATGTATCATGATATATGTATTAACACAGCCTATTAACAGATGTATCATGATATATGTATTAACACAGCCTATTAACAGATGTATCATGATATATGTATTAACACAGCCTATTAACAGATGTATCATGATATATGTATTAACACAGCCTATTAACAGATGTATCATGATATATGTATTAACACAGCCTATTAACAGATGTATCATGATATATGTATTAACACAGCCTATTAACAGATGTATCATAATATATGTATTAACACAGCCTATATATGTATAAACACAGCCTATTAACAGATGTATCATGATATATGTATTAACACAGCCTATTAACAGATGTATCATGATATATGTATTAACACAGCCTATTAACAGATGTATCATGATATATGTATTAACACAGCCTATTAACAGATGTATCATGATATATGTATTAACACAGCCTATTAACAGATGTATCATGATATATGTATTAACACAGCCTATTAACAGATGTATCATGATATATGTATTAACACAGCCTATTAACAGATGTATCATGATATATGTATTAACACAGCCTATATATGTATAAACACAGCCTAGTAACAGATGTATCATGATATAAGTATTAACACAGCCTATATATGTATAAACACAGCCTATTAACATATGTATCATGATATATGTATTAACACAGCCTATTAACAGATGTATCATGTTATACGTATTAACACAGCCTATATATGTATAGATACAGCCTAGTAACAGATATATCATGATATATGTATTAACACAGCCTATTAACAGATGTATCATGATATATGTATTAACACAGCCTATTAACAGATGTATCATGATATAAGTATTAACATAGCCTATATATGTATAAACACAGCCTATTAACAGATGTATCATGATATATGTATTAACACAGCCTATTAACAGATGTATCATGATATATGTATTAACACAGCCTATTAACAGATGTATCATGATATAAGTATTAACACAGCCTATATATGTATAAACACAGCCTAGTAACAGATGTATCATGATATATGTATTAACACAGCCTATTAACAGATGTATCATGATATAAGTATTAACACAGCCTATATATGTATAAACACAGCCTAGTAACAGATGTATCATGATTTATGTATTAACACAGCCTATTAACAGATGTATCATAATATATGTATTAACACAGCCTATTAACAGATGTATCATAATATATGTATTAACACAGCCTATATATGTATAAACACAGCCTATTAACAGATGTATCATGATATATGTATTAACACAGCCTATTAACAGATGTATCATGATATATGTATTAACACAGCCTATTAACAGATGTATCATGATATAAGTATTAACACAGCCTATATATGTATAAACACAGCCTATTAACAGATGTATCATGATATAAGTATTAACAGAACATTACCCAGATCATCACACTCCCACCAACTGCTTCTTGTCTTCCCACAGTGCATCCTGTTACCATCACTTCCCACAGAGCATCCTGTTACCATCACTTCCCACAGTGCATCCTGGTTCCATCACTTCCCACAGTGCATCATTTATATTTACATTTTGCGCATTTAGCAGACGCTCTTATCCAGAGCGACTTACAATAAGTGCAGGCATTTCACATATAGCTAAAACACACATCAAAAAGGCAATAAGTACGTTGTTCCTGGGTGGGTGCAGGGGGAAGTGCTAGAGATAGAAGGGGTGCTAGGAGAGGAGAAATGGGTGATAATTGTAGAGGAATGATTCCTCTACGATTCCGTAGTGGAGTTTCGAACAGGCAAGAGTTGTGGAGCTACATTCATGGAGCTACTGGAGGTACAGTTTGAAGAGGAAGGTTTTTAGATGTTAGAGGTTTTTAGACGCCCTGGTTCCATCACTTCCCACAGTGCATCCTGGTTCCATCACTTCCCACAGTGCATCCTGGTTCCATCACTTCCCACAGTGCATCCTGGTACCATCACTTCCCACAGTGCATCCTGGTTCCATCACTTCCCACAGTGCATCCTGGTGCCATCACTTCCCACAGTGCCTCCTGGTGCCATCACTTCCCACAGTGCCTCCTGGTGCCATCACTTCCCACAGTGCCTCCTGGTGCCATCACTTCCCACAGTGCCTCCTGGTGCCATCACTTCCCACAGTGCATCCTGGTTCCATCACTTCCCCAGGTAACGGCACACATGGACACAGTCTTCCAGTTCTCCAAGGTCCAGTTCTCACACTCACACTTTTGACAGTGAACATCACGGGCACTTTTATTGGTCAGCAGCTACACAGCCCCATATGTAGCAGGGTGCCATGCATTTTGATTGGTCAGCAGCTACACAGCCCCATATGTAGCAGGGTGCCATGCATTTTGATTGGTCAGCAGTTACACAGCCCCATATGTAGCAGGGTGCCATGCATTTTGATTGGTCAGCAGTTACACAGCCCCATATGTAGCAGGGTGCCATGCATTTTGATTGGTCAGCAGCTACACAGCCCCATATGTAGCAGGGTGCCGTGCATTTTGATTGTTCAGCAGTTACACAGCCCCATATGTAGCAGGGTGCCATGCATTTTGATTGGTCAGCAGCTACACAGCCCCATATGTAGCAGGGTGCCATGCATTTTGATTGGTCAGCAGTTACACAGCCCCATATGTAGCAGGGTGCCATGCATTTTGATTGGTCAGCAGTTACACAGCCCCATATGTAGCAGGGTGCCGTGCATTTTGATTGGTCAGCAGTTACACAGCCCCATATGTAGCAGGGTGCCATGCATTTTGATTGGTCAGCAGTTACACAGCCCCATATGTAGCAGGGTGCCGTGCATTTTGATTGGTCAGCAGTTACACAGCCCCATATGTAGCAGGGTGCCATGCATTTTGATTGGTCAGCAGTTACACAGCCCCATATGTAGCAGGGTGCCGTGCATTTTGATTGGTCAGCAGTTACACAGCCCCATATGTAGCAGGGTGCCATGCATTTTGATTGGTCAGCAGCTACACAGCCCCATATGTAGCAGGGTGCCATGCATTTTGATTGGTCAGCAGTTACACAGCCCCATATGTAGCAGGGTGCCATGCATTTTGATTGGTCAGCAGCTACACAGCCCCATATGTAGCAGGGCGCATTTTGTGTTGTGACATCTTCCTCCTGTAAAATATGCAATGACTTGTGCCACAGTAGACCTTCCTTAATTTCTGACCAGACAGGATAGTCTTTATTGCCTTTACACATCAGTAAGTCTTGGGGACCAAACAAGCCTTGTTTGTTGTTTGTTTCTAATTTGTGTCGTTAGATACCCATCACTGCTGACTGGGAGTACCCCACAAGCCTTGTCGTTTCAGAGATGCTTTCACCCAGTTGTCTGGCCATAACAATTTGGCACTTATCAAAGTCTTTAGTCTTTCCCATTTGTCCTACATTCAACAGGCTACGAGAACTAATTGTTCAATTACTGTTGTCATACATAATTCATCTGATTACAGTAAACAGTTATATTATAGACATGCATGTGTTTTATTAGTGTGAGCTCTCGTAGAAGAAGGTTGGAGAACCCATCTGTAAAACAGCCAGACACTTATAATCCCTGACTCACTCTCTGTCCATTAAAATATCCCACCATCTGCGGGCATCACAGACCTTCCTCTTTATTTATATCACTCATCTAGAACTCTTCCTTCCCTTACATTAAAAAAAATCCCAGACAGACCGCAGTCTTTCAATCCCGTCAACACATCAGTCTGTCTCCAGAAGTACTGCTGAGTACTGGTGAGTCCTTTTAGACACAATTTATTCCCCTGGCTGGACTATATACATCTGTTCCATATGCCAACAGGGCCTGATGACAAATATCTAAATTTAACAGAATATTAAGGAACTGAGAGAAAATAAAGGGGAAAAGGACAAAAAGCAAGGATATTGGTCAGTTGGCAGAGCAGCAACAGGGGGTGACCTCCAACAGACTGCAGGTCAAACTTTTGGATACTGTTCAGAGACTCTAACCTCTATTTTAGGGTATGTTTGACCTTAAAGCATGGAAACATTGAAAATATATCAATATGTGATCTTGAGTCCCACATGAAACATGTTTAGTGATATTGAAGCATTCCAGCCGATGGCCAAGGTTGTCATAGTAACCTGATGTCATAATAGCCAGATGTTATAGTGGCCTGATGTTATAGTAGCCTGATGTCATAGTAGCCTGATGTCATAGTAGCCTGATGTCATAATAGCCTGATCTTATAGGGGCCTGATGTTATAGTGGTCTGATGTCATAGTAGCCTGATGTTATAGTAGCCTGATGCTATAGAAGCCTGATGTTATAGTAGCCTGATGTCATAATAGCCTGATGTTATAGGGGCCTGATGTTATAGTGGCCTGATGTTATAGTAGCCTGATGTCATAATAGCCTGATGTTATAGTAGCCTGATGTTATAGGGGCCTGATGTTATAGTGGTCTGATGTCATAGTAGCCTGATGTCATAGAAGCCTGATGTTATAGTAGCCTGATGTCATAATAGCCTGATGTTATAGGGGCCTGATGTTATAGTGGTCTGATGTCATAGTAGCCTGATGTCATAATAGCCTGATGTTATAGGGGCCTGATGTTATAGTGGTCTGATGTCATAGTAGCCTGATGTCATAATAGCCTGATGTTATAGGGGCCTGATGTTATAGTGGTCTGATGTCATAGTAACCTGATGTTACAGTAACCTGATGTTATAGCGGCCTGATGTTATAGCAGCCTGATGTTATAGTAGCCTGATGTTATAGTAGCCTGATGTTACAGTAACCTGATGTTATAGCGGCCTGATGTTATAGTAGCCTGATGTTATAGTAGCCTGATGTTATAGTAGCCTGATGTCATAGTAGCCTGATGTCATAATAGCCTGATGTTATAGTAACCTAATGTCATAGTAACCTGATGTTACAGTAACCTGATGTTATAGGGGCCTGATGTTATAGTAGCCTGATGTTATAGTGGCCTGATGTTATAGTGGCCTGATGTTATAGTAGCCTGGTGTCATAATAGCCTGATGTTATAGTAGCCTGATGTTATAGGGGCCTGATGTTATAGTAGCCTGATGTCATAGTAGCCTGATGTCATAGTAGCCTGATGTTCTAAGATCTAAGATCTATGCTGCTATATTATGGTGCCGGGGACGTAGGGAACCAGGGTGTCTAACCTCTCCTGTGTGCTGTCTCTACTAACATCTGTCTGGACTTGTCCTGGGTTTACCCGTTCATGACCATTGTCTCACTAACCCCCCTGTCTCCTTTTAAAGTATTATGTTCGGTATACTATTGTGCCGGGAACTACTGTCCAACCTTTCCCTGTGTTTGTGTCCACTTCTGTCAGGGGGACCGCTCCAGCTTGGAGCATATGCTGGATCCTCCCTGGGGCCCCTGACTGTGCGGCTGACGGAACAGCTGATGCACCCGGAGCTTCTTCCTCCAAGCCTATCAAATCCAACATCCCTCCCGGACATCCCGGACTATTTTGTTTCTCAGTTTTTCACACCTCGCTTGTTGTATTGTCATAAACTGACCCAGCCCAGCCAGAAGAGGACTGGTGATCCCTCAGAGCCTGGTTCCTCTCTAGGTTTCTTCCTAAATTTGACTTTCAGGGAGTTTTTCCTAGCCGCCGTGTATCAACTTGTTCAACTTGTTGATGTTTGCTCTGTCGGATTCAGGCTGGTGATTGTAAAAGCACTTTGTGACAACTTTTGTTGTAAAAAGGGCTTTATAAATACATTTGATTGATTGATTGATGTTATAGTAGCCTGATGTTATAGGGGCCTGATGTCATAGTAGCCTGATGTCATAATAGCCTGATGTTATAGGGGCCTGATGTTATAGCAGCCTGATGTTATAGTGGCCTGATGTTATAGTAGCCTGTTGTTACAGTAACCTGATGTTATAGTAGCCTGATGTTATAGTAGCCTGATGTTATAGTAGCCTGATGTCATAATAGCCTGATGTTATAGTTGCCTGATGTCATAGTAGCCTGATGTCATAATAGCCTGATGTTATAGTAGCCTGATGTTATAGCAGCCTGATGTCATAATAGCCTGATGTTATAGTAGCCTGATGTTATAGGGGCCTGATGTTATAGTAGCCTGATGTTATAGGTACCTGATGTTATAATAGCCTGATGCTATAGTAGCCTGATTCAGTTCTAGACTCATTGCAGTTTGCCTACAGAGCCAACCGATCTGTGGATGACAGGATCAACATGGCTCTCCACTTCATTCTCTAGCATTTTGACTCCCCTGGAACCTATGCCTATGACTTCAGCTCTGCTTTCAACACCATAAACCCAGCCCTTCTCTAGGGTAAGCTCCACACCATGGATCATAGATTTTCTCTCCAACAGGAGGCAGCAGTTGCAGTCTCAACAACTTGATGCTCAGTGCACTAATGACAGTGTAAATGAGAGTGGACTTTAGGAGAAGCCCGGCTGACCTTTGACCCATTGTACTGGGGGGACTCATGACTGTGGAGTCCTTTTGCTTCCTGGGCAACACAATCGACCAGGACCTCAAGTGAGAACTAAACCTCTCTCACTAAAAATGCACAAAAAGTACCAAGTACCAATGTCCTTGATGATAAATGCCTACACAGCCATTATCAAGTCCTCCTTCACCGTCTGACACTTTCAAGGACAAAGACAGACTGCAACGCATCATCTGCTCTGAAAATAGGATGCACGCTGCCATTTCAGAGCCTGTTACTTTTGGTGCCTTGAAACCCTAACCCTAAGCCTAATTACATATAAAATAACATTCCTACACCGTTTACCTGATTTGGTTGTAAATACCCTCAAATTAAAGTGGTGCCTTGAAACCCTAACCCTAAGCCTAATTACATATATAATAATATTCCTACACCGTTTACTTGATTTGGTTGTAAATTGTAAGGGACAGAGCCCTGTCCTCGCACTCCATGGTGGTGATGACACCTCCCCCGCATCCGGAGAGAGGGAAAATTAGGGACTTGTTCGTTCACCTGTGTTATTGTCCGCACCTGGGTTGTGTTTGCTCGTTAGTCCCTGTACTTAGTTCTGTCGGTTCCTGTCTTTCAGTGTCGGTCATTGTTAAGGTATGTTTCTCTTGTTTTGCGTTTGCTGGTCCTGTTATGTATTGCGTGATTATTCTGGTGTTCTGTGTTTAGTATGTTCTGTCTCACTAAGGGGAGGTTTTGTTAATTATGTTGTTCTTCTGTGTTTATGTTAAGTGTTAGGATTGTCTTGGTATGAAGCTACCCGTTCCTGTTTTGGGAGTAAATAAACCCTGTTATTGCAAGCACTCTGCGTTTGTGTCCTCAACCTGCTCGAAAGCCGCAATCCTGACAGAATGACCGACCCAAAAGAGAGAACACAGCAGGGTGCAGTATCGTGGGCCAGCCTACGGCTCGAAAACCCCGACGAGGGGTTAATGCACGGGCTCTTCATAGAGCCCTATGAAGCAGAGGACTCCGAGCCAGAGGACGAGTCCGAGGATGAGGAGTACCTGGAGGGGGAGTTCCGGTGGGATCCCTTCACCCTCCAGCTGATTCCCGTCTCAACCTCCACGTTTCTGTCCCCCACCTCACCACCCATGGCTGCTGCCCCGCAGCATGAGATGGCCGCCGCCCCGCAGCATAAGATGGCCGCCGCCCCGCAGCATGAGATGGCCGCCGCCCCGCAGCATGAGATGGCCGCCGCCCCGCAGCATGAGATGGCCGCCGCCCCGCAGCATGAGATGGCCGCCGCCCCGCAGCATGAGATGGCCGCCGCCCGCAGCATGAGATGGCCGCCGCCCCGCAGCATGAGATGGCCGCCGCCCCGCAGCATGAGATGGCTGCCGCCCCGCAGCATGAGATGGCTGCCGCCCCGCAGCATGAGATGGCTGCCGCCCCGCAGCATGAGATGGCTGCCGCCCCGCAGCATGAGATGGCTGCCGCCCCGCAGCATGAGATGGCTGCCGCCCCGCAGCATGAGATGGCTGCCGCCCCGCCGCTCGAAACGGGCCCCTATGAACCGGTCTATCCGGTGTCCTCCAGGCCCACGCCACCATCGGCTACCTCCCCGGCCTTGGAGAGGGCTCTACGGGAGGATCTGGGGGTATTTGTCGACTTTCTGGCCTGGGTCCAGGAGGTGGCGGTGATGGACGATGAAAGGAGGTGGTGGCATCAGGAGTTCTTCGTGTGGAGGAAGGGACAAGAAGATCTCTGCCCTGAGCTCCTGGACTACCTGAGGGCACAACTTCTCCGCCGTGCACCACACCTTCGGCCAGTCACCGAGCTCCCTCCAGTTTCCTTGCCCGAGTCTGTCCCCGTGTCCTTGCCTGAGCCAGTCCCGTGTCCTTGCCTGAGCCAGTCCCCGTGTCCTTGCCTGAGCCAGTCCCCGTGTCCTTGCCAGAGCCAGTCCCCGTGTCCTTGCCAGAGCCAGTCCCCGTGTCTTTGCCTGTCCCAGGTTCCCAGCCTGAGCCTGTCCCAGTCCCAGTTTCCCTGCCTGTCCCAGTCCCAGTTTCCCTGCCTGTCCCAGTCCCAGTTTCCCTGCCTGTCCCAGTCCCAGTTTCCCTGCCTGTCCCAGTCCCAGTTTCTCTGCCTAAGCTCGTTTCCCAGTCTGAGCCTGTCCCCGTCTCTGAGCCTGTCCCCGTCTCTGAGCCTGTCCCCGTCTCTGAGCCTGTCCCCGTCTCTGAGCCTGTCCCCGTCTCTGAGCCTGTCCCCGTCTCTGTCCCAGTCCCCGTGTCTGTCCCAGTCCCCGTGTCTGTCCCAGTCCCCGTGTCTGTCCCAGTCCCCGTGTCTGTCCCAGTCCCCGTGTCTGTCCCAGTCCCCGTGTCTGTCCCAGTCCCCGTGTCTGTCCCAGTCCCCGTGTCTGTCCCAGTCCCCGAGCTCACTCCAGACCCAGAGCTCACTCCAGACCCAGAGCTCACTCCAGACCCAGAGCTCACTCCAGACCCAGAGCTCACTCCAGACCCAGAGCTCACTCCTGTCCCCCTGCCTGACTCCAGCCCTGTCCCCCTGCCCGACTCCAGCCCTGTCCCCCTGCCCGACTCCAGTCCTGTCCCCCTGCCCGACTCCAGTCCTGTCCCCCTGCCCGACTCCAGTCCTGTCCCCCTGCCCGACTCCAGTCCTGTCCCCCTGCCTGACTCCAGTCCTGTCCCCCTGCCTGACTCCAGTCCTGTCCCCCTGCCTGACTTCAGTCCGGTCCCCCGTCCTGTCTTCGAGCCCCGTCCAATGCCCGAGGCCGTCATCCTGGCCGAGCCAGTTCCCGGGCCAAGGACTGTTGCCGGGCCAAGGACTACTGTCGGGCCAAAGCCGGTTCCCCGGCCACCTGAACCGTGTCCTCCGGCACGGCCTCCTGAACCGTGTCCTCCGGCACGGCCTCCTGAACCGTGTCCTCCGGCACGGCCTCCTGAACCGTGTCCTCCGGCACGGCCTCTTGAACCGTGTCCTCCGGCACGGCCTCCTGAACCGTGTCCTCCGGCACGGCCTCCTGAACCGTGTCCTCCGGCACGGCCTCCTGAACCGTGTCCTCCGGCACGGCCTCCTGAACCGTGTCCTCCGGCACTGCCTCCTGACCCGTCCCTGCCTGGTCGACCTCTAGACCTGCACCCTCCTGTCCGACCTCCAGATCTGCTCCCGCCGAGTAGACCTCCAGACACGCTCCCGCCGGGTAGACCTCCAGACACGCTCCCGCCGGGTAGACCTCCAGACACGCTCCCGCCGGGTAGACCTCCAGACACGCTCCCGCCGGGTAGACCTCCAGACACGCTCCCGCCGGGTAGACCTCCAGATCTGCTTCCGCCGGGTAGACCTCCAGACACGCTCCCGCCGGGTAGACCTCCAGACACGCTCCCGCCGGGTAGACCTCCAGATCTGCTTCCGCCGGGTCGACCTCCTGACCCTCATCCGCCGGGTCGACCTCCTGACCTGTCTCCTGACCTGCATCCGCCGGGTAGACCTCCTGACCCGCTCCCGCCGGGTAGACCTGACCCGCTCCCGCCGGGTAGACCTCCTGACCCGCTCCCACCGGGTAGAACCCATGACCCGTCTCTACCTGTCCGGCCTCCAGACCTGCTCCCGCCCGGTCGACCACCTGATCCGTCTCCGCCTGTCCGGTCTCCTGACCCGTCTCCGCCTGTCCGGTCTCCTGACTGGCATCCACCAGACTGGGCGGCCTCCTGGTCTGTCAGCCTCTGTCCTGCCCGAGACCCGTCTCTCCGTCCTGCCCATGTCCAACTCTTGGATTATATTCTGCTCTTGTGTTTTGGGCGCTTCAGGAGCCGCGCCCCTTGGTGGGGATTCTGTAAGGGACAGAGCCCTGTCCTCGCACTCCATGGTGGTGATGACACCTCCCCCGCATCCGGAGAGAGGGAAAATTAGGGACTTGTTCGTTCACCTGTGTTATTGTCCGCACCTGGGTTGTGTTTGCTCGTTAGTCCCTGTACTTAGTTCTGTCGGTTCCTGTCTTTCAGTGTCGGTCATTGTTAAGGTATGTTTCTCTTGTTTTGCGTTTGCTGGTCCTGTTATGTATTGCGTGATTATTCTGGTGTTCTGTGTTTAGTATGTTCTGTCTCACTAAGGGGAGGTTTTGTTAATTATGTTGTTCTTCTGTGTTTATGTTAAGTGTTAGGATTGTCTTGGTATGAAGCTACCCGTTCCTGTTTTGGGAGTAAATAAACCCTGTTATTGCAAGCACTCTGCGTTTGTGTCCTCAACCTGCTCGAAAGCCGCAATCCTGACATAAATACCCTCAAATTAAAGCTTAAAGTCTGCACATATTGATTGTTTCTTTTCAAATCCATTGTGGTTGTGTAGAGGGCCAAAGATATGAAAGTGGTGTCAATGTCCAAATTCTTATGGACCTGACTGTATTTGTTATTGCCTATCAATATTATTGCCTAATTATTGCCTATCAATGCTGCTCAACTGTACTACATATACCTCATCCTGTATAACCGGAGCTATTTAAGGGTTAGGTTCACAGGTGCTTGTTATTAATATAATGTTACATAGGTTAGTTAATCAGTGGGCTATTTAAGGGTTAGGTTCACAGGTGCTTGTTATTAATATAATGTTACATAGGTTAGTTAATCAGTGGGCTATTTAAGGGTTAGGTTCACAGGTGCTTGTTATTAATATAATGTTACATAGGTTAGTTAATCAGTGGGCTATTTAAGGGTTAGGTTCACAGGTGCTTGTTCTTGATATAATGTTACATAGGTTAGTTAATCAGTGGGCTATTTAAGGTCCCTGGTTAGGTTCACTGGTGCTTGTTATTAATATAATGTTACATAGATTAGTTAATCAGTGGACTATTTATGGGTTAGGTTCACAGGTGCTTGTTATTAATATAATGTTACATAGATTAGTTAATCAGTGGACTATTTAAGGGTTAGGTTCACTGGTGCTTGTTATTAATATAATGTTACATAGGTTAGTCAATCAGTGGGCTATTTAAGGTCCCTGGTTAGGTTCACAGGTGCTTGTTATTAATATAATGTTACATAGGTTAGTTAATCAGTGGGCTATTTAAGATCCCTGGTTAGGTTCACTGGTGCTTGTTATTAATATAATGTTACATAGGTTAGTTAATCAGTGGGCTATTTAAGGTTCCTGGTTAGGTTCACAGGTGCTTGTTATTAATATAATGTTACATAGGTTGGTTAATCAGTGGACTATTTAAGGCCCCTGGTTCGGTTCACTGGTGCTTGTTATTAATATAATGTTACATAGGTTGGTTAATCAGTGGGCTATTTAAGGTCCCTGTTTAGGTTCACTGGTGCTTGTTATTAATATAATGTTACATAGGTTAGTTAATCAGTGGGCTATTTAAGATCCCTGGTTAGGTTCACTGGTGCTTGTTATTAATATAATGTTACATAGGTTAGTTAATCAGTGGGCTATTTAAGGTCCCTGGTTAGGTTCACAGGTGCTTGTTATTAATATAATGTTACATAGGTTAGTTAATCAGTGGGCTATTTAAGGTCCCTGGTTAGGTTCACAGGTGCTTGTTATTAATATAATGTTACATAGGTTAGTTAATCAGTGGGCTATTTAAGATCCCTGGTTAGGTTCACTGGTGCTTGTTATTAATATAATGTTACATAGGTTAGTTAATCAGTGGGCTATTTAAGGTCCCTGGTTAGGTTCACATGTGCTTGTTATTAATATAATGTTACATAGGTTAGTTAATCAGTGGGCTATTTAAGATCCCTGGTTAGGTTCACTGGTGCTTGTTATTAATATAATTTTACATAGGTTAGTCAATCAGTGGGCTATTTAAGGTCCCTGGTTAGGTTCACTAGTGCTTGTTATTAATATAATGTTACATATATAGGTTAGTTAATCAGTGGGCTATTTAAGGTCCCTGGTTAGGTTCACTGGTGCTTGTTATTAATATAATGTTACATAGATTAGTTAATCAGTGGACTATTTAAGGGTTAGGTTCACAGGTGCTTGTTATTAATATAATGTTACATAGGTTAGTTAATCAGTGGGCTATTTAAGGTCCCTGGTTAGGTTCACTAGTGCTTGTTATTAATATAATGTTACATAGGTTAGTTAATCAGTGGGCTATTTAAGGGTTAGGTTCACAGGTGCTTGTTATTAATATAATGTTACATAGGTTAGTTAATCAGTGGGCTATTTAAGGTCCCTGGTTAGGTTTACAGGAGCTGGTTAATAATACAATGTTACATAGGTTAGTTAATCAGTGGGCTATTTAAGGCCCCTGGTTAGGTTCACTGGTGCTGGTTATTAATATAATTTTACATAGCTCCTTCCCACCCAGATGATACTGTTACAAGGAGATTAACCATGATATAAATAATGTAGAGACATCATGTGGAATTAATCACATTTATAAGATATAATCACATTGATCAGATTTAATGGTAACATTTATTTTAAGAAAATATAGAGTGAGTAGGCTATACAAACAGATACGATGTCTAACACTGACAAAACGTTTATATTATATAAATAAACATATCATGTATCTTAGGATATTCCAATGAAATTGTCAGAAAATTAAGTTTGTCAATGGTTTCTTTTTATTTGTCTGCGTTATATTCCTTGTATCAGACGAGTCTTTGAAGGTAAAAAAATAAACTATGTCATAAAATGCATTTTGATACAATACATGGTGTTTTCATGGAAAACCACAAAGTAAAATAATGAACATTACTCAAACTGTAATTTCACATGATAATAAGACATTCTGATCAGTATATGCACACAAACCAGTCTAGTTCAACATTTATATTTAAGGACCAAACAAATACATAGCACCATGTTTTGATCAAATGGTTCGTTTTTGCATGCATTTCCTTTTAATAAAGGAACAACAATAAATATCTAGTCTTTAGATTGATCAGCCCTTACAGGTGCATGGATATTTCTGGAAGTATTTAATACTGTTACAGTCACAGTAAACATTTCATTTGGTGGTAAAGGTAAACGAAACTCCATTACAAACACAACAAGAACAATAGAGGAAAGATTTATAGATCATAGCTTATTGAGGAGTAACGTCATTGAACATTAATATAGAATCTAAAATCAAGCTTGACTTGTTGGTGATTGTGTGTGTTGTGTGTTTGTAAAATGTGTGTGTTTGTTATATGTGTGTGTGTTTTGTGTGTTTGTTATATGTGTGTGTGTTGTGTGTTTGTAAAATGTGTGTGTGTTGTGTGTTTGTTATATGTCTGTGTGTTGTGTGTTTGTAAAATGTGTGTGTTTGTTATATGTGTGTGTGCTGTGTGTTTGTCATGTGTGTGTGTGCTGTGTGTTTGTCGTGTGTGTGTGTGTTCTGTGTTTGTCCCATCAGTCCCAGAATTGATTCACAAGGCCAACAATGTGGGAGAGTTGAGAGTACCGGTTGTCAAATCAGATCTATCAATAATTTCTTGTTTGAGGGTCTCTGGACTTGGGGTTAGGGTGGGGTTAGAGCTGGTCTCCCCCACTACATAGTCTATCTCTGGGTAATTGAAGGAGAACACAGAGCGCTGACTGCTACAGGTGGGGCTGGAAGACATGTGGGTGCAGAGGGGCTCCAGATCGTTGGCCACACACTTGTACAGGGTTTCCCAGTCAGACAAGCAGAAGGGGCCCCCAAGGAGGTTGATATCGGGCACAGACGGGGCATTCCCTGGGGCCACAGTCATGCTGAGTTCCAGGCTGGGCACAAGGTCATCTTGGTCTAAGTCTAGGTCTTCCTCAACACTGGAGCACAGCAAGATGTTGGAGTTACCCAAGATGGCCGACGCAGAGATGGAAATGCTTGGGATAGAGACAGAGTCCATTTCCTGGAGCGTGGGGCCCTCAGACACTGTCACTGGCACCCCATTGCTCTCTGGGAGTTGGAGATTGTCAGCATCCTCCAAAATAGAGAGGAACTGGGGTGAGTCTGGAGGGTGCTGAAGCATACAGGCAATGTCTTGGTCAATGTCAACCTTATCTTCGTCAATGTCAACCTCATCTTTCCCAACCTCATCTTCCTCAATGTCAATTTCAACGTTGTCCTCAATGACAATTATTTTGCAAGCTGGTTGGTGGATGAGTAGAATCTGTTCCAGTCTCACTTTCTCCTTCAGGAGGTTGGCAATTTCTCTCTGCAATACCTCTTTGTCTTCCTCGAGCTGGTCAGTTTCCTGAGGATAAAGCCACACATTAATCTACTCCTGTGCATATTAAAAGATTGTACTGCTTAGTTGCAAGATTGTCTTGAATAACTTTTGTTCAAACATATTGCATATTGGTTGAGTTGTGAACCTCCATAAGAACATCACAGGTGTGTGTGTGTGTGTGTGTGTGTGTGTGTGTGTGTGTGTGTGTGTGTGTGTGTGTGTGTGTGTGTGTGTGTGTGTGTGTGTGTGTGTGTGTGTGTGTGTGTGTGTGTGTGTGTGTGTGTGTGTGTGTGTGTGTGTGTGTGTGTGTGTGTGTGTGTGTGTGTGTGTGTGTGTGTGTGTGTGTGTGTGTGTCCGTGTGTGTGTCCGTGTGTGTGTCCGTGTGTGTGTGTGTGTGTGTGTGTGTGTGTGTCCGTGTGTGTGTCCGTGTCCATAAGGACATCACAGGTGTACTTACTGCCTGCAGTGTGTCAGTGAGCTCCCTCCGTCTGTTACGACACTTGGCAGCAGCTACTTTATTCCTTTCTCTCCTTATCTTCCTCCTCTCATCTTCCTCTGATGAAGGCTAGACCAATCACAACAAAAGAGTCCACAAAATGCCTAATCCTGCTGCAGGAGGAAGGAATCTGTCTGTATCATTTTTTTTCAATCAAATTCGTCATTTGTTAAATGGCCAGACCGTAAATATTTTACATCTTTCAATGCATTGTTAAAAAAATATAGCCGGTATGCAACACTGAACTATTGATACTAACTGTGCATTGAGAAATGAATAAGAGCAGAACCATTGCTAATTCTACTTGTCTATCAACCATTACTGCTGGATTTAAGAAATTCTATTAACATTATCCTCGATTTATTACAAACATAACCAGATGTATTACAAACATAACCAGATGTATTACAAACATAACATGATTTATTAAAAACATAACCTGATTTATTACAAACATAACCTGATTTATTACAAACATACCCTGATTTATTACAAACATACCCTGATTTATTACAAAGATAACCTGATTTATTACAAACATACCCTGATTTATTACAAACATACCCTGGTTTATTACAAACCTAACCTGATTTATTACAAACCTAACCTGATTTATTACAAACCTAACCTGATTTATTACAAACCTTAACTGATTTATTACAAACATAACCTGATTTATTACAAACATAACCTGATTTATTACAAACATAACCTGATTTATTACAAACATAACCTAATTTATTACAAACATAACCTGATTTATTACAAAGGGTTTACTAAGGATTACCTGATGTTTTGCCTTTTTGCTTGTGGACGGTCCCTTGTATCCAACCGCTCTGGAAGCCGACAGGGCTGATACGCGTTGGTTGGAGGAGGAAGAGGTGGATGCAGATAGGAGCGGGGGAGAGGCTGATGTGATGACGGTGGTCGGTTGGACCATCCACTGCAGACCCGGGGAGGTGGAGATTGCTGTCACCGTGGGGACAAAGGGAGAATCTGTTCCACCGCAGACAGCCTTCAACCAATGAATCGATGGAATCAATAGAACACAATGACGTGCATCGTTGACCTTTCCGAATAGGTGTAACGAGCAAAATGATTTAGTTATTGTTGTGAAATATTCCTAAATGACTGGAGATACTCGAATATAAGCTACCGACTAAAAATGATAAATGTATACAATTGTTAATACATTAATATAAAAACGCACATCGCGCAAAATGTATAATTGACAGTCGATTGTACAAAACCATTATCAGTAATATCAATCCCAAAAGTCAGAATCATCATATACTGGCATTATGACATCATAAGTATCAATAAGTATCAACCTCATACGACGGAATGTCAGGAATTTCCATAGGATCTTTCCACAATCGTGCCATGTAGGCCTAAATGATATAGCCTAGTCAACTAGGGCTCAAACATGCTAAACATCTGGATGCTGAAGCCAAGGGTACATATTGTATCTATCTGGATTTGTGCAGGATAAAGTAAAATGCCGCAGATTCTCGATCACGAGTGATTAATATGCAATTATATTTAAAATGTGTTGTCACAAGCTTAACGCAGCACTAATAATTCATATTTTTTAAATATCCCCGACGCAATTCCATCCATGCACCATATTTTATTTCCTCATTATATACCCGTCCATTCATACCTGTAACGTGCTGCTGTCGAGTGATGATGCGTTTGAGAGTGAGTCTGGATATCGCAGGCTGCACGCTGGGATGTCCCCGGTAGGCGATGCTGTGCTGCTGCTGGTGCTGATGGTGCTGGTGGTGGTGCTGGTGGTGCTGATGCTGGTGCTGATGCTGGACGAGCTGGAGGTGTCGTCGTAGTCTGAGATTAAGTCTGGATACATGATGTCTGTTTTCGCTATTGTTATTAATGTTACTTTTTTATTTCCTTTTTTAATCGGAACTGTTATGCTCCTATGTGCATCACTTTTACTGAGTTTACGCGAATGGTGCTGCAGTTAGTGGAGCGCGCCTTCTTTTATGGCTGGAATTTTATGAATGAAATCTGTGTGGAGGACCGCACCATTCCACCAAGAGGGGAGGTGTAGAAAAATAGCTTAGTTTTTATCAATGAAGCTGCAACATTGCACTATTCAAATATGACCAAATATTACCCCTGTTTTATGGATACACTAGCCACCAACATATTGATAATGTATTTCGCATCAGGCATCATGCTATATGAGCAGCATTTGCATTACACACGATACGTTCCCTGTATTGTTTCATAATACACAAAACCAAGCACGTTTCAGACTCGGTTCTGGACGTATTCTACTTTGGAAAAAAATACTAAATAAATAATCCACAAATCGAGTAGCCAACCGACAATGTCCCCAAAAACACAATGTTATTCTTTTTCTTTTTCACATATTTTAGTTGTATGTTAAATAACACAGGTATTGCTCTCTATACATTAATAAATTGTTTTCTGCAACCGCTTAGGTAATCTAGCTTATATGACTGTTGCAGATATGAAACGGTCCATGCATGACCTAGAAACAGAAAATCTATTGAAAATTACGTCTTTAATGTACCCATATACCAGTTGAGACGCTCTTTAATTATTCATGAGACTTTTAGCTGTGACTATAATTATTGCATATAGCCTACAACTTGTAATATAGCTACAGCAACAGACATGTCGCTAGAGCCAGACGACCAATCAGAGATGGGACCATTAGAACCATATTTGGGGTTTCCGGTTCACAGGAGTCCGGGTCTATAAGTAGACCATTCAAAACCACTATGTATCTAAAAATGAACTCGTTTGAAACGTCATTTTATAATGACGTAATAAATTGAACGCATACATAAATATTTCATTTCAATATTTCTAGTCAGTCTTTTCTTCAGCTGCTGTTTTTAACCATTCTTTATTCTGAATACTTGGAGGCAGTGTGGCCTTTATGTTACAAATGCATGGCACCTTCTAAATATTGTGCACACATTTTGACAATGAGGTAATATTTTAGTGTACCTCTACAAGGGAACATGGAGATATTGGCGTTTTGCTTTATCTTTCATTCTCTTGAACAGATGATAAGAAATATCAAAAATAGTAACATTATTAATAAGAAGAATTCGTTATTCATCTGATATAGTATGATAGTATTTTAATATTACGGTATGACAGTGGTTCTGGTCAGTCCTAATAGCTCTTGTAAACTATTGTAGCGACCGATTCAGCGTGATGATTGGATGAGCCTAAACATACAGGCAGCCTATGAGAGGAGGTCTGCAGCGTGATGATTGGATGAGCCTAAACATACAGGCAGCCTATGAGAGGAGGTCTGCAGCGTGATGATTGGATGAGCCTAAACATACAGGCAGCCAATGAGAGGAGGTCTGCAGCGTGATGATTGGATGAGCCTAAACATACAGGCAGCCTGTGAGATGAGGTCTGCAGCGTGATGATTGGATGAGCCTAAACAGACAGGCAGCCAGCCGCAGCCTATGAGATGAGGACTGCAACGTGATGATTGGATGAGCCTAAACAAACAGGCGGCCTGTGAGAGGAGGTCTGCAGCGTGATGATTGTATGAGCCTAAACAAGCAGGCAGCCTATGAGAGGAGGCCTGCAGCGCGTTTATCGGCAGCCACGCCCTCGTTTACCGGCAGCCGCGCCCCCGTGATATTTGCTGGCAGTTCCTCCGGTGGTCTGTCTTTATTCATTCCGGAAAGGGTTCCTTGGTCTGCGAAGGGCATGTGAGGCCCATAGACAATGACAGACCCATTGAGTTCAGGTCGAATACATTGTTTCACCCGGGTCACTTGAGGTGGTAAATATGTGGTAAATATAAAGCCCATTAGGGCACATGACACATCCACATGAGTCTTTATCAGTCATGGGAAGGCGAATTGTAAAATGAACAGTCCGAACAGTTGGATTATACTTTAAGTAAATTAGATGATAGCCGAGAATACATCAAATATTATTATGAATACGTATATTTTGATCTACAACTACTTTTTCATGTGTAGGCCTATATAGTTTTTTTTTACATAGGCTATACAGTTCATATAAAACGTTGGGCAAATAAAATGTATTAAAATAGCTTAGGAGTCCTTAAATGTTTAAAACGTTTATGTTTATGTAAACTGAAGTTCAGAATTAATAAACAATAAGTTCTCTCAGAATAAACATTGCATTTATGCCGTGTATTTTGATGTGGTAACTGAGCCTTGCCAACCACTATAGCAACCTAAATAAACAGTTGTCAAAGCCACGCCTTCCATTCCATCTGCTCCGCTCTAGAACGCCGCCATGCTAATCATCGCCTCTCTGACGCGAAGGGGTGGGGCGTTACCGTGACAACGCAGCATGTTAATCAAAACACTAGCCAGGGAAACCCGGCCAAGCACAAAGTTTATGATAGGGTGGAGGGAACGCTAAAAGTGCACATTTAAATGCGTGGGGGAAAGGGGAACCCTTGAGACAAGCCGTACTTTAGTGACGTCTCCATATTAAAGCATGTTAATCAAAAGCAAAATGGAGGGAATATAGTCTAGCAAAGGCTGTAGTCCGGTGAAGTTAAAAAGCAGACAAAGCTTATCTCCTATTCAGGACAATACAAACAAAAATACAGCCAAAGTGACGTATAATTTGTATTACTTGTGCACTTTGTCCTTTATAGAACTGTAGAGCAACATTTATTGTTTTCAGTTGTACACATGTCACGCTATAGACTATAATAGATTACAAACACATTATAATCACACGCTATCTAATCTGAAACACGACAGTATTCTTGCTACAGACGGACAGGGATTCCCACATAAACTAGACTATATTCGTCTTGAGGAACACCTATATTTGGTGACTATACTGTGTCACCAACACAAAGGTAAGCTACACCTGGTCGACCTGTGGGTACACATTCTGCCACACCCTTTATTCTCACCTCATCTAGATTCCACCAGTTTAAACATTGGCTGGGGCCAAAGTACATGCGTAGTCTAAGGAATGTTTGCATGTCTACAGAAGGCAGGGTAGACAGTTCTTTATGTTTACACTTTGCACATATAATGTTTTATTTCAAAATTATGATATTCTATATTTTCTTTGAATTATTAATATGTTTATTTTGTATACCTTACCTCTCACAAAAATATTTGTCAGCGTTATTCCAGTAGGTAATATGTAATGTTAAAGGCTATAATTAAACACCATTGTGATGAAAATGTCGTTGCTTATTTTAGTTGCTTATTTTATGTATTATTATTTTTCAATCAATGATTCTATTGACAGGATGGCACCTGTTTTGTGCCTTTTTTGTATTAGGCTCAAAATCTATTAATCAGAAATATTTTGCCATACAACTTTCCAGAACAAACAGAATCTTTAACCATAAATAGCGTAAGGTTTGTTGCATTTTGGCATCGCTTACCGCTATCCCATATTCAATGTACACAAGTCACTGTTGTCTTTACATAACGTCATGTTCCTATCAACCAGTTGACAAGCTGATCACGACTTGGCGACTCTGCTTCCCAGCAGGGACCGCCCATTTTACAGGATGCACCATATAAGGTCAATTACGTCGACGGGATTCCTTCTGGAATAATCCATTTAAATGTAACTGCAAAGTTAAACTGTTTATCTGTATGGATAAACACACAAAAAATGCAAGATGCATAACATAATTAAATGTTCCCACGCAATGCATTGTGTTACAAGTATAAAAAATAGGGTAAACTGCGTTTAAAAACGATAGTTATGTGGCCCTCCTCACTTCCTGGAAAGGTACAGTCCATACCTACGTCACTCACAACTTCCTCCCAAAACTAGAAAGGCATATAAAACCGATGCGAACTGTCAGAGTTGGCATTGAACTTTCAGTAGCTAAAGAGAGAATACGAACAAGGAAATATTAACTCATTGCCAACAGTCTGTTAACCTGTCATACGGACATTTTGATTTTGATTACGTTAACTAAGCCTTCTACATTTCTGCTCTTTTGGATTCACCGAGTTTCTTTGGGTTCTCCAGAAACGATGATGTACTCAGCGTTCAACACAGATTGTGACTCCTCTTCCCGGTGCAGTACAGCTTCTCCAGCAGGAGACAACCTGGCTTACTACAACTCTCCTGTGGGATCTTATTCCAGTGTGGACTCTCCCCAATCACAGGTATGTCGTTTAATCATTCACGTTGCCTTGATCAAATAATTGAATACATGTTATAACAGTATAAATGCCTTGCAGTAATATTGTATTAAGCTATGCAATGCCTTGAGATACTGATGCTATATTTTATAAACATCTACTAATGTAGAATTTACTGTCTATAGCAGATACAATAGCGCTAAAAGCTTATAATGCATCAAATTCAGTTTGCCTCTGCAACATTAATCTCAGGCTTCATGCTGCTGTATGTTAAATAATTCCTTCACTATGCTGCTAGGAAACTCCAGAGAAAATGTCCTCGTCATAGCTTACATCGCAAGGGATATTTTTAAACCCTATGTTAATAGATCGACCAACCGACCAAACGACAATAAACCGGCTTCATTCATATTCCTCATGAATATTCATGAATGAAGTGATGCAGTGTGTAGCCAGAGCAGCACCACACAGACTGTTCACTACACAGTCCGGATATAAATTATCTTGTACTGATTGATTTGTCATTCTCCTACAGGACTTTACAGACTTCACTTCAGTGTCCAGTGGTTCCTCATTCATCCCCACTGTCACAGCCATCTCAGACAGCCCTGATCTGCAGTGGATGGACCAGTCTCTTGTTTCTTCAGTGGCTTCTTCTAACAGACATCACCTCCACAGTACCAGCCCACCAACATACTCTAGAGCCATGAGGAACAGGGCCCACACTTCTGGACGTAAGGGCAAAATGGAACAGGTAATATTCTTTACTGATTTTACACGTGATCTACACTGATGAGCTCAAACGTTATGACAACCTGTCTAATACGTTGGTCATTCACAAAATTCACCAATCTGCCAAGACATGGACCCTAAGACCCCTGAAGGTTAGATCCTTAGATCCTTTAAGTCCTTGGATTGAGATCTGGGGGATTTAGAGGCCAATAATGTGTGAGGTGTTCACTTTCTACTCAGAACTTGTTAAGAGATAATCAACATTATTTGCTTCATTTGTCATAATGCTTTGGGTCATCAGTGTATATTGTTCTACAAAATACTTTACAATGCTTTGATTTTGAATATGGAGAAGGCTGACTGGTGCATCTAGAGTTAAATATGACATTTGCAATAAATCATTTTTTTGTATTGTATAGCTTTCTCCTGAAGAGGAAGAGAGGAAGAGAGTTCGTAGAGAGAGGAACAAGCAGGCAGCAGCGAAATGCCGCAACAGACGGAGGGAACTCACTGATACTCTTCAGAGTGAAACAGACGAGCTGGAGGATGAGAAGTCGGCCCTTCAGAATGACATTGCCAACTTGTTGAAGGAGAAAGAGAAGTTGGAGTTCATCCTAGCAGCCCATGGCCCCATCTGCAAGATCTCCTTAGATATGGAAACATCTTTCCCCTCCTATGGTCTCTCCAACCAGCTGTCACAGCCCCAGACACATAGCACTGTCTCCAGCACTGCCTGCTCCAGAGCTTCCCTCACGTCCACCTCCACCCTCTCCACCTCGGCTTCCATTTTCTCTAGCAGCCCCCTGTTGTCCACTGTCTCTGATGTTAGAATGACCGACATGGACACAGATTCACTAGAGGAGTCCCTAGCTCTGCTTGTCAAGACCGAGATGGAGACAGCCCGGTCAGTACCGGATGTTGACCTCTCCAGCTCCCTCTACAACCAGGACTGGGAGCCTCTCTACAGCACGGCCAATAATGACTTGGAGCTCCTGTGCACCCCAGTGGTCACCTGCACCCCGGCCTGCACTACCTACATGTCTTCCTTCGTCTTCACCTATCCAGAAACAGATGCCTTCCCTTCCTGTGGCATTGCCCACCAACGAAGAGGCAGCGCCAGCCATGACCAGTCCTCTGATTCCCTCAGCTCCCCTACTCTCCTGGCCCTGTAATCAAACGCAGCTGGCACCACTTCTTCCCTGCATAGTCGACTGCTTACAAATGGATCCAGGTGGACTGCTTACAAATGGATCCAGGTGGACTGCTTACAAATGGAACCAGGTGGACTGCTTACAAATGGATCCAGGTGGACTGCTTACAAATGGATCCAGGTGGACTGCTTACAAATGGATCCAGGTGGACTGCTTACAAATGGATCCAGGTGGACTGCTTACAAATGGATCCAGGTGGACTGCTTACAAATGGATCCAGGTGGACTGCTTACAAATGGATCCAGGTGGACTGCTTACAAATGGATCCAGGTGGACTGCTTACAAATGGATCCAGGTGGACTGCTTACAAATGGAACCAGGTGGACTGCCTCAGGCCTCTGGTATTTTCTTCCACACAACAAGACTTCCCCTACAGGACATTTTTCATTTACATCATGTATAGTTCCAGTAAGTGTTAGATGTGGTGGAATGGATGGAACTTTTACACACGAACAACCAAGAAGCAAAATATATGATTTGTTTAGCATGTTTTGACTCCAGTAGATTAGCCTATAACCCTCCTTATCTATGTAGCAGGTTTAAAGCATGTTTAACTAATAACCTGTCAATGTATTGAATATTAAAAATACTTAATACTGATGGTGCTAGATAACATGAAGTTGTTGTACTTTGTTGACTTAAAAGAAATATAGTTGTTCTGCCTGGTTTGTTTTCTGGTTGCTGAAATGTAAGCATTGATATTATGATATTGAGAACCAAACGCTAGTTTAACCAGGGTCTGAGTGTTCTATATCCTAGAATGAATGTTTTCTGTGAAAACGATTGTGATTTTAATTTATGATTTTTATTTTTGTACTCATCGAATTTATAAAGGTTCTAAAAAGCAAACTGTTGAACATTTGCTAATCTTGTAAGAAAATAAAATATATTGACTATTTATGATTCTCTCTGCTTCCTACTTTAGTTTAAAGCTGTGTTTTAATATACATGCTAGGAATTATTGGGGAAAAATAATTAATTACAGTTCAAAAGCAAGAACTTTAACCTAAACAAACTTTTCATCTTTTCTAGGCTGCTTGATGACTCCTTAGGTTCTCATAAATGTAGAGAAACACACACTGCTATGCACTAAAATGTAAAACCACACATATCAAATTATTGAAAATTGAGAGTATTCTGCAGTGGGCAATTACACAACGGTCTAAAATTAGACCATAAAAGACAGTGGTCTAGCTACAGCTCGTCTCTCTCTCTCTCTCTCTCTATATATATATATATAGTGGTCTATGTGTCTCTAGCACCTCTCTCCATATATATATATATATATATATATATATATATATATATATACATATAGTGTGTATATATATAGTGTATATAAAGTGGTCTATGTGTCTCTAGCACCACTCTCCATATATATAAATATATGTAGTATATATATAGTGGTCTATGTGTCTCTAGCACCTCTCTCCATATATATATACATATAATATATATATATATAGTGTATATAAAGTGGTCTATGTGTCTCTAGCACCACGCTCCATATATATATGTATATATAGTATATATATAGTGGTCTATGTGTCTCTAGCACCTCTCTCCATATATATATATATGTATATATAGTATATAGTATATATATATAGTGGTCTATGTGTCTCTAGCACCTCTCTTCATATTTATATGTATATATAGTATATATATAGTAGTCTATGTGTCTCTAGCACCTCTCTCCATATATATATATGTATATATATATTATATATAGTGGTCAATGTGTCTCTAGCTCCTCTCTCCATATATATATATGTATATATAGTATATATATATATAGTGGTCTATGTGTCTCTAGCTCCTCTTTCCATACTTATATGTATATATATATATATACTGGTCTATGTGTCTCTAGCACCTCCATATCAGTATCTATTTATTGTTCCGTCGCTCTGGTACCAGGGTTGACCACGTCACAGCGCTCTGACGTCCGTAAGTCCTTTTTCTTTTTTGTCTTCTCTTGGTCACGAACGCAAGCGGGTTGACGTCACTTCCTTGCCCAAATATAGATTTCGCTGCTTCTTAAAACATGGTTGCTAGTTTTTCTGGAAGATATTTTTCAAAGGCAATCAGCTGTTTTCACTTTACAGTGTATTTGTTGAAGCAAATAGCCTATATGATATATATATATATATATATAATATCGTAATGACTCACATGTTCTACTGTGTCTCTGTGTAATAACAGCAGCCTAACTTAACGCTCTATCTTTTCATTTATGTATGGAGTGTGCGACTATTCCATATAGTTTTAATTTGCTTTAAACGCCATGTTGAGTTTTAGATGGAGATATACTAGAATAGTAGACTGTCAGTAGAATGTTATTACGGATTGAATTAGCTCTGTTAGATAGGTGTGTCGCATATAGGATGTGAAAAAATGTTGCAGTGTTGCACATGTTAGATTCCGGAATAAGGGTTAGGTTGATAACTTGGCTTTAACAATAACTCAAAAAGACGATTGATTTTTGATTGTGTTAAGCTGCATTGTTTACGTGTATTTCTGCCCCTCTAAAATGCAATTATGAAATGTGATAACCTATTACTATTACTCTGATGCAGCAGCAATGGTTAGGTTAAAGTCTAAGTCGGTAACACTTGAAAATGAACAAAGTGATGCAGGAATGCTTATGGACTATATTTATTCTGCATTTAAAACAAAAACATTCAAACTTGATTTGGCCTACTGTAGTTGGACTAACCGGTAAGGAATGGTCACGCGTGAACTTGACTTTCATTTCAGCATAAGACTTTCATAAGAGGACTAATTATTAACACACTTCACAAGCCTACATTCTCGCTTGATGCTAAACTGGACTTTCTAGCTACAGACAATACAGTTTAGTTACAGGGCAAAAATAGTTGGGAAAGAGAGGGATGTAATATTCTCTAGGATTAGGATTGCAAGATTAGTGAAGAAAATCCCCCTTAAAACAAGTTGTTTTTTTCATCCAGAATGATTCTCAGGTCTGTAATAACTAGACAAGTTGTATGGTTTATTATTGATTTCATGTTCAAAAAAATATAAATACTAACTTCAGAGCAGTACTGTGTAATTTGCACTGTAATTGGCGCAACAGACAGTCCTGCGTACTGTGTGTTAAATCTTTTACAGCTTTTCCAAAAAAGTGCCAGCTCAGATTTCCTCACAAATCATCCTAAAATAATCAATTTGTTGTAACTCAGAGAGGACGAGCCTGAGATGGCTTAACTTGAAAGTACGCCCAAAGTTATTCTTTAAAAAATAGTTGAATGGAACTACATCATGAAAAAGTGTCCTGGATGTGCAACAATGTTGAGGAAGGTGGCACATGTCACATCCACCTCCACATGAATGTCCCAGAGGTTCCCAGCAGAACATTACCCAGGAGGTGGCACATGTCACATCCACCTCCACATGAATGTCCAAGAGGTTCCCAGCAGAACATTACCCAGGAGGTGGCACATGTCACATCCACCTCCACATGAATGTCCCAGAGGTTAACAGCAGAACATTACCCAGAAGGTGGGACATGTCACATCCACCTCCACATGAATGTCCAAGAGGTTCCCAGCAGAACATTACCCAGGAGGTGGCACATGTCACATCCACCTCCACATGAATGTCCCAGAGGTTAACAGCAGAACATTACCCAGAAGGTGGGACATGTCACATCCACCTCCACATGAATATCCAAGAGGTTCCCAGCAGAACATTACCCAGGAGGTGGCACATGTCACATGTCGTCTGGCCATCCAATGCCCCAAAGTCCAGTTCTGGCACTGACCCAGTCGTCTGGCCATAACTATTTGGCCTAAGTCTTACATGTCTTTACTCCTGCCCATTTATCCTGCATCTAACATGTTGATAACAATAACTGATGTTTCACATATCAATTTAAGATATAAATCTAATATACTTAGACCTTGACATGTGCCCATGTTAGGAGATCATCATTGTTTTTCTCACCTGTGTTTTTCTCACCTGTGAGTTTCTCACCTGTGTTTTTCTCACCTGTGAGTTTCTCACCTGTGTTTTTCTCACCTGTGAGTTTCTCACCTGTGTTTTTCTCACCTGTGAGTTTCTCACCTGTGTTTTTCTCACCTGTGAGTTTCTCACCTGTGTTTTTTTCACCTGTGAGTTTCTCACCTGTGTTTTTCTCACCTGTGAGTTTCTCACCTGTGTTTTTTTCACCTGTGAGTTTCTCACCTGTGTTTTTTTCACCTGTGAGTCACACTGTTTGTTTGGCTCTTCATGAATTTTTTGTGTTGTCATCCATTTTTTTGCTGTGAAGTTACTCAAAACACCCCATAATGAGTAACATTCCAATTTATTGAACAAAAATAACTAACGTACGAAAGTATTTAGACTCTTTGCTATCAACATGTGTTTGCCTTTCTAGATCATGTAAGTCTACAGTCAACCATAATATAACCCTAAACCAGCCATTTGAAGAAGTAAGGGCACCCCCTGGAAAAAAAGCTATTTTTTACACATTTGGACACAACACGAGTTAAATTGTGATCACATTCATTGAAAATCAATAACTAATAACCAATTCCATAAAAATATTATAATATTTCTGAAAAAATATATGCAATAAAAAAGGCCATTTCCTTATGTGGAAACAGTTAGCACACAAGCTAATTTCATAATCACAAAACATTTCTAAACTATTAATATAATTATAATATCTATTTCTATATATCACTATTAATACACCTTACCACTATCTTTAATATATATTTCTATATCTATATATCACTATTAATACACCTAATCACTATCTACAATATCTATATCTATATATCACTATTAATACACATTACCACTATCTATAATATCTATTTCTATATCTATATATCACTATTAATACACCTTACCACTATCTATAATATCTATTTCTATATCTACATATCACTATTAATACACCTTACCACTATCTATAATATATATATATCACTATTAATACACCTTACCACTATCTATAATATCTATTTCTATATCTATATATCACTATTAATACACCTTACCACTATCTATAATATCTATTTCTATATCTATATATCACTATTACAGTTTTTTCCAAATGCTAAAACACAATTTTGGAAACTTGGCTCGTTTTATCAAAATACTTAACACAAATCACAAAACCACACACCAAAACTGCAAAATACCTCATATGTCCTGTAAAATGAAGCACTGCAATCAAAACTACAAATAACATTATCAAAATCAAACTTTTGCACCAACTCACACACACTTCATTCATATTACCAGATTTGTGTCTAACCAACTACACATTGTTGGGCGTAATGAAAAACATTCTCATCTTTAGTATGCTTTGCCATAATACTGAAAGTGTTCAACTTGTAGAAAATTCTTCAAATACACACATGCTGTTGAAACATTCATTTTTATTTTTCACCAAACAAGTCAGTGCAACATATGCACAGCAGATATATTTGCACTGGAGTGAACAAAAATATGCTCACAAAAAACAGTGAACTGAAAAAATTGCAGACAAAATATACTGTACAAATATATAGAACAAAAAGAGGCAAAAACATAATTAGGGAGCATCTTGCCTCACAGCTGGGTCTGGCCACAATGCCTCGTCCACATCACAGACAATATCTTCCCTTGCCAGACATCGAGGGAAGAAACGCCTTGAGTGCCTTATCCATCCCTGAATCGCACTCACATCCATCTCAACACATGCCTCTTCCATAGCCTGCACAAGAGGCATGCGCACAAAGGGCTGCCGGTCGTATACCTTCCACCGCCAGGACGAAAATAACTCTTCTATGGGGTTCAGAAATGGTGAGTATGGTGGGAGGTATTGCACGAGAAATGGTGGGAGGTCAGCAAACCAGTTTTGGACTAGGGCTGCACGATGAAAGCTCACGTTGTCCCATACTACAACGTACCGGTTTCTTTGATGGTCTATCATTCATTTGCTCTGGTGGTATGAGAATGTTGTGGAGTCTGTCCAGAAATGTGAGAATATGGGCTGTGTTGTATGGTCCAAGTTTGGCATGAAGGTGGAGGACACCATGCGTATTGGAGATGGCAGCGCACATTGTGATGTTCCCACCACGTTGGCCAGGAACATCTATATGAATGAATTACCTCTCATTCTTCCTCCCCCTCTCATTCTCTCTCTTCTCTCACTCCCCCTCTCCCTCTACCAGCGTTTCCCCTACCTCTCATTCTTCCTCCCCCTCTCATTCTCTCTCTCTCCCTCTCTCTCCCCCTCTCCCTCTACCAGCTCTACCCCTACCTCTCATTCTTCCTCCCCCTCTCATTCTCAACATCCCTCTTCGTCTTTCTGCATCGTCTTCCATTGTTGTTGTAAAGAAAACGGTGGTCACCTGTGGTCTTTTTATAGTGCTTACTTCCTGATTGAAGTGGTAACAATTTACCATTGAGGTGTTTGGCTAGGTAACACATGTATTGGCCAATTAGATCATGTAGTGTCATTTTGAATGGCAGTGTTTTGAAATGGCAAACATGTCACTTTATGTCAGATTGTTGTGTCTTATGCAGAGAACCGTGTTCAGTGCATTTAAAAAGTGCCATTTTGAATTGCAAATTGTGTGTAAAGCAGAAAATGTGTTTACACTTTTGGAGACTTGAGAAGAGGTTTTGCTCTCTGAGTGTCAGTTTAAATAATTGTGCTGTGCATGTCATTTTAGTGTGTTAGCAATTGGAAAAAACTGTAATACACCTTACCACTATCTATAATATCTATTTCTATATCTATATATCACTATTAATACACTTTACCAACCACAGAGAGATGAGGCAGAGGCTAGAAGAGCAGGTGCTCGTCTAGTTGCTTCTTTTAGCATCAGCATCAACAGCAGTAAAAATAGACCTCTGTGACGCAATCCTACGTAAATGTTGCATCCCAGGAGAGCATGTGTGTGTGTGTAAATGTGTGTGTGTGTATATGTGTGTGTGTGTGTGTGTAAATTTGTGTGTGTGTGTGTATATATATATATATGTATGTATGTGTGTATACATGTGTGTGTGTGTGTGTGTATATGTGTGTGTGTGTGTATATGTGTGTATGTCTGTGTGTGTGTGTGTGTGTGTGTATATACGTGTGTGTGTGTATACATGTGTGTGTGCGTGTGTGTGTATACATTTGTGTGTGTATACATGTGTGTGTGTGTGTGTGTGTATGTGTGTGTGTGTGTGTGTGTGTATACATGTGTGTGTGTGTGTGTGTGTATGTGTGTGTGTATACATGTGTGTATACATGTGTGTATACATACCTCGACACTTTGGTACCTCTCAGGGGGCAGAGCCTCAGGCAAAAAAGGTGCAGAATCTGAAAAAATGTCCTCTTGCCAGTTCTGCCGCCAGAGGACTGGCACGAGGACCATGTCATTTCAGGCAGACGTTGATATTTTCTACATATATTTTTACCAAACATTGAAACTATTTCTCCTGATCAACTCAACCACTGATGTTGGACAGCACCCTATCACTGACAGATACATGAAAGTCTAAAAACCGAACTATCTCTGCCTTCACCTTCCATTCTTTGTCACTCATTTCCAAAAGGCTAACTGATAACATAACATTATCAGATAAGATAACATTCTTTCTGAAGTTGTGTTGCTTTGAGAGAAACCAAAACATCAGACATATCAAACATAATAGAGCCTGTTATACTTATTCAATGGGTCTAATGTTACATAATAGAGCCTGTTATACTTATTCAATGGGTCTATTGTTACATAATAGAGCCTGTTATTCTTATTCAATGGGTCTAATGTTACATAATAGAGCCTGTTATACTTATTCAATGGGTCTAATGTTACATAATAGAGCCTGTTATTCTTATTCAATGGGTCTAATGTTACATAATAGAGCCTGTTATACTTATTCAATGGGTCTATTGTTACATAATAGAGCCTGTTATTCTTATTCAATGGGTCTAATGTTACATAATAGAGCCTGTTATACTTATTCAATGGGTCTATTGTTACATAATAGAGCCTGTTATTCTTATTCAATGGGTCTAATGTTACATAATAGAGCCTGTTATACTTATTCAATGGGTCTATTGTTACATAATAGAGCCTGTTATTCTTATTCAATGGGTCTAATGTTACATAATAGAGCCTGTTATACTTATTCAATGGGTCTAATGTTACATAATAGAGCCTGTTATACTTATTCAATGGGTCTATTGTTACATAATAGAGCCTGTTATTCTTATTCAATGGGTCTAATGTTACATAATAGAGCCTGTTATACTTATTCAATGGGTCTATTGTTACATAATAGAGCCTGTTATTCTTATTCAATGGGTCTAATGTTACATAATAGAGCCTGTTATACTTATTCAATGGGTCTAATGTTACATAATAGAGCCTGTTATACTTATTCAATGGGTCTATTGTTACATAATAGAGCCTGTTATTCTTATTCAATGGGTCTAATGTTACATAATAGAGCCTGTTATACTTATTCAATGGGTCTATTGTTACATAATAGAGCCTGTTATTCTTATTCAATGGGTCTAATGTTACATAATAGAGCCTGTTATACTTATTCAATGGATCTATTGTTACATATTAGAGCCTGGTATACTTATTTAATGAGTCTATTGTTACATAACCGTGTCATCTCTAGGTGTCCAGTGATTATTGCTCACTCAGTGGCATCTAAACTCTGCTTTAAGTGGGGCCTTTTGACGTCTCAAGGGGATCCAGAAAAGGAGGTTTCCTTGGAAACTGGACAGCACCGTCAATCCTAATTGGTTAATCCCTGAGCTGCTGCTGACAACAAAATAATAGCTGTGGGATCTTAAAAACCCCTCACTGAACTCTTAATGTGACACAGCAAGTTGCACAATGCTATTGTGTATTAAACCCTGTAGCCATATCAAGTTATATGTAATTACATGCTGGATTCATGTAGTAATTAGGTCAGGGTACAGAAATACATTTTAAAATGCAAGCCGTTTTTTAAGTACAAAACCCCAAAACACAAAGAGCTCTTATCATCAGACACCTCCTCTTATCAGACACCTCCTCTTATCATCAGACACCTCCTCTCATCATCAGACAACTCCTCTCATCATCAGACACCTCCTCTAATCATCAGACACCTCCTCTTATCATCAGACACCTCCTCTTATCATCAGACACCTCCTCTTATCATCAGACACCTCCTCTTATCATCAGACACCTCCTCTTATCATCCAACACCTCCTCTAACCATCAGACACCTCCTCTTATCATCCGACACCTCCTCTAATCATCAGACACCTCCTCTTATCATCCGACACCTCCTCTTATCATCAGGCACCTCCTCTTATCATCAGACACCTCCTCTAATCATCAGACACCTCCTCTTATAATCAGACACCTCCTCTTATCATCCAACACCTCCTCTTATCATCAGACACCTCCTCTCATCATCCGACACCTCCTCTCATCATCAGACACCTCCTCTCATCATCAGACACCTCCTCTTATCAGACACCTCTTCTTATCATCAGACACCTCCTCTTATCATCAGACACCTCCTCTTATCATCAGACGCCTCCTCTCATCATCAGACGCCTCCTCTCATCATCAGACACCTCCTCTCATCATCAGACACCTCCTCTCATCATCAGACACCTCCTCTAATCATCAGGCACCTCCTCTTATCATCAGACACCTCCTCTCATCACCAGACACCTCCTCTCATCATCAGACACCTCCTCTTATAATCAGACACCTCCTCTAATCATCAGACACCTCCTCTTATCATCAGACACCTCCTCTTATCATCAGACAACTCCTCTTATCATCAGACACCTCCTCTAATCATCAGGCACCTCCTCTTATCATCAGACACATCCTCTAATCATCAGACACCTCCTCTTATCAGACACCTCCTCTTATAATCAGACACCTCCTCTAATCATCAGACACCTCCTCTTATCATCAGACACCTCCTCTTATCAGACACCTCCTCTTATCATCAGACACCTCCTCTAATCATCAGACACCTCTTATCATCAGACACCTCCTCTCATCTCCATAGAGATCTAGTTAAGAGATGTCACGACAGTGGTTGTCGATTTGTTCAATCAACCCAGGATTTCCCAATCTAGCTAAGAGCGCGTTCACATAAAATGGGCGGAGTTTGCACCATACCACCAATCACAGACATGGACAAGTGTAGAGCGTCATATTTCACGCAAGAGGAGCAAATAATTACAATAAAAAAATATTAAGAATAACCTAAAACGGTTATACTGGCGATTCTGGCGAAAAGTAACACAGTTGCTACCGCCTAAAAAAGTAAGGAAAGCTGGTAAAAGATTAAAGCAATGTGTCGCTGAGATGAATTGTCTTGTGTCATTATTATTGCTGGATACCTTCAGTTGCAACACTGGCAGTGTGAAGCGGTTTTGGGAACAAATAAAATCATTCAAACCAAATGCTGCATTTACATTCGCACCGGCAACATAAGGCTCAATTAGCTGACTAAGATAAGTCAGTCCCTCCGCTGAGAACATATATATTTTATAAAGATAGTAATCCGGAAAGCAGACGGGGTTTCTCTGTCTTTGAATATCCTTGCTCCTTTAAGTGAATTTCCCACTATTCGTGCACCGAACGGGATCATCTAAGAATGGTGACGACCTATTTAATCGAGAATTGATTGGTCAGTATGCGGTGCTTTTATTCGCGTTAATCTGATATCTCGACTAAAACCTGCTCCGGACCAGGTTAGGTTCGCAGCATAAGTTACCATGGCGATGTAACGCGCTAAGAGGGTAACCTACCTCGTGATACCGAAAACCCAGGATTGAACCTGAAGTTACCACGCTAACCACAAATGTTGCTTCGTAGTATAGGCCTCTGGCCTAATACTTAAAATACATAAATAACACACACAAACCAGAAAGACCAAATGTCAGCTACTCTCCGTGACTTTGGCGGCGCTGTGGTGAAATCCGAGATGTAAAGCGAGGTTTTTATCGGATCTGAAGTAGAGCTGCTGAAGTAGAGCTGCTGCTCGTGTCTCTATCCGCTAGTCGCCATGGCCCGGTTCACAGCACTACTGCTTTTACCGGTTCTTATTGAATCGGTATTTTCCATTTCTTTCTTTCTACCCGTAAATTCAAGGAAATGTCTACGGGAAGAGATTCACAAAGACGTGCTGGTGACGGGTGAGTATGAAATCAGCGATGACTCCAACACCAAAACCAACCTGAAGGTGAGTCATACTACTAGTACTGTAACACTGGCGTTACTAGGTTAGCTAGATCATCTAGTTAGCACACTAGCTATAGTTGGTTGTAGTTAGCACACTAGCTATAGTTGGTTGTAGTTAGCACACTAGCTATAGTTGGTTGTAGTTAGCACACTAGCTATAGTTGGTTGTAGTTAGCACACTAGCTATAGTTTGCTTGTAGTTAGCACACTAGCTATAGTTTGCTTGTAGTTAGCACACTAGCTATAGTTTGCTTGTAGTTAGCACACTAGCTATAGTTGGCTTGTAGTTAGCACACTAGCTATAGTTGGCTTGTAGTTAGCACACTAGCTATAGTTGGCTTGTAGTTAGCACACTTAGCTATGGTTGGCTTGCTAGAAAACCTTATTAATTGGGCCTGTGATAGTCTTCCTGGTTCCTGCCCTACGATTACGTTTTAAGTGAACTGATATAATTGTAAATGTCCTGAAATCAATTTCGTAGATTACGTTAACCATTACATTAATCATGACAACCATGACATTTGGAAGACCAAAGCTAATCATATTTCAGGGTTAGGACATACATTCTGGATGTTACACGTCAGTCTTAGCTCTCCCATTCTCTATACGTGTAGCTTCTCACTAGCTAGTAAGGCTAACTGTTAGCATTCTAATGTCTCTCTGTGATACGCGCAGCTTCTCACTAGCCTGTAAGGCAACTGTTAGCATTCTAATGTATCTGTGATACGTGCAGTTTCTTACTAGCTAGTAAGGCTAACTGTTAGCATTCTAATGTATCTGTGATACGTGCAGCTTCTCACTACCTAGTAAGGCTAACTGTTAGCATTCTAATGTATCTGTGATACGCGCAGCTTCTCACTAGCCTGTAAGGCAACTGTTAGCATTCTAATGTCTCTCTTTTGTATGTCAACAAAGTGGTGACTTATTTATATTAAGATATAATGGTAAATACATTGTATGTAGTGCCTTTACGTCATCCACAAGTGTAAACAGTGACCATAGCAACTGTCACGACGCACCGGGGGCCTGTACCATGATGGTAGTTGAACAAACTCAGGGTTCCAGGATTGGTTCAGAATTGACAAAATCAAACAAACGCAATCAGGCTTTATTGGTACCGTGAAGCAGCTCATAAACTTACTTTGTCAACCCAGGCTTTGATCCTTAAACTCTGAAGAATATAAAAATGTTTTTCAAGCATGCAGTAACACCGTCTCTGCTGCCAAAGCAAGAGAACAATCTTGGAGGATCATTGCTGATTGTTAATGCCTAAGTTAAAGAAATATATTTTATAGGCGATTAATGTAAAATAACAACAGAGAACAGAAGCTAGGAATTAATTACGTCACCTATATGTGTCTTTGCTCACCGCTGATTGGTCCAACTTCTGACTTAGATCTCGAATGCAGAACATAACCTGCCCCGGAGCAGGTTAGCCGTGCAGCGTCAGATACCATGGCAACGAATACCGATTGAAGCCGAGCTACTTACATAGTACCTAAAACCCAGGGTTGGGGGAAACTTAACTGAAACATAGCTGGCTAGCCACCAAAACCAGCTTCATGGTACAGGCCCCAGGGATCCGTTCTCCGTACGTTGCTAACTCAGTTAGCCGGATTTGATTGTCGATTTGGCATAATCCCGGTTAGTTCAGTTCTCCGACGCTTATCCTGTACTTGTTGTCATGGCAACAGGTGCGTAAGGTTGAACCTGCTCCGGAGCAGGCTTATTTCATGTAAACACAATTAGATTGCTGCTTTATAAGTCAGTTTGTCAGTTTTTACGAGAAGAACAATTCGCAGAGCTTTTCGAAATAATTCCATATTGCGAGATGGACAATAAGATAATTAGCGCAGAGCGAAACTCTACTCATTTAGATGTATCGTTTTCCTGTGAGGGGGTCAAATACGTAATTAGATTATTGGATCCACACATTAGATGTTCGACTCGTCGGGCTTTATTAACGGCACACCGTTTAACCTTAATATTAGTTGTGAGTGGCTCGTTCCTTTATTATTGGAGATGCGGAAAACTTGGGGAAAAGTGCGGTCATATTTTTACATTCCTACACAGTTCAGACTTAAGTCAAAGCAATGTATCATTACGCAATGTTTAACAGTTGTAATTACTGTACCAGTTATTTGGATTATGTCTACTTTATTTAACGCAGCAACAAATAACTTTACAGTTCGTATCGTAGAAAATCGAGTGGAAGAGTACTTCGGAGTCGAACGGAATAACTTTTAGGTTTAATCAAAAAGAAAGAATTTATCACAACTTTATAAATTCTAGCACCCCTCAAGTTTCTACCAGCGCTAGCAGGAAAATGACAAGCCCTGAATTCAGTGTGCTCTCAGTCTTTATAGAACCAGCTGAGGCTCCACCTGGACAGGATAAATGACCTATGATCCTCTCTTCTGTCACATGTCTAATCACCTCCTATTCTCTCGGGTTAGAACACATGTGACATAGTGATTACATCAGTGATCATCTATGAGTACCTCAGTGGAGAGTCTCTGTTCTACTCAGAAAAAGTTAATCAGCCCATCCTGTTGTCAAACAATCCCATTGTTCCAATCAGTTAATCTTGATTCTTAACACAGAGTGATTGAAAATCTATCACATTCACAACATGCCTACTCATCCATTAGTTACATGCCCAAGCCATTTGCTGCTGAAACACACAGACATGAAGTTAAAGAACTTATACTTAGATTCTGAAATTACAGGTAATATAGAATATGAACTAATGATGTAAACAAACTGAAATTCTACCACATTCGGTAAATGAATTTACTTATCTGTATTTTGGTATAACATTTTGTATATTACTTATCCATTTAATCCCTCAGCCTCTTAGTATATTTTATATTGTTCTATATGTTATGTACGCACCTTCCTTGGATATTAAACACTTTTCTGATTCTTGGTTGCTGTTATGAACAGACAAACACATGCATTTCCCTGTTTTAAATAATACTTGGGTGACTAAGAACAATATAAGTAGTAGGGATGCACCGAATATTCGGCCACCGAAAATTTTCGGCCCAAAAGGGCATTTTCGGTTTTCGGCCGAAACACTTTTATCACCGAAACAATACGGCCGAAATATGTTGTGATCTATTCGGATCCTCTGCACTTCATCGCGACTGTACTTGATCCGCGTTATAAAGACCATTACTTGGATGCAGAAATAAAGCAGCGCGCACGAGAAATGATCCAGGCGGCGGTGGAGACGGAGCAATAGCGCACCGAGCAGTAGGGCACGGAGCAGCAGCGCACGGAGCAGCAGCGCACGGAGCAGTAGGGCACGGAGCAGTAGGGCACGGAGCAGCAGCGCACGGAGCAGCCTGCGCACGGAGATCAGAGCGCAGAAAAAAAGACTTGTCTCTGCACTAGATGAGGGGCATGCACCCTCGTTGTCTGATATGTTCAGTGAAATCCTGCAAGAAAGTGCCTCACATGGGCGTAGGTTTAGGGGGGGGGACGCTGGGGACATGTCCCCAACAACATTTTAACATGACTAAATTGTCCCCACTAATATTTTAGCGAACTCCGTTATGAGTTTGTGAAGCGATTTGGGTCAATTCCGACCGCAGCGCCAGGTGGACGGTACTAGAAACGCCGTAATTTGATTGGCTAAAAAACCTAGGGGAGGGGAGTTATCTGACACGCTATAAGTACACAGGAGAGTGACTGAAGACAACGGTAAAGTTACCAGTGCTTTCTGTTAATACATACCCCATATGTTAGAATCTTACAGTCACAATAAACAGTGGAAATGTTTCCTGTGTATATTTTGCTTATGTAATGTGGCCTATTTGGGATATCCCATTAGTAGGGGCGGAGTAGTGGCACCACCAGGGTCGCTACAATATATTGAATCTGACAAACAGCATTACCATCTAAAAGCAACAGGCTATTGTCTCAACTAAACGCAAAAATAATCACATTATTCTCAGTAAAAGTTCACTTGCCGGATGAGGGGGGAGAGATGTCCCCACCGAAGCTGAGACCAAACCTACGCCCTTGGTGCCTCATATCCATAAATGCAATGGTACTAATAATTGGCATAATTTATTTCGGTGTTTCGGTTTTCGGTCTTGGTTTCCTCTTTTTCGGTTTCGGCCAAGAATTTTCATTTCGGTGCATCCCTAATAAGTAGTAAAGACTACCATTTTGTAGAATGTTCTTGTACTTTTACTTGTTCCCATGTTCTAGTTGGTCCATGAGTAATCCCCTAATATGCGTGTGCGCGCGCGTGCGTGCGCGTGTGGGTGTGCGCGTGCGTGTGTGTTGGAGTTTCTATGAATTAACGTGGAAGAAATGTACTGTCCTGTGGTAGCTCTGACATTTAGAAAATATGAATTGAAATTATGACATTTTTAAAATACAAGATTGTAACACTTGATAGAACCATAACATGATGACCACTAACACATTTAATTTGTCTGCTACTTTCTGCCAGCCCTCTTGGCTTTTACATATAATTTGTCAGCTACTTTTTGCCAGCCCTCTCCTGGCTTTTGCAGACTTTGCGGTGTTTCCTTGTGTTTTAATTAAACAAGTTCCACATAACCTTCCATCAATATCTCTTGTTCTGATATGGAGAAAGTGGACGTGATCTGTGGCCAGGATGAGTAGCCGAGTATCGCTGATCAAGGTTTCTAATATCGATACATGTCGCCTTTTAAACAAACGCGTGGACACGCATTTATCTCAGGTGACTCAGTCCAGCTATACTCATCGTAACGGCAGGTGTGTTCGGAGAACCGAATTAGCCGGATGATGTCATCTTGGATGCCTCATAAGATCTTGGATGTATTAAGCGATGTACGGAGAACGGACCCCAGCTGTCAAAATGTAAACTTAATATCCAGGCTGTATTTGTCAATTGTGTCTGGATGAAGTTAATGTTTTTTAAATTCTGTTTTTTTAGATAACAGACTCGTCAGGACACACCCTCTACTCAAAGGAAGATGCAACCAAAGGGAAGTTTGCCTTTACAACAGAAGACTATGACATGTTTGAAGTGTGCTTTGAGAGCAAATCACACATGGGTAAGTCAACTGTAAACTCCAAATAACGCTATGTTTAAGGAGATACTTTATATTTGTGTTAGATTTTTGTTATGTGCTTCAATGTTATTGTCCGATGGGTGTGAGGCTGTAGATGAAGTGGGGTTATCGAAATACTTACAATTAAATATGTTTGTTATTACTTGTCTTATCTTGAGGTGAGTAACGCCCTCAATTTGGTAAAAAACATTTGCTTTTACTGTCCCCTAGGAACTGGGAAGGTTGGAGACCAGCTGGTCAATCTGGACATGAAACACGGGGTAGAGGCTAAAAACTATGAGGAGGTACAGTGTGGTTCTGTTAACCCTAATCTTATTTTGGGTTAGACTTCTGTGTCTGTTAACCCTAATCTCTGTTTGGGTTAGACTTCTGTGTCTGTTAACCCTAATCTCTGTTTGGGTTAGACTTCTGTGTCTGTTAACCCTAATCTCTGTTTGGGTTAGACTTCTGTGTCTGTTAACCCTAATCTCTGTTTGGGTTAGACTTCTGTGTCTGTTAACCCTAATCTCTGTTTGGGTTAGACTTCTGTGTCTGTTAACCCTAATCTCTGTTTGGGTTAGACTTCTGTGTCTGTTAACCCTAATCTCTGTTTGGGTTAGACTTCTGTGTCTGTTAACCCTAATCTCTGTTTGGGTTAGACTTCTGTGTCTGTTAACCCTAATCTCTGTTTGGGTTAGACTTCTGTGTCTGTTAACCCTAATCTCTGTTTGGGTTAGACTTCTGTGTCTGTTAACCCTAATCTCTGTTTGGGTTAGACTTCTGTGTCTGTTAACCCTAATCTCTGTTTGGGTTAGACTTCTGTGTCTGTTAACCCTAATCTCTGTTTGGGTTAGACTTCTGTGTCTGTTAACCCTAACCCTAATCTCTGTCTGGGTTGTATTGAGAATCACCCTCCAACACAGATGCTAGGAATTTAAATAATATGTTGTTTGCATATAAATTATATACATGGCCTGTCGTGGTGCATATAGACGGCCTGTCGTGGTGCATAGAAATGGATACATTCATGTATTAATTTTTATGTAAAGTGACCAGAGAAAAGTATTGTTGCTGATTGAGAAGTCGTACCCTTAAAATCCACTGACTCCGCCAATGGAGCGGAAGACGGACCTGATTGTGGCCACATAAGCCAATAAGAGTGCTTCCACCAGTCCAGAAGCCATTTCTCTGTGCTGCTTTTCTAAATTTACACGCCTTGTCTATTTTTCCAGATCCCGTGTCCAAGCGGTAAAGTTTAAATACAAAATTCCAGTGTTTTCCACTTATGGAACATTGCTCACAGGCAACATTTCTGAAATACTGGTACTAAGCAATTGAGGATAAATGTATTTTCGACGACAGTTACAGATCTATTATTCATTTCCCCTCATAACTGGAGTTTTGAGTGCATTTAATTTGTCTATAAGCTACAATGCAACAAAGTATGACATTATAAAAAATAAATACAATTAAACCAGCAGAAAAAATACTTTTAAACAACGACACCTACTGGACAAACTGGCTCATTGTAGAGCACAGTGAAAGATGCAATATATTCTTCAGAGCTTTTTACTTGTAAATGAATTATTAATAAGCAATTACTGATGAGGAATTGATTATGTTTTTGCATTGTTGCTGATTCGCACCTCTCCCAATCAGATTGCCAAGGTGGAGAAACTGAAGCCCCTGGAGGTGGAGCTACGGCGGCTTGAGGACCTATCGGAATCCATCGTAAACGACTTTGCCTACATGAAGAAGAGAGAGGAGGAGATGAGAGACACCAATGGTGTGAAGAGATTGTGTCAATCCTAACGTTTAGGCTGGCCTAGTTCCTAGGGCTATCCCGATAACTACTTTTGGTTGTGCGATATATTGCAACAAAATGAATTGCGATAAACGACATGTCGTCTTTGACTTTAATGTACATCGATGGAATGGCGGTTTGGGAGATGTACGTTTACTTTGGCAATTCATAATGTTAGTCAAAGGTTTGCATCATATTTATAAAATGCTTCGACCGTGTTTAATGGCTGCATCTCTTTGGCTATATAGCGAGTTACGCTATATATATCTGTGACTGTGCGCCATTTATCTATCGCGGTTATATTTCCTCTGAAACAGATAACTGTCTGGAAGACCCCATTCCAGCGGCAGTTCTTGTTCCCAGGTTCAACAACTGGTTGGGATGGTTGTGTTTTAGGTGAGATTGGAGGTTAGTTGTGTTGCCTCTTTTCGTTGCTACTGTTTTTAAACCAAGTCGACATACCGTCTCGTTAATTGGCTCTTTCTCATTCGGCTTTGAGCCTAAATGTTCCCACACCGGAGCTGAAGATTGCAGCTTTGAAACCAACTCCATTTGGACTTATTCTTCATAACTGGCTGTATGTCACTATGAAACAGTCCACTTTATAACATGGTGTGTCCGCTCCGTGTGTGTGTGTCCGCAGCTTCGCTCTGTGAGTGCGTGAGATTCTGCCTTGAGCCCCGCCTCTTTCGACACAGGAGACCAGATAACAGGCAGCCCGATCGACAAAATGTTGTTAACATTCATTTTTAAAACATTAATGTAATATATCGCAGCACCAAAAATGATTGTGCTCATTTCCATATATTGCGCGATAAGTCAATATATTGACTACTGGTCCCGGTGTTTAGGCTGGCCATTTATTTAATGTGTATAAATACAATTATGAAGTGAGTCATGTGACTTCTGTGATTTGTCTATTTATTATTGTGTTGTTTCTTCAGAATCCACCAATACACGAGTCCTGTACTTCAGCATCTTCTCCATGTGCTGTCTGATTGGTCTGGCCACCTGGCAAGTCTTCTACCTGAGACGCTTCTTCAAAGCAAAGAAGCTCATCGAGTAGAGAACCTCCACCCAGGGGAGAGTGCGTCCCAAACAACTGCCACCCTCTTCGGACAGTCACCCTGTTCTTCATATAGGTCACTGCTGTTGAGTTCACATAAACACTCAACTCCACTGGCTGTGGTCTAAAGTAGTGTTCTTTTAGAGAACAGGGTGCATTTTTGGATGCACATAATTACAATGAGGAGTTCTGCAGGCTGACTACTAATTGAACAGAGTTCCAGATTACAGTAGGTATACTATGTTCTGCCAGTGAGGTACAAACCTGGGGCTTGTTCAACCAAGTGAAACCTAACATAAAGTTACTACTAGAAATGTATGGCAAACGTTTCTATTCCAAACATGCAGAATTAGAGCCTGCTGCATGGATGTTCTTCTGTAATGTGTTCACTTGTTTTGAGCTTGATTTATTATGTTGGGATGAATGGATCTACCCATGACAAAATGTATATTGACCACAAATTAAGTCTTTGCCATATTAAGCAAATTAAATGATAATGTGTGTCCTAAATGGCTTCCTATATAGTGCACTGTTGTGAGAACAGGGTCTATTCAGATGTTCTATTAGACCCTGGATTGAAGTAGGGCAAGATATGTAGTGGCTAGGCTGCTATTGGGTTGTACAGTATACACTTGTTTTAAATGCAGGCACAATGTGTTTACTCAGAAGACAAACTATGGAAACCACTGAATTGTTGTGTTTTGCCGGTTCATTTGCATTCATGTTTGGTAGGTACATTTGCATACACGTTTGACAGTGTCTTTGGTTTGTTTTGACATTGTAAATGCTTTCTAATTGCTATGGCTACATGGGAATTTTGGTAGTGTCAGAAAGGGAGAAGGTATTATCATGGTTCCTATTCCTTAAGGTTTACTCCTCCACCCTCGTGCGTCCACCCTCGCGCGTCCACCCTCGCGCGTCCACCTTTATTCTTAGGCCAACTCAGAAAATTTCATTTTGATAACTCATTGATTTTAAACAGAACCCTTGCATGTTTTTAAGTTGTTTTTTTAAATATGAACAACAGCCATGTGAAAATGTTATAAGCAAGGTAGCATGTTATGCTTTTGTAAAATACTGCTCTTATATTCAATGACATAAAGTTGAACCACATAGATGTTAAAACTATTTTATATCGTCTGATTCAGAACAGTTAGGACTGTACCGCCTTTTAAAAGCGGCTTTGCACCTGTGGGGATTTTGTAGTAACATGGAAAATGTCCATGTTTTTCCTCGGACGCGCTCCAATTGAGTAGCTACAATGTTTTCATTACTGCAATGCCATTTGCTTCTGTTACCTGGTCCCAGATCTGTGTGTGCTAGCTTGCCAAATTTGTTTGGTTTGATAATGACCATGAGCAGGCAAGACTCCAGAAACAGGTCTGAAACTCCGCTATTGCTTTTTGGTTTTGGGGGTTTATTCTAGATTACAAATTTAAATATCTAAGATCCATCCAGTTTTATTTTGGGGATAAATATTGGGTTTGGTGAATAAAAATTAAACTAGTCTGTCACTGTTTATGGCATTTAATTATATTGGTTACATTTTTAGCAGTGAATAATTGCAATGTTTTCAGTCGATTTCAGCATTGATAATGATTTTTGTTGGTCTTTATTCAATAAAATATTGGATGGATTAATAGAAACATGCTTTGTGAAGTTTCCTATTGCTATACTGGTAGGTCTATATTGATAGGATTGAAATATAGCATCATTCATTGTTAATATGGGGTTTGATGGGTCTGCATTATGGGATAATCCATTGTAAATATGGGGTTTGATGGGTCTGCATTATGGGATAATCCATTGTAAATATGGGGTTTGATGGGTCTGCATTATGGGATAATCCATTGTTAATATGGGGTTTGATGGGTCTGCATTATGGGATAATCCATTGTTAATATGGGGTTTGATGGGTCTGCATTATGGGATAATCCATTGTAAATATGGGGTTTGATGGGTCTGCATTATGGGATAATCCATTGTAAATATGGGGTTTGATGGGTCTGCATTATGGGATAATCCATTGTTAATATGGGGTTTGATGGGTCTGCATTATGGGATAATCCATTGTTAATATGGGGTTTGATGGGTCTGCATTATGGGATAATCCATTGTTAATATGGGGTTTGATGGGTCTGCATTATGGGATAATCCATTGTTAATATGGTGTTTGATGGGTCTGCATTATGGGATAATCCATTGTTAATATGGGGTTTGATGGGTCTGCATTATGGGATAATCCATTGTAAATATGGGGTTTGATGGGTCTGCATTATGGGATAATCCATTGTTAATATGGGGTTTGATGGGTCTGCATTATGGGATAATCCATTGTTAATATGGGGTTTGATGGGTCTGCATTATGGGATAATCCATTGTTAATATGGGGTTTGATGGGTCTGCATTATGGGATAATCCATTGTTAATATGGGGTTTGATGGGTCTGCATTATGGGATAATCCATTGTTAATATGGGGTTTGATGGGTCTGCATTATGGGATAATCCATTGTTAATATGGGGTTTGATGGGTCTGCATTATGGGATAATCCATTGTTAATATGGGGTTTGATGGGTCTGCATTATGAGATAATCCATTGCATGGAATTTGTACATATATATATTGTATTATGGACATTTTATTTCCTTGATCTGTTACCTCCAGGAAGCAGTTGCTTAACCGTGATGTTATGTTTTGTATTTAATTTTGTGAATATATTGTATTGAGTGCTGCTGTTATAGAAGATGACAGACACCACTTGGTAATGACATTACTATGCATACAATTTTCACACAGTTACACAATGCACCGCGCTGCACCTTGATTATTGATTTTCATAATGTGATAATACATATTTTAGTTGTTTACAGTATTACGTTAGGATTTTAGTAAAACCTTAGTATTACGTTTTTTATTTTTATTCAAGAACGTAGTCAGAATTTACACATACAATATACATCAAACGATAAAAATAAGGCACATATACAAATTGTGGTAACAAAAGAATACATCCTAGCACTTGGATTATTAACAATTTGAAAATAATTCAACATAATATTGAGAACAGTAGATAAACTTTTCTTATTCTCTAACAATTTAAGCGCCTTAGAAAACTTGGCCTTGTGGATATGAAACTTACCAGTCAAGATCATGACATTGATTATCCATTCTAAAGAACTTTGGGTAGACTCAAAACATATAACATCTTTGCATTCAATATTTATAATATGACCAGTTTCACACAGTATGTATTCCTCCATTTTCTTCCAAAACGTTTGGTATATTGACAGTTATAAAATAAATGAGATAATGTTTCACATTGGATATTACAGAAAGAGCATTTGTCGTCAAGGTCAGTAAATCTTGACAGGATTATGTTGGACGGGAACATATTGTGCAAAATGTTTAGATGCACTTCTCTTACTTTGTTAGAGATACAAAATTTAAAGGGGCAGAGCCTTTTTCCATTCTATATCAGTTAGTTGTGAGTTTCAAAAAGAGAAAAGTTCTTAACAATATCAAGTACCACACTTTAACCAAATAATTATATAACCAACTAGACAGTGTTGATTTACGTCTTACTTAACTTTCCAATTGAATTAGACTTAGATGGGCATATTTATCTGGAGCTTTCCAAATATTTCCGATAATAATAATCATAATTTTCCCTTCATTATATGCGTTTGATCCTCTGTAACCATTGCTAATCTGTGAGCCGCCATTACTAACCGTCACATTCTACATGGTGTCTTTTCACTCTCAGCACGTTCTGCGTCACGTGATTCCCGCCATATCTTTTTTCTGAATGTGCGCATGGGGAACTGTATTCTGATTGGCCGCGTCGTCTTGTCGTCTCGAGCGTATCCAATCCTATTAAGGGGTTTTGAATACGTTTCTCTTACGTCACCAATGTCACGGAAGCACTCTGTCTAGTCATTTGATTTTTACTTCCGGTTCACATTTGACAACTAAGCTTTTTGTGAGTCAACATTTGACTAGCAGGTGTAATTGTAAAACAACATGCCTGGGGCGGATAAGGAAACAGATCTTTTCGAGCGAATTGAGGCCTTTTTGGCCGATTTAAAGCGAGGAGGCAGCGGGGCAGGACCCCTGAGAGGGTCGGGAGAAATGGCGAGAGAAACCACCGCCCTGCTCCGGAGAATAACAGCCCAAACCCGATGGACCAGTGCAGGTAGCTAGTGTGTATACTGTAGTGTACATACTGTAGTGTACCTACTCTAACGTGCATATTGTAACGTGCATACTGTAACGTGCAAACTGTAGCGTACATACCGTAGTAGCGTGCATACTGTAACGTGCATACTAATACCAACATCCAATAATTGCTCAGTGTTTTTTGATAGCTCAGCTACGGGATGCTTTTTTGACTCTTTGTAACTAGCCACAGTATTACGTGTATATGGGTTTTAACTGTTATTGACACGTGTCGGAGTAACCAACTGTCAAAGTGCTACACGGAAGGCAGGCTGATATCTTCTCATCTGTAATTTTCAGGTCAGGCGATGAAATTCTATGTAAACGTGTGACCCAATAAATGATCTTATATGGTATGACAGGCGACCTAATGGAGATAATTCGCCACGAGGGAAGGAGAATGACAGCTGCACAACCGTCTGAGACCACAGTGGGAAATATGGTACGGCGTGTACTCAAGATTATAAGAGAGGAGTACGCCAGGTAAGAGGAGTACGCCAGGAAACAGGCTGACCAATATTCCTGTTTGATATAGCCAGCTGGTCACTGAACTTGTGTTTTTTCTCCAGGTCTCGTGGTAGCAGCGAGGAGACAGATCAACAGGAGTCCCTTCATAAGTTGCTAACATCAGGGGGCTTGAGTGAAGAGAATTTCAGACAGCACTTTGCTTCTCTCAAAGCAAACGTCATAGAGGCCATTAATGAGCTGCTCACAGAGCTAGGTGAGAACATTTAAAACATACTGGGGTCATAATTTCTATAAAACCAGAGGTGAGAAACATTTAAAACATACTGGGGTCATAATTTCTATAAAACCAGAGGTGAGAAACATTTAACACATACTGGGGTCATCATTTCTATAAAAACCAGAGGTGAGAAACATTTAACACATACTGGGGTCATCATTTCTGCCATAAAACCAGAGGTGAGAAACATTTAACACATACTGGGGTCATAATTTCTATAAAACCAGAGGTGAGAAACATTTAAAACATACTGGGGTCATAATTTCTATAAAACCAGAGGTGAGAAACATTTAACACATACTGGGGTCATCATTTCTATAAAAACCAGAGGTGAGAAACATTTAACACATACTGGGGTCATCATTTCTGCCATAAAACCAGAGGTGAGAAACATTTAACACATACTGGGGTCATCATTTCTGCCATAAAACCAGAGGTGAGAAACATTTAACACATACTGGGGTCATCATTTCTGCCATAAAACCAGAGGTGAGAAACATTTAACACATACTGGGGTCATCATTTCTGCCATAAAACCAGAGGTGAGAAACATTTAACACATACTGGGGTCATCATTTCTATAAAACCAGAGGTGAGAAACATTTAACACATACTGGGGTCATCATTTCTGCCATAAAACCAGACCACAGAGCATTTGTTGCTTTGGTTTCTAAACAAGAACTTTATTAGAGTAGACTTAGATTAGGTTCAACTTCATTGTCATTGGACAAGTACACGTACTGTACGAAATGCAGTCTGCATCCAATCAGAAGTGTGAGGATGTGTAATTAACATGGATAATATATGGAGTACAGTGTGAGGATGTGCAATTAACATGGATAATATATGGAGTACAGTGTGAGGATGTGCAATTAACATTGATAAGATATGGAGTACAGTGTGAGGATGTGTAATTAACATTGATAAGATATGGAGTACAGTGTGAGGATGTGTAATTAACATGGATAATATATGGAGTTAACCTGTGGTTGTTTATTATAGAATATCTCTGTGGTGAACTGTTAACCTGTGTTTGTTTCTCCACAGATGGAACCACAGACAACATTGCCATGCAAGCCCTGGAGCACATCCACTCCAATGAGGTCATCATGACTATTGGACGATCTCGCACGGTCGAGGCCTTCCTCAAAGATGCTGCTAGGAAGCGGCGCAAGTTCCACGTTATTGTTGCAGAGTGCGCCCCCTTCTGTCAGGTATCCTCCATTACCCCTCTAATTATCCACCAGTCTGTCTTAATCCCTCTAATTATCCATCAGTCTGTCTTTTAATCCCTCTAATTATCCATCAGTCTGTCTTTTAATCCCTCTAACTATCCACCAGTCTGTCTTAATCCCTCTAATTGTCCATCAGTCTGTCTTTTAATCCCTCTAATTATCCATCAGTCTGTCTTAATCCCTCTAATTATCCATCAGTCTGTCTTTTAATCCCTCTAATTATCCACCAGTCTGTCTTTTAATCCCTCTAATTATCCACCAGTCTGTCTTTTAATCCCTCTAATTATCCACCAGTCTGTCTTTTAATCCCTCTAATTATCCATCAGTCTGTTCACCCATGCATCCCTTTAATAATGCTTCATTCTGTTCAATAATCCATCAGTTTTAGTGATGACCCATGTTTTAGTGATGACCCATGTTTTAGTGATGACCCATGTTTTAGTGATGACCCATGTTTTAGTGATGACCCATGTTTTAGTGATGACCCATGTTTTAGTGATGACCCATGTTTTAGTGATGACCCATGTTTTAGTGATGACCCATGTTTTAGTGATGACCCATGTTTTAGTGATGACCCATGTTTTAGTGATGACCCATGTTTTAGTGATGACCCATGTTTGTTTTAGTGATGACCCATGTTTGTTTTAGTGATGACCCATGTTTTAGTGATGACCCATGTTTTAGTGATGACCCATGTTTTAGTGATGACCCATGTTTTAGTGATGACCCATGTTTTAGTGATGACCCATGTTTTAGTGATGACCCATGTTTTAGTGATGACCCATGTTTTAGTGATGACCCATGTTTTAGTGATGACCCATGTTTTAGTGATGACCCATGTTTTAGTGATGACCCATGTTTTAGTGATGACCCATGTTTTAGTGATGACCCATGTTTTAGTGATGACCCATGTTTTAGTGATGACCCATGTTTTAGTGATGACCCATGTTTTAGTGATGACCCATGTTTTAGTGATGACCCATGTTTGTTTTAGTGATGACCCATGTTTGTTTTAGTGATGACCCATGTTTTAGTGATGACCCATGTTTTAGTGATGACCCATTCTAATTCTTGTCTCCCCAGGGTCATGAAATGGCCACTAGTCTCTCTAAAACAGGCATTGAAACAACTGTAATAGCAGATGCTGCCATATTTGCTGTGATGTCCCGAGTTAATAAGGTGATATCTGGTTACTTATTGTTTAACAGTTTTGGAGTTAACTATTTGAGTTAACACTACTGGCCTCGTTAACACTACTGGCCTCGTTAACACTACTGGCCTCGTTAACACTACTGGCCTCGTTAACACTACTGGCCTCGTTAACACTACTGGCCTCGTTAACACTACTGACCTCCAGCCATTACTGGTCTTGGTATTACTACTGGTTCTCTGACGTCTACTGGTCTCAATAATACTACTGGTTCGTCCACCAGGTCATTATCGGGACACAGACTGTTCTGGCCAATGGAGGATTGAAAGCTCTCAATGGAACCCACACTTTAGCATTAGCAGCCAAGCATCACTCCACCCCGCTCATCGTTTGTGCTCCCATGTTCAAGCTTTCACCTCAGGTATTCACCAAAAATAATTTGATGCATCTTAAAGCCACTTTAATTTCCATCCTTAAATGGAATAAGGTTTTTAGACTGACTTGTGTCATTCTGTTTCTCAGTTTCCTAATGAAGAAGACACGTTCCACAAGTTTGTATCCCCTCATGAGGTGCTTCCATTTACAGAAGGTACTACATCATTTACTTCGTATAAGATACTTAAGACTCTCACTGTTAGTAATCAATATTTGTTTTTAAAACATTTTTTGATTAATTAACTTTTTATTGTAGGAGAGATTTTGTCCAGGGTGAATGTCCACTGCCCTGTGTTTGACTACGTACCTCCAGAACTCATCACTCTGTTCATCTCCAACATTGGAGGGAATGCGCCATCATATATCTACCGGTTGATAAGTGAGCTCTACCACCCTGAAGACCACGAACTGTAATACTGCAGTTACATAAAGAAATAAAAATAATGAATGCAATGTAGTGTTGCTGCCATTTGTAAAGTACAGGATTTGTTTGGGTTGATCAGAATCAGGAAGTGCTTTATTGCCAAGAAAGCTTAACAAACAAGCAATATGTTTTGGCAGTTAGTGCAACAATTTTTACACGAATAATACAAACAAATAAGAACAATGGACTACAATAAATTACCAGTATAGGTCGTTCTTCATATGATTATTGATTGTTAATTATGCATTAATCAGCTACCAAATTTAAAAAATGACGGCAATTATAGGTGAAATAACACATAAAGAAAAAATATGAATACAGCAAGAAGTCGCGACAGTGCAGCTTACTGGTCATATTGAGAAAGTGTTCCGACAACCAGCTGCTGTTACGCTGTTCTATCGAAAGGAGGCAGTGGCGTGCTACTGGGGTTAACGATAGATGTATGCATTTTACTGTACCTGTCGGAATGGACAAGGATAATAACGGCAAACATAATAATTACATTTAGCATCCAGTAGGCGTGTATAGAAAGTTCAGTGTACTATTTTGTATCATATTGAAAGTTAAAAAGAATGTTTTTAAAGTCGTATAATAGTGATGAATGTGTGAAAACCGGGTAAAAGACTGTGTCTCGCTGTATCGCTCAGGCTGCACTACAACGTCTATTCACAGGCGCGATCCCACTACTGAGCGGCACGGGGGCTTTGGCCTGCTCCGTTTCCGGCCTGGGCCGTTGCACCCCTCCTTAGACGACCTGGTGGCCCCCGGGCTCCCCCAGGAGCACCATATCGATACCGAACTTAGTGCGGACACCCGATCGGCATAGTCCGCTGCGGTTCAGACCTCCTGAGCTCAATCGATCCGCCAGCCTCAGCCTCCCAGCAACTTGGATTACAGGCGCACGCCACTGCACCCGGCGGGAGACCACAGGGGTTTAGGGCATTTGAAGTTACATTCATGACGTCAAATGACGTGGCAGACTAGTCCCGCCTACGATGCGCAGTGACGTCACCTGGTGGCTTACGGTAACGCATGCGCGAGGAAAAAAGAACATAACCATGTTTTACATCCCAACACTTCCGGAGGTTTTACGTAGTTTAATAGCGGCTCCCTGAAAAGCGCAAATAATATATAATATCCTGGAAATGTATTTTGTTGTGCGAATGAAGAGTTCAAATGACATAGAAACTGAGAGAGGTGTAAAGAGATTGGTCTATGTTCGTGCTAACTAACCTATCAGCTTTCTCGGTAGGCGGGCTTTAGAGTCGGTCACTCAGTTCGTTCATCAGTTTAGTTTAGTGTCGCCATGGCAACGAAGTAATTAAAACAATTGACCCTTCGCTAAGCCACGCCCTCCTTAGTTACTGTTGCTACGCCTGGCAAGCTTTCGAGCCTGGCACGTCTATTGCAGTGTGTATGCACCGGTGTCAGACATTCCCAATGAGATATTTAGTCATTTTTGGCGAACAGGTGAAATATCTGAAAGTGCAAGACAAAAGTGGCTGCAGTATGCATTCTATCGATATATCCACGACATAATATGAAACCGATTAGAGAATAACGTCTTTAAAATTGAAGCTAAAGCCGGTCCCAGCGCAAGCAGCAGCTGCCTCATACGCTAACCATTCAAGTGGGAAACACACCCATTGAGAAACAGCTATGTTCATGCACAGCAGTAATATAGTGTACCTATAGTGAACACATGATGACTACTGTTAATGAACTGATTAAGTTCGCATTGCAACATTTTCCTCAGAGATCTCCGGGCAAGCCCCCTGATGTTCCGTCCTTAGACCTAATACCGAGAGACCCGCGATCGGATTGGGGTACTCAGGGGTAGGACGTCGATTAACAAAATGCTGAAATACATTTTAAACTATTTCAGTGAGCCTCCGTATTGCCTTTAATAATCTTATTTTACGTTCAAATATATGCATTATGAACAAAGAACCGTCACTTTCTAAGCAATGCTGTGCTGAGTTAGTTAGTTAGCTAAGACGTGTTCTAATTGGAGCAAACTATGAAGGTAAAACAGCGAAGTTTTTTTCTTGTAATTCGTTTTTTTCTTTTGAAACTAGTTTTGTACAAAAGTTTTTCTTTCTTGTAATATGTTTTGTAATGCCTTTGCTTAATTTATATTATTTGTATTTATTTTCTTTTATTGTTCTTTGTTATACTCAAATATGTTCTGCATTTGAGTCTCCCAACGAGAGATTTTGTAAATTGTATTGTGTAAAAAATGGTATTACATATTAAAAAAAAGGTTTTGTACCAAAAACCAGCGCGCAGAGTTTTTGTCACTAATATTCCACCAGCACTGTGACAAAAGTTTTTCTTGTAAATCAGTCTGTGCCCAAACGTTTCACTGCGTTTCCAAACAGAAACCCCAAACGTATTCTGACCAATGAACGGATGGTGGCGCTTCAACCAAAAACTAGTACAAACTAGTTTCAAAAGAAAAAAACGAATTACAAGAAAAACATTTGTACAAAACTAGTTTCAAAAGAAAAAAACGAATTACAAGAAAAAAACTTCGCTGTTTTACCTTCATACAAACGTAAGTGTTTTTGTTAATCCTGTCGACATTCAGTTGTGAATGGGGTCTCCCATTGCTTTATCAGCGCCCGGCATTTCTCCCCTTGGGTTTTTGGTTTGGGGAAAGGAAAAAATTCCACCTCCCCGTCCAAACTTTTAGGATATCGGGTATCAGATTTACACAATTCATAAGCACAACGCGTTGCCGTTGGCATGTTTCCCTTGCTCGAAAGCTTGACAGACCCTAACCCTAACCCTAACCCTAGTTACGGTTGCTAAACCACGAGTGGCCTGTGGCGGTTTTCGGGCGTGGCTTAGCGAAGGGTCAATTACGTACTTCACCCCAGACTTATATATATATAGTGGATCGATACTAATCTAACCCAGAGTCCTCGACTGAGCCTTCAGATAAAGGTAATGAAATACAAAGACAAGTCATTTTACATGCAGAGTATTTTAATATACTCACAGCATTATTGAAAAGATACAGTACAACACCATTACAAAAGCATTTATGGTCTGTCTAGTTTAAAAATGTGTACGTTTTAGAAATCAACATGAAATACAAATTGAATGAAGGGTTGACCAACTCGCTTAGAATTAAACCATAACAATAAAACAATAACCGGATTTATCATCACTATATGTCTTCAATCGCGTCACATCTGGAACGGTCTGGGCGGCTCTGGAGTCGGGTCTCTGGAGTCGGGTCAGTCTGGTGACGTGTGGCCTAGCTAAAAATAAAAAGATAGCAATGGGTTAACTTTTTGAATATAGGTAAAAAACATCAATTGAATATAAATATTAGGCAAATTTAATTATTTCCATTTCTGTAATATTCCTTTCAGGTGGGGGAATGTGCTATACATTTGAGGTACATAGAACAGTGATCCATGAGGTTCTGCCTGGGTACAAGCAGGTGTCTATTAAAGATAAGGGCAAACATTGTTTTCGCATATACTTGTTAGTGTTACGGTACCAGCTCTAGAGTTTCCCTGAACCAGTCCAGACTGTAACGGTACCAGCTCTAGAGTTTCCCTGAACCAGTCCAGACTGTAACGGTACCAGCTCTAGAGTTTCCCTGAACCAGTCCAGACTGTAAAGGTACCAGGGCTAGAGTTTCCCTGAACCAGTCCAGACTGTAAAGGTACCAGGGCTAGAGTTTCCCTGAACCAGTCCAGACTAACGGTACCAGGTCTAGAGTTTCCCTGAACCAGTCCAGACTGTAAAGGTACCAGGTCTAGAGTTTCCCTGAACCAGTCCAGACTAACGGTACCAGGTCTAGAGTTTCCCTGAACCAGTCCAGACTGTAACGGTACCAGCTCTAGTTTCCCTAAACCAGTACAAACCGTTACCTGCTCAGAGTCTTGGTCCACTTCAGGGCATGTCTTGGTGGAACAGACACAGAGGGATGGAAAAAGGGACAGGTCCCACGCTTACATTGGGCTGCAAAACGACAGGGCTGAAAAGTAGAGACACAAATTATGTCTTTAATAGGACAAACAGGGCTGAAAAGTAGAAACACAAATTATGTCTTTAATAGAACCAACAGGGCTGAAAAGTAGAGACACAAATTATGTCTTTAATAGGACAAACAGGGCTGAAAAGTAGAGACACAAATTATGTCTTTAATAGGACAAACAGGGCTGAAAAGTAGAAACACAAATTATGTCTTTAATAGAACCAACAGGGCTGAAAAGTAGAGACACAAATTATGTCTTTAATAGAACCAACAGGGCTGAAAAGTAGAGACACAAATTATGTCTTTAATAGGACAAACAGGGCTGAAAAGTAGAAACACAAATTATGTCTTTAATAGGACAAACAGGGCTGAAAAGTAGAAACACAAATTATGTCTTTAATAGAACCAACAGGGCTGAAAAGTAGAGACACAAATTATGTCTTTAATAGGACAAACAGGGCTGAAAAGTAGAGACACAAATTATGTCTTTAATAGGACAAACAGGGCTGAAAAGTAGAGACACAAATTATGTCTTTAACAAGAGAGACAAGTATTGAAACAGAACTTAAAGGGACCGTTTGCTAGTGTAGGCCTTCATCAGCTTCCCTACAAATAGACAACCTAAAGAAACTGGAGTCACACACACATAGTGAAGAAAATGAAGCCTGAATGACATCATTACAAACTACATCCCTAAATGTGACAACATTACAAACTACATCCCTAAGTGTGACAACATTACAAACTACATCCCTAAATGTGACAACATTACAAACTACATCCCTAAATGTGACAACATTACAAACTACATCCCTAAATGTGACAACATTACAAACTACATCCCTAAATGTGACAACATTACAAACTACATCCCTAAATGTGACAACATTACAAACTACATCCCTAAATGTGACAACATTACAAACTACATCCCTAAATGTGACAACATTACAAACTACATCCCTAAATGTAGATTTAGCAATAAAATTAAATATTTCCTTATTATGTCTCATTAAAACATTTGTAATTAGTAAGTGTAATGAACATTTAATAAAATAACTTAATTTCTACTATTCTGTTGTACAGTTCACCAACATGCTATCCTTATCTTTACATAGTGTCAGCCTCGACACAGCACTCGCGGCCTCGACACAGCACTCGCGGCCTCGACACAGCACTCGCGGCCTCGACACAGCACTCGCGGCCTCGACACAGCACTCGCGGCCTCGACACAGCACTCGCGGCCTCGACACAGCACTCGCGGCCTCGACACAGCACTCGCGGCCTCGACACAGCACTCGCAGCCCTCACAGCCTCGACACAGCATTCACAGCACTCACAGTCGGGCAAGTCCTTCAAGTCTTTCTCTGCAACTGGAAAAAATTGCTACCGACCGTCGAAAATTTGACTTCAACAGATTTTCTCCCTTAGAGTTGGAATTAATGCAGAGCCGTGATCTGATCGGCAGGCATTTTCTGCTGGTTGATGCTTGGTTAAGTGGGTTCTGGGTTTAGTACAGCTTCACTGGACCCCCCTGTCTCATTATAAGATGTATGCTGCTATACTATGGTGCCGGGGACGTAGAGAATCAGGCTGTCTAACCTCTCCTTGTGACATTTTGTTTGGCCTTGTCCAGGGTTTACCCGTTCATGGCCATAGTTTCACTACCCCCCCCCGTTTCCTTTCAAGACATATGCTAGAGTGTCTAACCTTTCCCTGTGTGTGTGTGTGTGGTGTGTGTGTGTCCACTTCCATTAACAAGTGGACACACACACACACACACAGACACACACACACACTTGATGGACCAATGTTAATTCTGACAAACTGTCTCACCTTTGGGTGGTAGAAAGGACAGTCCATCTTCTTACACTCTGGGAAGAAACGACACACACTGCTTGTCTGAGGGGGCGGAGCTGCAGAAAGACAGACATGATATTAGAAACACTAGAAACACTACACATCTGTAAAGCCCCATGTAATGTGTTAATAAGGAAACATAAATAACCATAACATACAATCAATGATTAAGGATTAATCTCAAGCCAATTTGGATAAAAAAGCTGGTAAAAGTTCAGAAGCTGGTAAAAGTTCAGAAGCCGGTAAAAGTTCAGAAGCTGGTAAAAGTTCAGAAGCTGGTAAAAGTTCAGAAGCCGGTAAAAGTTCAGAAGCCGGTAAAAGTCTGTACCTGGCCTGACAGGTGGGGTGAAGGGGGCGGGGCCTCTGCGGCTGACATGAGTGAAAGGGCAGTCTGGTTTGGAGCACTTGCTGTCGAACTTACAGTTAGGATGAATAAACAGGCATTTGTCCCCAAACTTACAGCTCGGGAAGATCCTAAACACAGAAAGGCAATATGAAGATCCTAAACACAGAAAGGCAATATGAAGATCCTAAACACAGAAAGGCAATATGAAGATCCTAAACACAGAAAGGCAATATGAAGATCCTAAACACAGAAAGGCAATATGAAGATCCTAAACACAGAAACACAATATGAAGATCCTAAACACAGAAACACAATATGAAGATCCTAAACACAGAAACACAATATTAAAATCCTAAACACAGAAGCACAATATGAAGATCCTAAACACAGAAACACAATATGAAGATCCTAAACACAGAAACACAATATGAAAATCCTAAACACAGAAACACAATATGAAGATCCTAAACACAGATGATAAAGCCATGTGACAAACACAGTCAGTCAGTCCTTACTTGCACTGTGTTGTAGGGTGATGGTACATGCACTCGTCTCCACTCTTACAGATCGGCCAGAACTTGCAGCGGTCCGGAACCTTCTGTCTCTTCACGGTAACAGTCTCTTCCCCTTTCTCTACATCCATCTCTTCTTCTGAAACACAGGAATCAGGTTACGTGATGGTTAAATATCAATATGGTGAAAATCGAAAAAAATCACTGACTAGAAACACAAGTCAGCACAGCAACGTTAAGAATAACTGCTAATAAAATGCTAACACAGCGCTAATAAAATGCTAACACAGCGCTAATACAATGCTAACACAGCGCTAATAAAATGCTAACACAGCGCTAATAAAATGCTAACACAGCGCTAATAAAATGCTAACACAGCGCTAATAAAATGCTAACACAGCGCTAATAAAATGCTAACACAGCGCTAATAAAATGCTAACACAGCGCTAATAAAATGCTAACACAGCGCTAATAAAATGCTAACACAGCGCTAATAAAATGCTAACACAGCGCTAATAAAATGCTAACACAGCCGGTATCAATCCCTTACCGTCTGTATACTGAGAGTCACACAGCAGTCGTTGATGGATGCTGATTTTGGGCTTGGGTCCAAGGTGGATGAAGGGCTCAGACATGGAGAGCTTGACTGGTTTAGGACAACTGTCATCTGTCTCCATGTCACAGTCTCCTAGGTTTCCCAGGGGACTAGGAACACCGTCCAGTGTCACAATGAATTTAGGACTGGATGACCTCATAGCTTCAGCCCTCTCACGACTGGAGAAAAATACAGGAATTCACATCACTAACCTGTCAGACAGGCATCAAATACACTGTTTAACAAACAAGTAGCTTGGCTTTCAGAATACAGCCACAGTTAAGGTGTTAGGGACATCTCATAACCAGCCCAGGATAGTGTGTGTGTGTGTGTGTGTGTGTGGACATCTCATAACCAGCCCAGGATAGTGTGTGTGTGTGGACATCTCATAACCAGCCCAGGATAGTGTGTGTGGACATCTCATAACCAGCCCAGTATAGTGTGTGTGTGGACATCTCATAACCAGCCCAGTGTAGTGTGTGAGTGGACATCTCATAACCAGGCCAGTGTAGTGTGTGTGTGTGGACATCTCATAACCAGCCCAGTGTAGTGCGTGTGTGTGTGTGGACATCTCATAACCAGCCCAGTATAGTGCGTGTGAGTGTGTGGACATCTCATAACCAGCCCAGTATAGTGCGTGTGAGTGTGTGGACATCTCATAACCAGCACAGTATAGTATAGTGTGTGGACATCTCATAACCAGCCCAGTATAGTATAGTGTGTGTGTGGACATCTCATAACCAACCCAGTATAGTGTGTGGTGGACATCTCATAACCAGCCCAGTATAGTATAGTGTGTGTGGACATCTCATAACCAGCCCAGTATAGTATAGTGTGTGTGTGGACATCTCATAACCAGCCCAGTATAGTGTGTGTGTGGACATCTCATAACCAGCCCAGTATAGTATAGTGTGTGTGTGGACATCTCATAACCAGCCCAGTATAGTATAGTGTGTGTGTGGACATCTCATAACCAGCCCAGTATAGTATAGTGTGTGTGTGGACATCTCATAACCAGCCCAGTATAGTATAGTGTGTGCGTGGACATCTCATAACCAGCCCAGTATAGTGTGTGTGTGTGGACATCTCATAACCAGCCCAGTATAGTGTGTGTGTGTGGACATCTCATAACCAGCCCAGTATAGTATAGTGTGTGTGTGGACATCTCATAACCAGCCCAGTATAGTGTGTGTGTGTGTGGACATCTCATAACCAGCCCAGTATAGTATAGTGTGTGTGTGGACATCTCATAACCAGCCCAGTATAGTGTGTGTGTGGGTCAGTCATACTTGGTCTGCTGCACCATGCGTGGAAGAGCTGGCAGGTCCTCCTCCACCATATTTCCCAATCTGCTCCTGATGGGAACTGCGGTCTCCTCTGCTCTACTGCTTCTCATAGTTGCCACCTCCTCCAATCCCAGTCGACTCCTTACAGGAACGTTTTCCTCCAATCCCAGTCGACTCCTTACAGGAACGTTTTCCTCCAATCCCAGTCGACTGCTTAGAGGCACCTTGTAGGATCACAATGGAAGTCTGACTCATCCACCGAACTAGACACAAACATCTTAGGAGTCCCAGATTGCGCAACCATGCAGTCGTGTTTTGTCCCTTTCCTGTGTAAATAGTCTTTGTTATGTCCTATTTCTTTTATCTACGCTTTCTAGTATTTTTTGGTATTTTCCAACTTTTTCCCCTGTGTGCTATGCCTACTTTTTGTAAGGAACAGATCTGACATCTAGCCAACAGCTAGCTAACTAGCGAGCGGCTTCTACCTATTGTCTTGAGCCAACCAGATAGCTTTCTCCCCGAATTTCGCTTGCTAGTCGGTACAACACACCACCAGTCCAGCGGCTACAGGACTTACTGCTGCACTTCCAGACTTGTTTTATTGTACAGCCGGTCTTCTTCACCTGATTTTTCACTGGACATTCAACTCGCACACACCATTGGAACATCACAGAAAGCTACATGGAACGGATCCGACAGCTAGCTTACCAGCTACGGCTAGCGGCATCGCCCCATTGTCCTGAACCCTGTGGACAGCTTTTATTCCCCTGCTTTTGTTAGCTAGTCGCATCACTAGCATCACAGCACATGCACCACCAGACTGCTCTACCGCTCCACCGCCAGACTGCTCTACCGCTCCACCGCCAGACTGCTCTACCGCTCCACCGCCAGACTGCTCTACCGCTCCACCGCCAGACTGCTCCACCGCCAGACTGCTCTACCGCTCCACCGCCAGACTGCTCTACCGCTCCACCGCCAGACTGCTCTACCGCTCCACCGCCAGACTGCTCTACCGCTCCACCGCCAGACTGCTCTACCGCTCCACCGCCAGACTGCTCTACCGCTCCACCGCCAGACTGCTCTACCGCTCCACCGCCAGACTGCTCTACCGCTCCACCGCCAGACTGCTCTACCGCTCCACCGCCAGACTGCTCTACCGCCAGACTGCTCTACCGCTCCACCGCCAGACTGCTCTACCGCTCCAACGCCATTAGCCGCATTAGTCGGCTTGCTGTCGTTAATCACTCAGGTTTTAACTCATTGGTACCAACTTATTTACAAGTCTTTGCTTAGATGGGGGAAGTTGGGAGAACCTGACAGTGAATGTGAGGCGTGCGGAACATAAGGTGGAGAACCTGACAGTGAATGTGAGGCGTGCGGGACATAAGGTGGAGAACCTGACAGTGAATGTGAGGCGTGCGGGACATAAGGTGGAGAACCTGACAGTGAATGTGAGGCGTGCGGGACATAAGGTGGAGAACCTGACAGTGAATGTGAGGCGTGCGGAACATAAGGTGGAGAACCTGACAGTGAATGTGAGGCGTGCGGAACATAAGGTGGAGAACCTGACAGTGAATGTGAGGCGTGCGGAACATAAGGTGGAGAACCTGACAGTGAATGTGAGGCGTGCGGAACATAAGGTGGAGAACCTGACAGCGAATGTGAGGCGTGCGGAACATAAGGTGGAGAACCTGACAGTGAATGTGAGGCTTGCGGAACATCAGGTGGAGAACCTGACAGTGAATGTGAGGCGTGCGGAACATAAGGTGGAGAACCTGACAGTGAATGTGAGGCGTGCGGAACATAAGGTGGAGAACCTGACAGTGAATGTGAGGCTTGTGGAACATCAGGTGGAGAACCCATCTGCATGTTGTATCACCTCTGGCTGCAAGTTGCCCAGTCTGCTCCTGCCTGGCCCCACCTCCTCCGGCAGTCTGCTCCTGTTGGGCCCCACCTCTTCCGGCAATCTGCTCCTGCCTGGCCTCACCTCCTCCCCCAGTTCAGGTCTTCTCATGATGAAGGAGCGTGTGTCAAAGGGCTTCACAGCGTTTCCTTCAGCCACCTCAAGAGCTGGACATGTGAAAAACAGATATTACAATAATACCTAGGGGGGCCGCATACCGGAGGGGGCCGCATACCGGGGGGGGCGCATGGAGTTAGACAGGATATCAGAGCAAAAGGTCTGAACTAGGTTTGTAAAAACAAGTACTGTACATGGATTCTTAATTTGCTCCTTTTGTTTAGAAGGATCGACCCGTCCAGATGGGATAGACTCACCCAGATAGTCACTCTGGAGGGGTCTCATGTTCTCCGCTGGAACGTCTAGCTGCAGCCTGGAGGTCAGTGTCCGGGGGGGAGCTGGGAGGGAAAAGAAGACACTCATATCCAGAGACACAGAGTACAAAGCACAGCCCTCCTGACCGTAGTCATGGTACCCATATCAGTCTGGACCGTAGTCATGGTACCCATATCAGTCTGGACCATAGTCATGGTACCCATATCAGTCTGGACCATAGTCATGGTACCCATATCAGTCTGGACCGTAGTCATGGGTACCCATATCAGTCTGGACCGTAGTCATGGTACCCATATCAGTCTGGACCGTAGTCATGGTACCCATATCAGTCTGGACCGTAGTCATGGTACCCATATCAGTCTGGACCGTAGTCATGGTACCCATATCAGTCTGGACCGTAGTCATGGGTACCCATATCAGTCTGGACCATAGTCATGGTACCCATATCAGTCTGGACCGTAGTCATGGTACCCATCAGTCTGGACCGTAGTCATGGGTACCTAGCTGTCTGGGGGGCTGAGGTTCAGAGGGGGTATAGGTCTGCACTCTAGGTGCCAGGCCATGGAGGTGCTCCTGGACCAGCTGGATGGCAGCATTCATCTCGTCTGTGGCAGAACGGGTCCTGGGTGCCACTGGAACCATCTGCCTCTGTGATACTGAAGCAGGTTTTAGGTTTATCAGAACACAGTGTAGTGGTCCACTAGTTAACACTAAATGACATGGTTAAGGTGTGGTTTATCAGAACACAGTGTAGGGGTCCACTAGTTAACACTAAATGACATGGTTAAGGTGTGGTTTATCAGAACACAGTGTAGTGGTCCACTAGTTAACACTAAATGACATGGTTAAGGTGTGGTTTATCGAACACAGTGTAGTGGTCCACTAGTTAACACTAAATGACATGGTTAAGTTGTGGTTTATCGAACACAGTGTAGTGGTCCACTAGTTAACACTAAATGACATGGTTAAGATGTGGTTTATCAGAACACAGTGTAGTGGTCCACTAGTTAACACTAAATGACATAGTTAGGGTGTGGTTTATCAGAACACAGTGTAGTGGTCCACTAGTTAACACTAAATGACATGGTTAAGGTGTGGTTAATCAGAACACAGTGTAGTGGTCCACTAGTTAACACTAAATGACATGGTTAAGGTGTGGTTTATCAGAACACAGACCATGACAAGGATGGCTTCAATGCTACTAGAGGAACATAGAGACTGTGAAACACAGACATACTGGGCTTGTAGGTTGTTGTCTTGTTGACAGACACCTGAGCTTCAGACATCGCTCTCATCAGAAGGTTCTTGTTGGCCTGTTTGGCTGGGGGGAGGGTTGGTCTAAAACAGAGGTTATGAGATTAGAGCTGTGTCATATGAAATATACACAAATATTAAGATATAACACAGAGGTTATGAGATTAGAGCTGTGTCATATGAAATATACACAAATATTAAGATATAACACAGAGGTTATGAGATTAGAGCTGTGTCATATGAAATATACACAAATATTAAGATATAACACAGAGGTTATGAGATTAGAGCTGTGTCATATGAAATATACACAAATATTAAGATATAACACAGAGGTTATGAGATTAGAGCTGTGTCATATGAAATATACACAAATATTAAGATATAACACAGAGGTTATGAGATTAGAGCTGTGTCATATGAAATATACACAAATATTAAGATATAACACAGAGGTTATGAGATTAGAGCTGTGTCATATGAAATATACACAAATATTAAGATATAACACAGAGGTTATGAGATTAGAGCTGTGCCATATGAAATATACACAAATATTAAAATATAACACAGAGGTTATGAGATTAGAGCTGTGTCATATGAAATATACACAAATATTAAAATATAACACAGAGGTTATGAGATTAGAGCTGTGTCATATGAAATATACACAAATATTAAGATATAACATAATTACCTCTTCTACCACCAGTGTTTTGGTTTGACCCACACCAGTTCTCAGTGATAAGTCATATTACTGTCCCAGTTTGGGGTGTGCGATATTGACAAAAAATGATATCTCAATATTTTTTGGGATTTTGCCGATAACGATAATCTGACGATATTTAGCATTATTCAAATATGTGTTTGTAAATATCTTATATTCTACTAGCTCCGCTTTACAATGTCAATAGGATATTAATATATTACTAGTTGAAACATATTGTTGGAATGGGTATTTATTATTTAAAACTGAAGCATGCATGTAGAAACAACACAAATCACTGCTCTGCTGTAAGGTGAACTGTGCAGTATACTAACAAATATGACATTATAATAATAGTATCTATATGCAAACTTCTGTCAAAAACAGCATTAGAAAACCTTAGTAAAAAATTACTCCCTTCGGTAAAATTTTCTATAGTCAAAAATACAAAAAACTAGCCCATAGTATTCTCAATTTACTAACTTGGCTCTGACGTTCTGCTTGACCACAAATCGGTTGTTGTGGCAAAATGTAAAACCTTAGTTTAGCGACATGATTCATACTATTCAGGCACGCTGTTTTCCTAAAGTATTTCCGTTCAGGCAGTATGTATCTTGGGTGTAACGTCTTTAAAAACTGTTTAAAACCATCTCAACCGCTTGAATTGGCACCATGTCTCTGGCAACGTAATTGGTGACAGCGTTTATTAGATCTTGCCGTCTGTCGATTTTTCTGTCGTAAGGTACGTGTTTTTTTATTTGACCATGTCAGCTGCAGGCGCGTCGTGTTCGGCATATATATTATATTATATATATATATATATCACTCACAAAGCTTTTCATAATCCTCATATTCAGTGCGGTGGGTAGTTTGAAGATGATCAAAAAGATCGGACTCATAATCGAAACCAAAACCCATGCCAGTGATGACGACCCACGTCTAGGAATTTAATCTACCGTGGTTTGCTGGTGTTTAAATATCTTCTGTCACAGTTTCTTTGCTCATTTTAACTTCTGTCAGCACCGCACACTCTGAATGCGCGTGTCACATGTAATTGGTTTTGATTGGTTTCTGAAAATGAGTGCCACTGGCCACCACACACATATGTTCAATAGGGAAACATATCTTCAATAGCGTTACCACTAAATAACACCGCGTGTGCGGCGCGCGCGTGTGTGTGGTGTGCGCGCACGCGCGTGTGGTGCGCGGGTGTGTGTGTGTGTGGGGGGTGCGCGCGTGTGTGTGTGTGGTGCGGGTCAGCAAATCTTACTTGCGTTCTGGTTTGGACGGCAGAGACACTCTGCTGGACATGACTTTGACCCCGTAGCCTTCATCATCTTCATCTTCCTCCTCCAGATCGTCGCTGTCTGGTCCTTCGTCAGCTGCCTGGTTTATCACAACCACTGAGCTGGCTACTGGAGCCTTCCGTTTCCTGGAGCCGTCGTCAATCTGGAAAGCACAGAACCCCGAAAACACTAATCAAAACCGGATCACACATGTTCTAACCTGTGCCCTCGACAGTACCGCACCGCCGACAGTACCGCACCGCCGACAGTACCGCACCGCCGACAGTACCGCACCGCCGACAGTACCGCACCGCCGACAGCACCGCACCGCCGACAGCACCGCACCGCCGACAGCACCGCACCGCCGACAGCACCGCACCGCCGACAGCACCGCACCGCCGACAGCACCGCCGACAGCACCGTACCGCCGACAGCACCGTACCGCCGACAGCACCGTACCGCCGACAGCACCGTACCGCCGACAGCACCGTACCGCCGACAGTACCGTACCGCCGACAGTACCGTACCGCCGACAGTACCGTACCGCCGACAGTACCGTACCGCCGACAGTACCGTACCGCCGACAGTACCGTACCGCCGACAGTACCGTACCGCCGACAGTACCGTATGCCGATAGTACCGTATGCCGATAGTACCGTATGCCGATAGTACCGTATGCCGATAGTACCGTATGCCGATAGTACCGTATGCTGATAGTACCGTACCCTGCTGCTGCCTCCATCTCTGTACCCCCGGACGTCAGTGCTGCTGCCTCCATCTCTGTACCCCCGGCTGTCTCTGCTGTTCCTGCTGTCCAGCTGATAGATTTCATGCTGCTGCCTGCCGTGAGATCCTGAGGACCCCTCTGAGGACCTATGGACGTCTGCAGACCTGCCTGTCCCTGAGGACCTATGGACGTCTGCAGACCTGCCTGTCTCTGAGGACCTTCCCTGTGGTGGCCGGTAGATCTGAGCGGAGGCACGAACCCCTCCTCCAACAGAAGTGGATCCACGCAGGCGACCTGGGAGGACGCCCATATCCACAATGTCCTCGCTGATGAATTCATCCTCCTGCTCAGGTTTAATGTCGATGACAGCCTCTGCAGAGGGGGCGTCCATCAGGGCCTTGACGGGACGGGACATGGTCTGGTCCGAGAAGACCCCTCTGAACAGAACAACCATTAATCAATTACAGACACTCTGCTTTGATTTTTTTAAATGACAGAAAATGTATTGGAATTTTCCTGTTACGATAAAATTCCTGTGTTGAGTCAGCGCCAGGAGGTGTCGACGCGTCGTTACGCGAGTCAGCACCAGGAGGTGTCGACGCGTCGTTACGCGAGTCAGCACCAGGAGGTGTCGACGCGTCGTTACGCGAGTCAGCACCAGGAGGTGTCGACGCGTCGTTACGCGAGTCAGCACCAGGAGGTGTCGACGCGTCGTTACGCGAGTCAGCACCAGGAGGTGTCGACGCGTCGTTACGCGAGTCAGCACCAGGAGGTGTCGACGCGTCGTTACGCGAGTCAGCACCAGGAGGTGTCGACGCGTCGTTACGCGAGTCAGCACCAGGAGGTGTCGACGCGTCGTTACGCGAGTCAGCACCAGGAGGTGTCGACGCGTCGTTACGCGAGTCAGCACCAGGAGGTGTCGACGCGTCGTTACGCGAGTCAGCACCAGGAGGTGTCGACGCGTCGTTACGCGAGTCAGCACCAGGAGGTGTCGACGCGTCGTTACGCGAGTCAGCACCAGGAGGTGTCGACGCGTCGTTACGCGAGTCAGCACCAGGAGGTGTCGACGCGTCGTTACGCGAGTCAGCACCAGGAGGTGTCGACGCGTCGTTACGCGAGTCAGCACCAGGAGGTGTCGACGCGTCGTTACGCGAGTCAGCACCAGGAGGTGTCGACGCGTCGTTACGCGAGTCAGCACCAGGAGGTGTCGACGCGTCGTTACGCGAGTCAGCACCAGGAGGTGTCGACGCGTCGTTACGCGAGTCAGCACCAGGAGGTGTCGACGCGTCGTTACGCGAGTCAGCACCAGGAGGTGTCGACGCGTCGTTACGCGAGTCAGCACCAGGAGGTGTCGACGCGTCGTTACGCGAGTCAGCACCAGGAGGTGTCGACGCGTCGTTACGCGAGTCAGCACCAGGAGGTGTCGACGCGTCGTTACGCGAGTCAGCACCAGGAGGTGTCGACGCGTCGTTACGCGAGTCAGCACCAGGAGGTGTCGACGCGTCGTTACGCGAGTCAGCACCAGGAGGTGTCGACGCGTCGTTACGCGAGTCAGCACCAGGAGGTGTCGACGCGTCGTTACGCGAGTCAGCACCAGGAGGTGTCGACGCGTCGTTACGCGAGTCAGCACCAGGAGGTGTCGACGCGTCGTTACGCGAGTCAGCACCAGGAGGTGTCGACGCGTCGTTACGCGAGTCAGCACCAGGAGGTGTCGACGCGTCGTTACGCGAGTCAGTACCAGGAGGTGTCGACGCGTCGTTACGCGAGTCAGTACCAGGAGGTGTCGACGCGTCGTTATGCGAGTCAGTACCAGGTGGTGTCAAATAAATGTCAAAATATACCTGTGCTTATGGGCGGAGCTTGACACATAGGCCTCAGTCCTATCATAACGGGAGCTGGAGACCGCAAGGCCCTTTGACTCTTCCTCCTTCCGCTCGCCGTTTCCGGCCACAGCTCTGGTGTGAGAGTACATCGGAGGCCTTGTGGAGGCTGGTTCTACAAACACAGACTGTCAAATTATTCACAGCCAAGGCAGACAACGCAGCCATGGTAACTGCCTTGGTCACATCAATAAGGCTGTGATACCATCTCCCCATGGTAACACTGGGCTGTGATACCATCTCCCCATGGTAACACTGGGCTGTGATACCATCTCCCCATGGTAACACTGGGCTGTGATACCATCTCCCCATGGTAACACTGGGCTGTGATACCATCTACCCATGGTAACACTGGGCTGTGATACCATCTCCCCATGGTAACACTGGGCTGTGATACCATCTACCCATGGTAACACTGGGCTGTGATACCATCTACCCATGGTAACACTGGGCTGTGATACCATCTCCCCATGGTAACACTGGGCTGTGATACCATCTCCCCATGGTAACACTGGGCTGTGATACCATCTACCCATGGTAACACTGGGCTGTGATACCATCTACCCATGGTAAAACTGGGCTGTGATACCATCTACCCATGGTAACACTGGGCTGTGATACCATCTCCCCATGGTAACACTGGGCTGTGATACCATCTACCCATGGTAACACTGGGCTGTGATACCATCTCCCCATGGTAAAACTGGGCTGTGATACCATCTCCCCATGGTAACACTGGGCTGTGATACCATCTCCCCATGGTAACACTGATAAGGCTGTGATACCATATTTTTCTTTGAGAGAACTAGAGCTTCTTTGTGGTCCATGGGACGTACCTTCTGCCACAGACCTCAGCTTCTCCAGGACACCATGTAACCTGCAACAACAGCACACTGTGGTTAGGGTTAGAACAACTGAAAACCTACATAGATAAATAAAAGACCAATTAACATCCCTGTTCAGGGTACCCAACTGCCCCCACACCGCCCAGGGTACCCAACTGCCCCCACACCGCCCAGGGTACCCAACTGCCCCCACACCGCCCAGGGTACCCAACTGCCCCCACACCGCCCAGGGTACCCAACTGCCCCCACACCGCCCAGGGTACCCAACTGCCCCCACACCGCCCAGGGTACCCAACTGCCCCCACACCGCCCAGGGTACCCAACTGCCCCCACACCGCCCAGGGTACCCAACTGCCCCCACACTGCCCAGGGTACCCAACTACCCCCACACCATTCAACTACCCCCACACCACCCAGGGTACCCAACTACCCCCACACCATTCAACTACCCACAAAACACCCAACTACCCCCACACCGCCCAGGGTACCCAACTACCCCCACACCGCCCAGGGTACCCAACTACCCCCACACCGCCCAGGGTACCCAACTACCCCCACACCGCCCAGGGTACCCAACTACCCCCACACCGCCCAGGGTACCCAACTACCCCCACACCGCCCAGGGTACCCAACTACCCCCACACCGCCCAGGGTACCCAACTACCCCCACACCGCCCAGGGTACCCAACTACCCCCACACCGCCCAGGGTACCTAACTTCCTGTATCCTGGTATTTGGCAAGAGAAAAGGAGAAAAGAGACCAGACTAGGAGAAAAGAGACCAGACTAGGAGAAAAGAGACCAGACTAGGAGAAAAGAGACCGGACTAGGAGAAAAGAGACCAGACTAGGAGAAAAGAGACCAGACTAGGAGAAAAGAGACCAGACTAGGAGAAAAGAGACCAGACTAGGAGAAAAGAGACCAGACTAGGAGAAAAGAGACCAGACTAGGAGAAAAGAGACCAGACTAGGAGAAAAGAGACCAGACTAGGAGAAAAGAGACCAGACTAGGAGAAAAGAGACCAGACTAGGAGAAAAGAGACCAGACTAGGAGAAAAGAGACCAGACTAGGAGAAAAGAGACCAGACTAGGAGAAAAGAGACCAGACCAGGAGAAAAGAGACCAGACCAGGAGAAAAGAGACCAGACCAGGAGAAAAGAGACCAGACCAGGAGAAAAGAGACCAGACCAGGAGAAAAGAGACCAGACCAGGAGAAAAGAGACCAGACCAGGAGAAAAGAGACCAGACTAGGAGAAAAGATACCAGACTAGGAGAAAAGAGACCAGACTAGGAGAAAAGAGACCAGCACGATGACATCTGAGAGTAGACACTGCAGGCAAAACCTACCAGACAGTGAACTTGATGGTGTTGTTGCCGAGGAACAGGGAAAGGTCATCAGACATCTGCTGGGAGGTCTTCTTATTGGCCACCATCACCATGATATAGTCTGGTAGTTCTTCATCTGGGCAACGGATTACATTCAGTATTATTACTAACTTTTAACCACAGACACTTATCGTTAATGCTTGAATCTTAAGAAAACAAGCTTAAAAAACGACACATCTCAGTAACTTTTTAAATATATTTTTCAAAATAAAGTCTCCATCACCAGAGAGCAACGTATTATAAACCTTAGTAAAACATTTTACCCGAGGAAAAATATATTTATATTGTCAACAACAATCCGATTATCAATTTCATTAGTAAATGTAAATTCACACTTACCAACATAGGCACCTAGTTCTTGAAGTTTTCCCTTGATAGCAGCCTAAGAAAACATTTGCACACAATTGTAAATAGCCAGTTTAGGCCACAACACTACTAGCCAGTATAGGCCACAACACAACTACTACTAGCCAGTATTGGCCACAACACTACTACTACTACTAGCCAGTATTGGTCACAACACTACTACTACTACTATCCAGTATTGGCCACAACACTACTACTACTATCCAGTATTGGCCACAACACTACTACTACTAGCCAGTATAGGCCACAACACTACTACTACTACTAGCCAGTATTGGCCACAACACTACTACTACTACTATCCAGTATTGGCCACAACACTACTACTACTATCCAGTATTGGCCACAACACTACTACTACTACTACTATCCAGTATTGGCCACAACACTACTACTACTACTAGCCAGTATTGGCCACAACACTACTACTACTACTACTACTACTAGCCAGTATTGGCCACAACACTACTACTACTAGCCAGTATTGGTCGCAACACTACTACTACTACTAGCCAGTATTGGCCACAACACTACTACTACTACTAGCCAGTATTGGCCACAACACTACTACTACTACTAGCCAGTATTGGCCACAACACTACTACTACTACTAGCCAGTATTGGCCACAACACTACTACTACTAGCCAGTATTGGTCGCAACACTACTACTACTACTAGCCAGTATTGGCCACAACACTACTACTACTACTACTACTACTAGCCAGTATTGGCCACAACACTACTACTACTAGCCAGTATTGGTCGCAACACTACTACTACTACTAGCCAGTATTGGCCACAACACTACTACTACTATCCAGTATTGGCCACAACACTACTACTACTAGCCAGTATTGGCCACAACACTACTACTACTACTATCCAGTATTGGCCACAACACTACTACTACTACTACTAGCCAGTATTGGCCACAACACTACTACTACTAGCCAGTATTGGCCACAACACTACTACTAGCTAGTTATGGTACCTTTCAAACTAATCTTGTTTGGTTGGTTATCTAGACAAATTAACTATATTTATGGCTAATGTAAGAATGTAAATCTACTATCAATCGAAACACAAGCAAAAACCTTGTCAATACCTAATTAATTATACTTAAAACAGTCTCAAAGGGAAGCTGTGCATCTCCCGTTAGCAGTATAAGCTGTATATCTCCCGTTAGCAGTATAATATTTATATCTCCCGTTAGCAGTATAATATGTATATCTCCCGTTAGCAGTATAATATGTATATCTCCCGTTAGCAGTATAATATGTATATCTCCCGTTAGCAGTATAATATTTATATCTCCCGTTAGCAGTATAATATTTATATCTCCCGTTAGCAGTATAATATTTATATCTCCCGTTAGCAGTATAATATGTATATCTCCCGTTAGCAGTATAATATTTATATCTCCCGTTAGCAGTATAATATTTATATCTCCCGTTAGCAGTATAATATTTATATCTCCCGTTAGCAGTATAATATGTATATCTCCCGTTAGCAGTATAATATGTATATCTCCCGTTAGCAGTATAATATTTATATCTCCCGTTAGCAGTATAATATTTATATCTCCCGTTAGCAGTATAATATTTATATCTCCCGTTAGCAGTATAATATTTATATCTCCCGTTAGCAGTATAATATGTATATCTCCCGTTAGCAGTATAATATGTATATCTCCCGTTAGCAGTATAATATTTATATCTCCCGTTAGCAGTATAATATTTATATCTCCCGTTAGCAGTATAATATGTATATCTCCCGTTAGCAGTATAATATGTATATCTCCCGTTAGCAGTATAATATGTATATCTCCCGTTAGCAGTATAATATTTATATCTCCCGTTAGCAGTATAATATTTATATCTCCCGTTAGCAGTATAATATTTATATCTCCCGTTAGCAGTATAATATTTATATCTCCCGTTAGCAGTATAATATGTATATCTCCCGTTAGCAGTATAATATTTATATCTCCCGTTAGCAGTATAATATTTATATCTCCCGTTAGCAGAATAAGCTGCGTTAGTAGTAGCTAGCTGATAACGTGCTAACGCTAACTACTAGTACTCCTACACAACATTAGTTAGCCACCAAGACCAATCGTATCAAAATTAACTACCCGGATTTTCTTGCTTATTTCTGTGCCGATCTCCATGCTTGCGTGTTATGTACCTAATATATTACAACCCGTTATTAAGAAAGAGCAGGCCGCTAATTCACTAAACGAACATGTCCCGTTTACAATAACATTACACCCGCCGAGTGGAGGTAAAATGCTGTTAGCAAACACATTGGCAATGCATTGTGGGACAGTGCCGACCTCCAACTGGTTCATAGATATATGTCTATGCAACTGGTTGCACAGTTGGGCTGTTTGCTATGGAGCCAGATTGGGGCCGTAAAAAAATGTTTGGCTGAAATATAGATTTTCAAATGTAAAATAAAATATGGTAAACGAAAAAAAGTTATTGTTTGAAAAAACATACATTTTAAACCTAATTTAAAAAATCTGAACGCAAAAAGTGGATGCTTGGATCCAATCCCCCAAAAAACTAAGTCAAAACTTTTTTTCCATTTCACTTCTTTTTTCGATTACAAGTTATTTTTTACGACCAAAACTTTTGGCCCCTTTCTGGCGCGTGGGCGGGGTTATCACGAGCACGTTTGAGTGACAGTTAATAGACCCACTAGCAATTTGATGGTCAAAATGGCGTTCGATACAAAGACACGGATCACAGCTACCGTTGTTCTTGCTATATTGGTTTAAATGTTTAGATATGTATCCACATTTAGTTTGGATAACTCTGGATCGCATTAGAATTAGTGATGTGACATTTGAACCGAGGCATCGGATCTTGTGTCGAGAAAAAAGGGGCGTGCCAGATGAAGCCGCGATTCGAGGCTTGTGTTGTTACCGTGAAAATCACGTGACTGATGACAAACGAGGCCTCGGTTTGTGTGAACACGTCATTGGTTCGGTGTCGTTTCCGGATAAAGTGGGTTCGAAACTGGCGCCACCTCGTGGGTGTTGTTAGGAGTAATTGAATCAGTTGAATTAGTTGTAGTACAGTCAGAGAGTCAGAGTGTGAGAGAGTGTTAGAGTTAGATAGTTGTGTCGTCGTCATTATAGTGTCATGTATGTGTTAGGGTTGTATATTATTAGATAATATCAGGTTAGATTAGTTATAGTATATTATTATTAATTACAGTAGTTACAGTAGTTATATTATAGTGTTGTTAAATTAATTAGATACGATTATTTGGATTGGTTTGGTTTTTTGGATTTGGACTGGACTGCTTTTTGATTTGGATTGCCCTTTAGGATTGTTTTTTTTGTTTTCGCTTTTTGTGTATTATTATGTGTATTATTATTGTTTTACTGTCTTGATATAGAGTTGGGAGTTGAGAGTTGGTAGCTCTGGCTTAAATGTAAAAAAACAGCCAGAGAGCAAACTTTCCATTCATTTCCTGGTGTATTCTAATTAGTGATGGCAAAATGAGGCTTCCTGAACCACTGAGACCTTGCAGCCCATTGCTTCACTAAAAGGTTCATTACTCGAAGCTTCATTCATTATTGCTCACTAGTGACACCTAGCTACCGTGCAAAGAAATAGCAGACCAATAAATTAATACGGAATCAATGACCTGAGGAGACATTTGTCCATTGCCTTGGTATCAAATAAAATATGTTTCTTTCTGTCTGAATGTACTTATGCAGAGACAACTGTCACATACAGTTAATTAATTATTCATAAATTGTTTGGATAGTGACAGTAGGAACAACAAAAGGTAGACTGTTTAGTGCAGTGCTTATGGTGGAGGGAGTGTAATAACGCAAATTGCAACAGGAACGTTTGGGGTGGGAAAGGTTAAGGATTGTTTCTGGTGTGTTTTCTGCATTGAACTGTTACTAGTTTTAGTGCACTGTTGTGCTTATGGGACTGTGGATTTAGAGGAACAAACTGCAACACTGCAGTTTGGGGTGGGGAAAGGAAGGATCACACATTTTTATTGAGGAACAGAATTTTTTCAAGTGTGTTGGGGCTTAGACGATTCCTCTTCTTGGACATAACCTCTCCAGCCTTGGAAAAGATCCTTTCGCATGGAACAGAGGATGCGGGGAACATAAAAATGTCAGTGCCAGCTTGTATAAATTAGGATAAACCCTATGTGCTGCACCCATATGCCGAAGTTAGTGACAGAAGAGGAGATACTGAGAAAGACAACGAGAGAAAGTACCTCGATGATGAGAATCTGAGCTGGGACTTGGGTAAGTAACAGTGAAATGTCGTCCAATTGAGTGGGTACTCTCATCATCACTCTCACTCTTTAAATCTTGAAAGAAATTATTTTTATGTGTTTGCGCGTGTGTCTGTGAACATGAGTGAATATAAACTCAGCTGTCATAACAAGCAGCAGGAGGGCATCTGGTTAACCTCGTGGTATACTGCATGCTCAAAACATCAGCTAGCATTGTTTATTTACTCACATGGCATTTATCTTTTTATTAATAGGCCAAAAAAAAGGACTCACTGGATGAATACTTTTTCTGTAGGACCAATTAGCACTTTGAACAGGTAAGATATATTCCAAAGAATTATACAGAAATACAGAAATAGTGCAATAGAAGTAGGCATGTTTTTGTAACTGAGAGTGGAGTTATTAAACCAACATGACCCTGAATTCTTTAAGGTTTCAAAGATGTCCCGTAAGAGACCTTTGCCAGGACAAAAGCGAAACCTTCTATTTTATTTAAAGAACCAGCCAAGTGAGAAAAGACAGACAAACACATTGACAGAACAGCCAGAACTGCTGATAGAAACGACAGGACAGACAGAGGAGCAACAGACAGGACAGATAGAAGCACATGTAGAGGAGCAACAGACAGGACAGATAGAAGCACATGTAGAGGAGCAACAGACAGGACAGATAGAAGCACATGTAGAGGAACAACAGACAGGACAGATAGAAGCACATGTAGAGGAACAACAGACAGGACAGATAGAAGCACATGTAGAGGAGCAACAGACAGGACAGATAGAAGCACATGTAGAGGAACAACAGACAGGACAGATAGAAGCACATGTAGAGGAACAACAGACAGGACAGATAGAAGCACATGTAGAGGAGCAACAGACAGGACAGATAGAAGCACATGTAGAGGAACAACAGACAGGACAGATAGAAGCACATGTAGAGGAGCAACAGACAGGACAGATAGAAGCACATGTAGAGGAGCAACAGACAGGACAGATAGAAGCACATGTAGAGGAACAACAGACAGGACAGATAGAAGCACATTTAGAGGAGCTGTAGTGGCTGTTTAAATCCACAATGAATCGAAAAACAAACAGATCGAATCATACAAACAGCCACTGGGGCACTTAAAGATTAAATCGTACGCAGGTAAATAAGTCCAATGTCCAAACCAAACTTTGCGCTGATGCCGTGTTTATTTGCCATTTAAGCAAGCCGACGTTAGCCTCTCTTTCCCTGGTAAAAAACCAACAACCTTTCCCAGTGCCCACCTATCCCAATTGTGACCGTCATTATATGGGATATGAAACAGGTGCTCAAAACTAACAAAATAAAAGTCCCAACAAAAAATGCTCAAATTAACCAAAACAACATCGACATTATATATATATTAAATCAATAAAATAATCATGCTACTTATCTAATATGAAACTAAATAAAGGAAATAGCTCCAACAGGAGCAACAGACAGGACAGATAGAAGCACATGTAGAGGAACAACAGACAGGACAGATAGAAGCACATGTAGAGGAACAACAGACAGGACAGATAGAAGCACATGTAGAGGAGCAACAGACAGGACAGATAGAAGCACATGCAGAGGAGCAACAGACAGGACAGAGAGAAGCACATGCAGAGGAACAACAGACAGGACAGATAGAAGCACATGTAGAGGAACAACAGACAGGACAGATAGAAGCACATGTAGAGGAACAACAGACAGGACAGATAGAAGCACATGTAGAGGAACAACAGACAGGACAGATAGAAGCACATGTAGAGGAACAACAGACAGGACAGATAGAAGCACATGTAGAGGAGCAACAGACAGGACAGATAGAAGCACATGTAGAGGAGCAACAGACAGGACAGATAGAAGCACATGTAGAGGAACAACAGACAGGACAGATAGAAGCACATGTAGAGGAGCAACAGACAGGACAGATAGAAGCACATGTAGAGGAGCAACAGACAGGACAGATAGAAGCACATGTAGAGGAACAACAGACAGGACAGATAGAAGCACATTTAGAGGAGCTGTAGTGGCTGTTTAAATCCACAATGAATCGAAAAACAAACAGATCGAATCATACAAACAGCCACTGGGGCACTTAAAGATTAAATCGTACGCAGGTAAATAAGTCCAATGTCCAAACCAAACTTTGCGCTGATGCCGTGTTTATTTGCCATTTAAGCAAGCCGACGTTAGCCTCTCTTTCCCTGGTAAAAAACCAACAACCTTTCCCAGTGCCCACCTATCCCAATTGTGACCGTCATTATATGGGATATGAAACAGGTGCTCAAAACTAACAAAATAAAAGTCCCAACAAAAAATGCTCAAATTAACCAAAACAACATCGACATTATATATATATTAAATCAATAAAATAATCATGCTACTTATCTAATATGAAACTAAATAAAGGAAATAGCTCCAACAGGAGCAACAGACAGGACAGATAGAAGCACATGTAGAGGAACAACAGACAGGACAGATAGAAGCACATGTAGAGGAACAACAGACAGGACAGATAGAAGCACATGTAGAGGAGCAACAGACAGGACAGATAGAAGCACATGCAGAGGAGCAACAGACAGGACAGAGAGAAGCACATGCAGAGGAACAACAGACAGGACAGATAGAAGCACATGTAGAGGAACAACAGACAGGACAGATAGAAGCACATGTAGAGGAACAACAGACAGGACAGATAGAAGCACATGTAGAGGAACAACAGACAGGACAGATAGAAGCACATGTAGAGGAACAACAGACAGGACAGATAGAAGCACATGTAGAGGAGCAACAGACAGGACAGATAGAAGCACATGTAGAGGAACAACAGACAGGACAGAGAGAAGCACATGCAGAGGAACAACAGACAGGACAGATAGAAGCACATGTAGAGGAACAACAGACAGGACAGATAGAAGCACATGTAGAGGAACAACAGACAGGACAGATAGAAGCACATGTAGAGGAACAACAGACAGGACAAATAGAAGAAGACACAGAGGGACAGACAGAAGAGACCCCCCCAATCCAACAGCAGGTCAGAAGAGTCGTGCTCTGGCTGGAGCAGCAACATATAGATCTATTTTTAAAAATGAGTGGACCTCTTCATGGCCATTTATTACCAGAGGAAGCCTCAACACGCACTACTGGTGTGCAGTCTGCTGTATTGAAAACTCATGTTGCCACCAAGGTGTGGCAGATGTAGTGCGCCACATAAAAGCAAAGGCCACCAAGAAAAGCAACGGGCTCTCCAGTCCACAGCCACAATATCCCAATATGCAATGCCTGTTCCCTCTGTTGGGGGGATGTCTCCACAAGAGGTTAAGGTATGATATGTGGAATGGTCCTGTCAAGGTTCTGTCTAGAGTTTGGTGTTATAGTTGATCACAGTAAAGTCATGGTTGGTAGTTTGGACTCATTTGTGGTTTGTATTTTAGTGTAGTACAGTCCAGTTGTCTTAATTTGAGAACTTAGTTGCTGAATTTGTATTTTGTTTTTTTACATGTGCCCTATTATCGCAGGTGTCTATTTGTAATAAACTATGGTCTTTTGGGAGGATTAATAATTTTAAATTTCTTACAGACAAGAAGGGCTGAGGTCAAAATGACAGCTGGGTTGGTAGTTCACAACATCCCCCTAGCCTTTGCGGACCACCTGGGGCCTCTCCTAAAAGAATGTTTCGGAGATTCAAAGACAGCGCAGGAGTACAGGTGTGCCAGGACTAAGTCATCCTGCGTTATCAATGAAGCACTCGCACCATATTTCACATAGGAGCTTGTGAAGGAGATGAAAAAGCCCCGTATACCCTTGTTACGGATGGATCGAATGACACTGGTATTTCACTGACTATTTGAGATCTCCTCTGCAAAACATTTGCTTTGTGTATTTTTAAACATCTAACAACATGAACATCTGTAGGATTCTATCTTGTCATTATAGGAGTGGAAAAGATGAACCCGCTTACTGTCCGGGTCTTCATGGGCAGCAAAGTTGTCCACCAGTTTTTAAGTATGTGCACGACAAGTGGGACGAGATGTGGGACAGCAAGTGAGATCTTCACCAAAATTAACTCCACCTTAGAGGAGCATGGTATCCCTTGGGAGAACTGCATTGGTCTCTCAGTGGACGATGCAGCTGTGAACATCAGATCACGTAATTCCATTGCCTCTAGGGTCCTCCAGAAGCATCCCAACTCCTATATTCATGGTTGTCCTGGTCATGTGGCACATAACAACGCCAAAGCTGCAGGAGTGGGATTTGTTACAGTGAGTAAAGGCCTGATTTATCTTTACATGTAACCTTATATTTGTATCCTTATTATGTGCACTGACTTAACGTGTTCTGATTTCATTAATGCATTGCAGGTGTCCGGTTTTGATTTGGAGGATCTGGTGGTGGACATCGGTTACTGGTTCAAGGGCAGCACACATCGGAAAGGATACCTGACAGGTATGCATGTTTGATACTATTAAGTGTAATATTGAAATGCTGAGCTGTAGAACATATATGATATGGAATGAAATTTCTGAAACAGAGTTTTGTGAGCTCCATGAAGCGGAGTACATGGAGGTCCTCCTGCATATCTCGGTTCGTTGGCTAAGCCTTGAACGTTGTGTGACCAGGATCCTGAGGCTGTATGAACCTCTGGCCAGCTACTACACATCTGCTGGTATGGTCATCAATTTTCAATTTCAATATGCAGTAACTACATGGATTATTAGTCACATACTTGTATTAATGACAACCTCTTGTTTTGTGTTATTGATTGATTCAATATGAAAATCAGGCCAGGTTCAAGAGGCTTGTGCAGACATTCACTGACCCCAAAACAGAAGTGTACCTGCTGTTTTTCCAAGCCACCGTACCAACTTTCACTTCTTTCAACTTGCTTCTTCAGAGAGAGCAGTCGTCAATATTTTTGTTACATGATGAGGTGGGATTGGATTTAGCTGTTTTTCCATTCTGTGTTTCTTGCTGATATCCCCAGGAATCCTCTAAAACAGGTTTCACCTACTATTTTTGTAAATGTCTGTTCTAGATGGTGAAATTCATACGCATGCTATGTTCCAAGTTTATGGTTCCAGCAGCTCTGCAGGGCCATGAGGAGCCTTGTGAAATTGCTTTTATAGAGAAGGCAAAGCATTTACCAGGTTAGTGACTATTATAATGATCAAACACTGTGAAATATGATATTTAGCCTTGTACCTAGTTCATTGCCACTTCATGAGTAGAAACTTTGTAAGGTTTGTGGTAGTCCTTCCAGTAAACGTGAGCTTCTTGTTGGATTTCCTGCCCTATGTGTCTAGCTGATATTGCAGCATCAGCATGTTAAACCATTTAACCTGATATTCTGTATCTGTTACAGGAAGAAAGTTTAACATTGGGTTTACAACCAGGGCTAAACTTAACAGCTTACTCAACGAGGTTGACATCACACCACAGCAGGTGGATTCATTCCATGAAGCTGCGTTGTGTTTCCTGACATCTGCTGTGGACTTAAGAAGCTGCCACTGGAAGAGCCACTGATCAAACATGCTAAATTCGTAGATGTACGGCAGAGGGTTGAAAGTGACATCCAAGATGTCCTATACTTTGTTGAAAGGTTTTTTTTTTTCTCTAATTATTGTCTTATCATCTTAGCTAAAATCCCCTGAGTTTTATGATGAGGTCTGTTCACTCCTAAACTGCACATGAGCTATTCTTATTTGGCTTCTCCTCAAAGATGCGTATGAACTACTGCTGGTTGATGATAATATACCTAAAACTTAAAAACTTGTAACTCTACTTTCATAAATAGGTTTCCCCATCTCCTCCCATACCATGGACCAGAGGAGCATGACCTCCTGGGTGAGGAGTTTCTTGGTTATCAGACCATGCCAATGATATCCCCGCAGGACGAAGCTGAAATGGAAAGCTTCTGGGCTGAAATGGCAACCCGGAAACATAAGGTAAACATTATTTTATTGTTTTTGTCTTTCGTTTTGGCAGGTGTGGCTTTGCTACATCTGTTGCTTAACATTTTTTGCATGCATATATGTGCATGTTGGAAATTATGCATATTTGATCTGAACTTTGTTAATGGATCAACCTACAGTATACTTACAGTATTAATCAATCACAAATTAAGGCATGTTTTTCCATTGTGTGCTTGCATTTCTATAGGTGACAGGAGCCAAAGAATTTGAGAGGCTTGCGGCCGTCGCTAAGCTGGTCCTGGTGTTACCCCATGCAAATGCAGATGCGGAGAGGGTGTTTTCAGTTGTGGGACTGAACAAAACGAAGACAAGAAACAGTCTAGCATTGGATGGCACCCTGTCATCAATAATGACCATAAAGATGGCCAATCTGGAGCCCTGCTTCAAATGGGAGCCCCCCTCAGATCTCATCAAGGCCTCCAAGAAGGTCACAGGGCAGTATAACCATGCCCACAGATCAGAGACAAGGACTTAATCCAGCTTCTGATCTGCATATAAAACTGATTATGCCTCATTTTAAGTTATTTTTGTAATGCATTCATCTCTTTTAATTTAACAAGTTGTACTGTTTAAGCACTTTATTTGTTGCACTTTTTGTTTCTGATGGACCATGTGGTAGGAGGCTTTGAATGAAGACGAATGTCCCTCCCTAACTAATCTTGTGTCGTTTTTGGCTGAACAAACATCATTCATTAAGTGCTCTTAAGAATGCAATTATTTACAACATAGGCTAGGTTTCAGTTAAGAATTAGTTTAATACTATTGTAATCAAAATATCAATCAACCTACCTAGGTCAAATCGTAAACACAGGTCTATGAATAAGGCTTTATTGTGGCACATAGGCAGTTATTTAAGCAGAACCATAGTTTTCAAGTCTAGACGGCCCTACAAGTCATGGTGCTGAACATGGATCAGAATAAGTTCAGGTATTGTAGATGTTTAGTAGACCACCCAAAAATCCACTAGAATGCAGGAAATCACATCTACTTAATCCAACATTTCCTGGGGGTGGACCTTCAGCTATGTCTGCTTGACAGAATGTAACCAATATTGTCCATCTCCAGTAGGCTGCCCCTATCAACAGCTTTGGGCCTCCCCACAAACCACCAGAAGGCAGGGTGCAACATCAAATTAATTCAAATTCTCTAATATCTGAGCCACCAACATGTGTGGCTGCATGCGCGGCATCATTTTGATCAATCAATCAATCAATCAAATTTATTTATAAAGCCCTTTTTACAACAAAAGTTGTCACAAAGTGCTTTTACAATCACCAGCCTGAATCCGACAGAGCAAACATCAACAAGTTGAACAAGTTGACACACGGCGGCTAGGAAAAACTCCCTGAAAGTCAGATTTAGGAAGAAACCTAGAGAGGAGCCAGGCTCTGAGGGATCACCAGTCCTCTTCTGGCTGGGCTGGGTCAGTTTATGACAGTACAACAAGCGAGGTGTGAAAAACTGAGAAAGCAAAATAGTCCGGGATGTCCAGGAGGGATGATGGATTCGATAGGACTTGGAGGAAGAAGCTCCGGTTGCACCAGCTGTTCTGTCAGCCGCACAGTCAGGGGCCCCAGGGAGGATCCAGCATATGCTCCAAGCTGGAGCGGTCCCCCTGACAGGACTGGACACAAACACAGGGAAGGGTTGGACACTAGTTCCCGGCACAATAGTATACCGAACATAATACTTTAAAAGGAGACAGGGGGGTTAGTGAGACAATGGCCATGAACGGGTAAACCCAGGACAAGTCCAGACAGATGTTAGTAGAGACAGGACACAGGAAAGATTAGACACCCTGGTTCCCTACGTCCCCGGCACCATAGTATAGCAGCATAGATCTTAGAATGAGACAGGGGGGTCCAGTGAAGCTGGGGCCCTGAACAGGGTAAACCCCGAAACAGGGCCCAATAGGCCGGAAAACACCCACCCACTATGCCGAGCATCAACCCAGGGACGCCAATCGACCATGACCACTCGGGCAGGTTTAGTTTTTGCTCACAAAGTTACTCGAGCTGGTGGAACAAACTAGAGCTATAGCGAGCCAGTGACATCCACACTCCGAGGAGCATATGGGAGGTTTAGTTTTTGCTCACAAAGCTACTCGAATTGAGGCTGCAACGGAGCACTATAGCGAACCAGTGACTCCTCCCCACAGTTAACTGGGATAATCAGAGTTTAATTCACCAGCTACTCGGACTGAGCGAACAAAGGAGAGCTAAGCGAACCAGTGACTCCTCCCCACAGTTAACTGGGATAATCAGAGTTTGTTCACTAGCTACTCGGATTGAGCGAACAAAGGAGAGCTATAGCGAGCCAGTGACTCCACCCCCCAGGCAGCAGCCTGGAGGTATCGTTTTTGCTCAAAAAGCTACTCGAGAGGCAACAACAGGGAACCATAGCGAGCCAGTGACTCCACCCCCCAGGCAGCAATCGAGAGGACACCCCAGGGAGATGTGAACCCGCAAGGCAAAGACAGCAGGGCAGAATGAGATCCGAGCCTTCCGTTCAACCTTCGTACCCTGGGCCATATTACACTCAACCATAGACCTTACTGAAAAGATATGTTTTTAATTGTGATTTAAAGGTTTGAACAGAATCTACATTTCTGACCCAGATTGGCAACTCATTCCATAATAGAGGAGCTCTATAGGAGAAGGCTCTACCTCCAGCTGTTTGTTTCGAAATTTTAGGTACAATTAGGAGACCGGCATCCTTAGATCTAAGGTTACGCGTGGGTATGTATGGCTGGACTAATTCAGCGAGGTAGGTGGGAGCAAGTTGATGTAAAGCTTTATATGTTAACAGTAGTACTTTAAAGTCTGCCCTAACCTTAACAGGCAGCCAATGTAAAGAGGCTAATACTGGGTTAATGTGGTCAAATTTCTTAGTTCTAGTTAAGATTCTAGCAGCCGTATTTAGTACTAATTGAAGTTTGTTTACTGATTTATCAGGGTAACCAGAGAATAGAACATTGCAATAATCTAATCTTGAGGTAACAAAAGCATGGATTAGTTTTTCTGCATCAATTTTTGATAAATAATTTCTGATTTTTGCAATATTCCGAAGATGGAAAAATGCTGTCCTTGAAATATATTTTATGTGATCGTCAAATGAGAGATCCGGGTCAAGGGTCACTCTAAGGTTTTTGACGTTTTTTTGTGAAATGACTATACATCCGTTTAGGTTCAGCGTAAGGTCTGTCAATAAATCTCTCTGTTTCTTAGGTCCTAAAACTAGCAATTCAGTTTTATCTGAATTTAGGAGCAGAAAATTCTCTGTCATCCACCTTCGTATATCTGAAACACAAGCTTCCATAGTGGCTAATTTAGGGGCTTCTCCATGTTTCATAGCAATATATAGCTGCGTGTCATCGGCATAGCAGTGAAAATTGACATTATGTTTTCGAATTACATTACCCAAAGGTAACATATAGAGTGAGAACAGAAGTGGTCCTAAGACTGAGCCTTGTGGAACACCAAAGCATACCTTTGATTTGTTAGAGGATAAGCCATCTACACAAACAAACTGAAGTCTATCTGATAAATAAGATCTAAACCAAGCGAGAACATGTCCTCTTAGCCCAACAAGTGTCTCTAATCTCTCCAAGAGAAGGGAGTGATCAATAGTGTCAAAGGCAGCACTAAGATCGAGAAGCAATAGGAGAGATGCAGAACCTTTGTCAGAAGCCAATAAAAGGTTGTTTACCACCTTAACAAGTGCAGTCTCAGTGCTATGATGGGGTCTAAAACCGGACTGAAGTTTTTCATATATATTATTTGTCTTCAGAAAGGCCGTAAGTTGTAGTGAGACAGATTTTTCTAGGATTTTTGAAAGAAACGGGAGGTTTGATATTGGTCGGTAGTTTTTTAGGATGTCTGGGTCTAAGTTACATTTTTTTAGCAGAGGCTTAATTTCTGCAATTTTTAGTGAGGTTGGCACTGATCCGGAGGACAGGGAGCAATTTATTATGTTCAACATTGATGGGCCAAGCACAGGAAGTAACTCCTTAAGTAATTTTGTTGGAATTGGGTCTAGTTGACAGTTGGTTGATTTTGAACTATTTATTAATTTTGTAAATGTTTCAAGAGACACAGGTACAAAAGATTCAAGAGTCGCCATTGAAACTAAATCAGGGCAGCTCTGCGGGCTCACAGTACAACAAAGTTTTTGAGAACCAAGGCAGTTAAGGGCACAATTTGCAATTTCTTTTCTAATGTTGATTATTTTTTCATCGAAGTAGTTCATGAATTCATCACAACTAAAGTGAAGACCCACTTCATTGGTTAAACATTGCTTTTTAGTGAGTTTTGCAATTGTGTCAAAAAGAAATGTAGGATTATTTTTGTTTGTGTCGATTAGATTAGATAAGTAGGCTGATCGAGCACTTATAAGTGATTTGCGGTATAGCACAGTGCTATCAATCCAGGCTAGTCTAAATACTTCTAACTTCGTGGAGCGCCACTTTCGCTCCAATTTTCTGGAGGCTTGCTTAAGTGTTCTAGTAGTGTCAGTGTACCAGGGAGCAAGTTTCTTATTTCGTATTGGTTTTGTTTTTAGGGGTGCCACAACATCTAAAGTCTTACGCAGTATATCGTTTAGATCCTCTATTTGATTGTGTATAGATGATGTAGCTCTACCATCATTTAGCAGGCCGAACGAGCCTGGAAGTGCGTCAATAAATTTATTAGTAGTCGTAGAATTTATGCAACGGGTATGACAAAATCTCACTCCAAGGTTTTTTGAAAAGTTGGCAGCTCTGATTTAAGCTATAGATTCAAACCTGATTTCTGCTACAGGAGCATTTGGCATTTTTATTGTAATGCTAATAACTTAACCTGCTTCTGTTTTTAGCATGACGTTATAAAGGGAACATCTTATTTTCATAATGCTGACTGGATTTAGACATATTTAGCTTTATAGGAACATTTTCGGATTTTGAATTGGAAAATACGTATCTAACAAAACATTTTTTGGACACACTTTTTTACCAGAATGATGAGTACAATTCCAGTGTTTTATCAGACAGACACAGAACCTGAAACTGACCAAGCCAAGTCCAGCTTAGTGCCAGCAACAGCGACTTCTGCAATAACAGTTTATTAATCACATTGGTGTTAAAAAGACATCTGAGATACAAGTATATTGTTTGAAATAACACAGACATCTTTTAAAAATTACAAATGAGGGTAGTCTCCAAAATGAACACATCTGCTACATTTAGACTGGGCCTGAACACGTGACCAACTGAACACGTGACCAACTGAACACGTGACCAACTGAACACGTGACCAACTGAACACGTGACCAACTGAACACGTGACCAACTGAACACGTGACCAACTGAACACGTGACCAACTGAACACGTGACCAACCAACGTGTGATCCTAGTGGCGCTTCTGAGAACGTGTGATGTCATATGAAGGCAAGGAACTCTGTAAACATCATCATAATGTTTCACGTTCAGTTCTGATATTATTTCTAAGATACATTGTGGATTTTCCAATCAATTAATTTACATTCAAACCCGTTAAGATACCGATTTTAGAAATGCTGGGATATGCATTTATAAGTCATATACGGAATTATTTAATAGCAAAACAGCCCTTAAACTGAGAAAGACACAGTGAACTTTATTGTTAAAAAACAAGAATCGTGTCACAACATTTAAAAAGCGATCCTAAAAAACAAGAAATATTGTTTTGAAATTTCAAACATTTGCATTTGTACAATGTATGAAAATTGTTTTTGCTTAGAAAGTTTTTATAAAGATATTAATTAGCTGCAGCAAATGGGATTTTTGTAGATATATTACAAATAACCACACTCTTTCTGGGTAAAGTACAAAAACAATGAAAAGACACTGAACTGATTCAAAAATAATTTTTCAGGGAAACGAGTTAAATGAAAGTATTGTTCTAATGGGTTTGAGGTCAACATAGATATCAGAAGAACACTACGGTCTCTGATCCAGATAATATTAGTTATAATAACCCCAACCCTAGTCAAGACGAGGTCAGTTAGAGACCTAGTCAAGACGAGGTCAGTTAGAGACCTAGTCAAGACGAGGTCAGTTAGAGACCTAGTCAAGACGAGGTCAGTTAGAGACCTAGTCAAGACGAGGTCAGTTAGAGACCTAGTCAAGACGAGGTCAGTTAGAGACCTAGTCAAGACGAGGTCAGTTAGAGACCTAGTCAAGACGAGGTCAGTTTGAGACCTAGTCAAGACGAGGTCAGTTTGAGACCTAGTCAAGACGAGGTCAGTTAGAGACCTAGTCAAGACGAGGTCAGTTAGAGACCTAGTCAAGACGAGGTCAGTTAGAGACCTAGTCAAGACGAGGTCAGTTAGAGACCGAGTCAAGACGAGGTCAGATGACTGACCTTACAGACACCTAGTCTAGATGAGGTCATATAACTGACCTTACAGATGGATTGAAAGAGGTCAAGGTTCATTATTGTATACACACACAGAAAAACACATTTGCACATTTTTAAAAAACAGTCGTTTGGATATTTTAACTTTTGGGGTGGTGAGCTGGTATCGTGCATATTGAGAGATGTCAGAGTTTAAAGGTCTATGGTCAGACATGTGCCCAAAATTAGCTGCTTCCTAAATGAAAACTTATGATCAGCATTTATAGCTAATGTGGTCTAAGGTTGTCTGATGTGGTCTAATGTGGTCTAAGGTTGTCTGATGTTGCCGGTCTAATGTGGTCTGATGTGGTCTAATGCGGCTGGTCTAATGTGGTCTAAGGTGGTTTTATGTGGTCTAAGGAAGTCTGATGTGGCCGGTCTAATGTGGTCTGATGTGGTCTAATGTGGTCTGATGTGGCTGGTATAACAGTCAGAAGGCACATTCAGTACATTTAATTGTCTTTTTGTTCGTGTCTAAACACCTGACATAATGAGGACAGACCCGTGGCTGTTGGTCCTCCCAACTTAATGAGGACAGACCCGTGGCTGTTGGTCCTCCCAACTTAATGAGGACAGACCTGTGGCTGTTGGTCCTCCCATCTTAATGAGAACAGACCCGTGGCTGTTGGTCCTCCCAACTTAATGAGGACAGACCCATGGCTGTTGGTTTTCCCATCTTAATGAGGACAGACCTGTGGCTGTTGGTCCTCCCAACTTAATGAGAACAGACCTGTGGCTGTTGGTCCTCCCAATTTAATGAGGACAGGCCCGTGGCTGTTGGTCCTCCCATCTTAATGAGGATAGACCTGTGGCTATTGGTCCTCCCAACTTAATGAGAACAGACCCGTGGCTGTTGGTCCTCCCAACTTAATGAGAACAGACCCGTGGCTGTTGGTCCTCCCATCTTAATGAGGACAGACCTGTGGCTGTTGGTCCTCCCAACTTAATGAGGACAGACCCGTGGCTGTTGGTCCTCCCAATTTAATGAGGACAGACCCGTGGCTGTTGGTCCTCCCAACTTAATGAGAACAGACCTGTGGCTGTTGGTCCTCCCAACTTAATGAGAACAGACCTGTGGCTGTTGGTCCTCCCAACTTAATGAGGACAGACCCGTGGCTGTTGGTCCTCCCAATTTAATGAGGACAGACCCGTGGCTGTTGGTCCTCCCAACTTAATGAGAACAGACCTGTGGCTGTTGGTCCTCCCAACTTAATGAGAACAGACCTGTGGCTGTTGGTCCTCCCAACTTAATGAGGATAGACCCGTGGCTGTTGGTCCTCCCAACTTAATGAGGACAGACCTGTGGCTGTTGGTCCTCCCAACTTAATGAGGACAGACCTGTGGCTGTTGGTCATCCCAACTTAATGAGAACAGACCCGTGGCCGTTGGTCCTCCCAACTCAATGAGAAAAGACCTGTGGCTTCCTCTAAACTCTACACCCTATTCTACACACAGGGCACTAGTTCTGACCAGATCAATAATCAATAGGAGAGACAAGAGTAGTGCACATTGTAGAGAAGAGTGCGTAGTTTGGGGTACAGTCACCCCAGATTACAGTCACTCATCTTAATTTCTGACTAACTGATATATCAACTCTACAGTACATGTATCCAGTATATTTAGTAACACTGCACACATATCAATTAAATAAATTAGATAAATTACTTTAACAAACATAAAAAATCAAAAAAATCCAGGGAGTAGTTGATGCTTCGGTTGATAGATTAGTTGAATGAAAAAAATAGACAGAAACTTTGGCTCAGAGGTTAAATACAGTTGGCTTACTTCACTCTGGGTTTAATTACAGTTGGCTGACATCACTCTGGGTTTAATACAGTTGGCTGACGTCACTCTGGGTTAATTACAGTTGGCTGACGTCACTCTGGGTTAATTACAGTTGGCTGACGTCACTCTGGGTTTAATTACAGTTGGCTGACGTCACTCTGGGTTTAATTACAATTGGCTGACATCACTCTGGGTAAATTACAGTTGGCTGACGTCACTCTGGGTTAATTACAGTTGGCTGACGTCACTCTGGGTTAATTACAGTTGGCTGACGTCTCTCTGGGTTAATTACAGTTGGCTGACGTCACTCTGGGTTAATTACAGTTGGCTGACGTCTCTCTGGGTTAATTACAGTTGGCTGACATCACTCACTTCAGTAAGTCTTCATCTTTTTGTAAACTAATACAAGCTTTTCGATATTCACATTGTTTGAGTTATGTTACGACTTCTAACCCGACTTTAACCCGACCTCAAACCTGACCTCAAACCCGACCTCAAACCCGACCTCTAACCCGACCTCTAACCCGACCTCTAACCCGACCTCTAACCCGACTTCTAACCCGACTTCTAACCATGTCTCAGTGATAACCATCACATCTGCATTTCCATCACATGTCCAAACAGAACCTTTTATTTAAATAGTGCATCTATTAGCTGCCTATTTAGAACCTATAAACTGGGAATATGCAATGGAAGCCAGTCGATTGACACAACAAACACTGTTGCCTAGAAACAGAAACAATAGTCTGTTGATCATATGACATCATCAGGTGACATCATACAGGAAGTGTATAGGTCTGTGTTCATTATTTAACAGTACAACACCTGTAAATCATTTTCTAATAAGGAATGTGCATATTGGCATTGAAAACAATAGGTAGGGCCAAATGACTTACTAAGAACGACTCACCCACTACACCCTGATACAGTTAAACCTATCAGTGTCTTAATCCAATATATTCATATCACCAATTTGTGTTTTTACATTTATTGTAAAATACCACCTTCTGTTGATAACTTTAAAACCACTTTCAGGCATCTGAAACCACCTTTAAACAATATGTAAAATAGAACTCTTTAAAAGAAGTTGGGCTTCTTTTAATATCAAAGGGATTCTAGAGGAGTTTGGCATATCTCAACATAGGTCCCTGGGTATAATAATGGTTTAGTCCCTGGGTATAATAATGGTTTAGTCCCTGGGTATAATAATGGTTTATTCCCTGGGTATAATAATGGTTTAGTCCCTGGGTATAATAATGGTTTAGTCCCTGGGTATAATAATGATTTAGTCCCTGGGTATAATAATGGTTTAGTCCCTGGGTATAATAATGGTTTAGTCCCTGGGTATAATAATGGTTTAGTCCCTGGGTATAATAATGGTTTAGTCCCTGGGTATAATAATGGTTTAGTCCCTGGGTATAATAATGGTTTAGTCCCTGGGTATAATAATGATTTAGTCCCTGGGTATAATAATGGTTTAGTCCCTGGGTATAATAATGGTTTAGTCCTGGGTATAATAATGGTTTAGTCCCTGGGTATAATAATGGTTTAGTCCCTGGGTATAATAATGGTTTAGTCCCTGGGTATAATAATGGTTTAGTCCCTGGGTATAATAATGGTTTAGTCCCTGGGTATAATAATGGTTTAGTCCCTGGGTATAATAATGGTTTAGTCCCTGGGTATAATAATGGTTTAGGCCCTGGGTATAATAATGGTTTAGTCCCTGGGTATAATAATGGTTTAGTCCCTGGGTATAATAATGGTTTATTCCCTGGGTATAATAATGGTTTAGTCCCTGGGTATAATAATGGTTTAGTCCCTGGGTATAATAATGGTTTAGTCCCTGGGTATAATAATGGTTTATTCCCTGGGTATAATAATGGTTTAGTCCCTGGGTATAATAATGATTTAGTCCCTGGGTATAATAATGATTTAGTCCCTGGGTATAATAATGATTTAGTCCCTGGGTATAATAATGGTTTAGTCCCTGGGTATAATAATGGTTTAGTCCCTGGGTATAATAATGGTTTAGTCCCTGGGTATAATAATGGTTTAGTCCCTGGGTATAATAATGATTTAGTCCCTGGGTATAATAATGGTTTAGTCCCTGGGTATAATAATGGTTTAGTCCCTGGGTATAATAATGATTTAGTCCCTGGGTATAATAATGGTTTAGTCCCTGGGTATAATAATGGTTTAGTCCCTGGGTATAATAATGGTTTAGTCCCTGGGTATAATAATGATTTAGTCCCTGGGTATAATAATGGTTTATTCCCTGGGTATAATAATGGTTTAGTCCCTGGGTATAATAATGATTTAGTCCCTGGGTATAATAATGGTTTATTCCCTGGGTATAATAATGGTTTATTCCCTGGGTATAATAATGGTTTAGTCCCTGGGTATAATAATGGTTTATTCCCTGGGTATAATAATGGTTTAGTCCCTGGGTATAATAATGGTTTAGTCCCTGGGTATAATAATGGTTTAGTCCCTGGGTATAATAATGGTTTATTCCCTGGGTATAATAATGGTTTAGTCCCTGGGTATAATAATGGTTTAGTCCCTGTAGGGGAGTACCTAAGTGATTGATGCTAGCTAAGTTATGTAAAAGTAAAATGTGAAATGTATTTAATTGAACTGAGTTTCAGTGAAGCCTTCATTAAATGACTGAATGGGTGTTGTGATTAATATTGACTCTCCATTGCAGGCCAACTTGATTGACACATATTTGTAATGTTTAGCTTGTGTCATACTAGCTAACAATATCGCTAATCTCATACAACACTATTGCCTTTTTCACAGCAGACCCACAATGCAACAGTGGAACTAGACATGTCACAAAGTGGGCGTGTCTGTTGTTTGTTTGTGATTGTCAAATCCAGGCTGATAGAAATCCTGAGCTTGTGTGCTATAAGTCTGGTCTAATCTCCCACAGGAAAACATATGATTGTCCATTAAAAGACAAATGTGTGATTGATCTTTGATTTTTATGTCACAACTATCTATTCTATATAACTACTTTTCAATAAAAGCCAGCCCACTGTAAACTGTGGAAATAAAGTAAAGTTGCTTGATTAAAGTACAAATGAACTGAGATGCATTTATCTCTCAGGCTAAATTCTGGTGACTTAAATAACTTAAAAATAATCTCACTCCAAAACCAGCTGTTTGCAGCCCTGAATGCACATTTGCTGTAAGCCGAGAGATATCCTATCATATACCACGGCTATGACAGGACAAAAGCAAGGTACAGTGCAAATTATCCTATCATATAGAATGGCTATGACAGGACAAAAGCAATGTACAGTGCAAATTATGTTGGTAACCAGTTTTTAAAATGGCATCTCAAGGGTTTATTGTAAACGTGTAGTAGACCACGACTGAAGGCTGCTTCCATCTAAGAACCGGCTGTGGTTTATTGACCATACACATGACCTAGTGTGGTTTATTGACCATACACGTCATGATCATGTGTGGTTAATTGTTTAAAACTACACTGGAGACACATATTCTGCAATACATTCTGATAACTGTATTCAACTAAAACAGTGAACTGCTTAAAAATACACAAAAAATGCACCTTTCATTAACTTTGAGGTGATGAGTATAAACTTTACCCAGAATAACGTCTATGTCCATAAAATGTCCTGTATTTCCTTCTCTTCACATGTTTTCAGTTAAACTGAGTGTTGTCAGACCAGAGAGTGAGGCATTTCTCTGGACTGAACACACTGACACTTCTTCCTCAACGCATTCCATCAAGACCTGAAAACAAGTCCGAAAGAAAAAGAAGTACTGTACAAAATAGGTTTATAGTTTACAATTCTTTTTGTGGAAAATATCTCTGTTTTTAAACAGCATGGCTTCTTCATTGTAGAGAGAGAGACAAGGAGACTCTGGTCATCTGTCCAGCAGTGACCTACTCTGTCATCACCTCCTCTGCCATCACCTCCTCTGCCATCACCTCCTCTGTCATCACCTCCTCTGTCATCACCTCCTCTGTCATCACCTCCTCTGTCATCACCTCCTCTGTCATCACCTCCTCCTTCGTCTATAAAAAACTAAAACAATCCCAACCATGGGTTCTTGCTGTCTAACAGTCCGACCCATAAGTTACACAAGAGCCGCCCCCCAAAAGTAAAGAAGGTTTTTCTGAGTTCCTTTATCTTTCCTGTCCTCTGGGATGGGGGACGACAGGTGCATCTTGGGTAAACAGGAAGTTGTAGAGGGTAATTGTGAAACGCATCCAGACAGGTAGGAGGTCTCTCTGGTGCTGTAGGAACTAGGAAGAACGTCAGAGAAGAAGAAAGGTTCAACAAAAAAATAATTAGTCAATCAATGAACAATGAAACATGTGAAATAAAACACTAACTTCATTTGTCCACTCAGATAACAATGTAATTAGTCCACTTGACCAGACCAGATACAGACACCAGACCAGATACAGACACCAGACCAGATACAGACACCAGACCAGATACAGACACAAGACCTGATACAAACACCAGACCAGATACAGACACGAGACCAGAGACATACACGAGACCTGATACAGACACCAGACCAGATACAGACACCAGACCAGATACAGACACGAGACCAGATACAGACACGAGACCAGATACAGACACCAGACCAGATACAGACACCAGACCAGATACAGACACCAGACCAGATACAGACACGAGACCAGATACAGACACGAGACCAGATACAGACACGAGACCTGATACAGACACGAGACCTGATACAGACACCAGACCAGATACAGACACCAGACCAGATACAGACACCAGACCAGATACAGACACCAGACCAGATACAGACACGAGACCAGATACAGACACCAGACCAGATACAGATACAGACACGAGACCAGACACAGACACCAGACCAGACACAGACACGAGACCAGACACAGACACGAGACCAGACACAGACACCAGACCAGATACAGACACGAGACCAGATACAGACACGAGACCAGATACAGACACGAGACCAGATACATACACGAGACCAGATACATACACGAGACCAGATACAGACACCAGACCAGATACAGACACCAGACCAGATACAGACACCAGATACATACACGAGACCAGATACATACACGAGACCAGATACATACACGAGACCAGATACATACACGAGACCAGATACATACACGAGACCAGATACAGACACCAGACCAGATACAGACACCAGACCAGATACAGACACCAGACCAGATACAGACACAAGACCAGATACAGACACCAGACCAGATACAGACACCAGACCAGATACAGACACCAGACCAGATACAGACACCAGACCAGATACAGACACCAGACCAGATACAGACACCAGACCAGATACATACACCAGACCAGATACAGACACCAGATACAGACACGAGACCAGATACATACACCAGATACAGACACGAGACCAGATACAGACACCAGACCAGATACAGACACCAGACCAGATACAGACACCAGATACAGACACCAGATACAGACACCAGACGAGATACAGACACCAGACGAGATACAGACACCAGACCAGATACAGACACCAGATACATACACGAGACCAGATACATACACGAGACCAGATACATACACGAGACCAGATACATACACGAGACCAGATACATACACGAGACCAGATACAGACACCAGACCAGATACAGACACCAGACCAGATACAGACACCAGATACAGACACCAGACGAGATACAGACACCAGACGAGATACAGACACCAGAACAGATACAGACACCAGACCAGATACAGACACCAGACCAGATACAGACACCAGACCAGATACAGACACCAGACCAGATACAGACACGAGACCAGATACAGACACGAGACCAGATACAGACACCAGACCAGATACAGACACCAGACCAGATACAGACACCAGATACAGACACCAGACCAGATACAGACACCAGATACAGACACGAGACCAGATACAGACACGAGACCAGATACAGACACGAGACCAGATACAGACACGAGACCAGATACAGACACGAGACCAGATACAGACACCAGACCAGATACAGACACCAGACCAGATACAGACACGAGACCAGATACAAACACCAGATACAGACACGAGACCAGATACAGACACGAGACCTGATACAGACACCAGACCAGATACAGACACCAGATACAGACACCAGATACAGACACAGACACGAGACCAGATACAGACACGAGACCAGATACAGACACGAGACCAGATACAGACACGAGACCAGATACAGACACAAGACCAGATACAGACACCAGACCAGATACAGACACCAGACCAGATACAGACACCAGATAGAGACACCAGACCAGATACAAACACCAGATACAGACACGAGACCAGATACAGACACGAGAACTGATACAGACACCAGATACAGACACCAGACCAAATACAGACACGAGACCAGATACAGACACGAGACCAGATACAGACACGAGACCAGATACAGACACGAGACCAGATACAGACACTAGACCAGATACAGACACCAGACCAGATACAGACACCAGACCAGATACAGACACCAGACCAGATACAGACACCAGACCAGATACAGACACCAGACCAGATACAGACACCAGACCAGATACAGACACCAGACCAGATACAGACACCAGACCAGATACAGACACCAGACCAGATACAGACACCAGACCAGATACAGACACCAGACCAGATACAGACACCAGACCAGATACAGACACCAGACCAGATACAGACACCAGATACAGACACAAGACCAGATACAGACACGAGACCAGATACAGACACGAGACCAGATACAGACACCAGACCAGATACAGACACCAGACCAGATACAGACACCAGACCAGATACAGACACCAGACCAGATACAGACACCAGATACAGACACCAGATACAGACACGAGAACTGATACAGACACCAGATACAGACACGAGACCAGATACAGACACGAGACCAGATACAGACACGAGACCAGATACAGACACCAGATACAGACACGAGACCAGATACAAACACCAGATACAGACACGAGACCAGATACAGACACCAGATACAAACATGAGACCAGATACAGACACGAGAACTGATCAGCCCAACCCTCCAGTAGATCAGCTGGGTCATTTGTGTTTCTGGGTATAAGAAAAAAGTTCTTCAAATGGTTCTCTCCAAGAAAGTGGTTGAATCAGCCAGAGACCTGTTTTTAGCTTGTTTTGTGGCTTTCTGAACTGGCAGAATGTTGGATCCCATTCTTGTCATATCGAAATGACACAAACTGTGGATTGGCAGAAATTGACCCTTAAACTATGACCCTTAAACTTTGACCCTTAAACTTTGACCCTTAAACTTTGACCCTTAAACCTTGACCCTTAAACCTTGACCCTTACCTGTTGAACGTGGTCTTCATGAAAATGATCGCCAATCTCTCGAAGCTTCCGTCCAATCCTTTCCTCCAAACTCTCCTCAACCTGTTCCTCCTCTTGTCTCTCCTCCATTTTCCTCCTCTCCTCTTCTGGATCCTCCTCTCCCCCCTGCACCTCCTCCTGGTTCTGCCCTTCTCCCCGATCATCCATGGGCTCAAAATCAGCAGGAAAGTGACTTCGAAATCCAGCGTTGCCTGTGACAATAGAATCCATGTGTGTTACCAAGGGTTACTGTTACTGGTGTGTGTTACTGGCAGTGCTTGAAGTGGGGCGGTACTTCTACATTTTACTCTTAAGCGTACCGGCACTTTTTCTTGTGTACCGCTACTTCTCACATGCAGCCGGTACTCTACCACTGACAGAAAAAGCGTCAAAGAGATTTGTAATGACGTAACGTTACATAAACTACACTACCCAGAGGGCAATCTGTGACTTACTAAAGATCTTGACGAATCACGTAAAGGCAAGCAGTCGGTTCACCCTATCAGGAGCTGTCTGATGGCTGCGGCTTCCGCCTGAGCGTAAACATATTTTTCACTGGTGAAATCCAAATCCAAATAAAAATAGTAGAAAAATAGTGTGTCGAATTTGAAATTGTAAGTCATGTTAGCCTGGCTTCAGAATGGCAATAAAAGAATGCGTGTGCCAGAGCCAGACGCGTCAACAGAGGTAACGTTAGTCCAACCAGAAACATTGTTAGCGTTGATCTGAGCGGAACAGCTAACACGTGCGCACACGCACACACACACTTGTTTACATTAATTAATTAAATAAATTGTTGTTGAACCAGAGAAAAGTCTTTTTTTCCACTGTAAAAATCTCAAATGGAATGATATGCAAATGAAAGAGAGTACCGACACCTTTTTTCCCCACTTCATGCACTGGTTACTGGTGTGTGTTACTGGTGTGTGTTACTGGTGTGTGTTACTGGTGTGTGTTACTGGTGTGTGTTACTGGGGTGTGTTACTGGGGTGTGTTACTGGGGTGTGTTACTGGGGTGTGTTACTGGGGTGTGTTACTGGGGTGTGTTACTGGTGTGTGTAACTGTATAACAGATACATAGTCCTCCCCCTGACATAATCAATAACAGATACATAGTCCTCCCCCTGACATAATCAATAACAGATACATAGTCCTCCCCCTGACATAATCAATAACAGATACATAGTCCTCCCCCTGACATAATCAATAACAGATACATAGTCCTCCCCTGACATAATCAATAACAGATACATAGTCCTCCCCTGACATAATCAATAACAGATACATAGTCCTCCCCTGACATAATCAATAAGATACATAGTCCTCCCCTGACATAATCAATAACAGATACATAGTCCTCCCCCTGACATAATCAATAAGATACATAGTCCTCCCCCTGACATAATCAATAACAGATACATAGTCCTCCCCCTGACATAATCAATAACAGATACATAGTCCTCCCCCTGACATAATCAATAACAGATACATAGTCCTCCCCCTGACATAATCAATAACAGATACATAGTCCTCCCCCTGACATAATCAATAACAGATACATAGTCCTCCCCCTGACATAATCAATAACAGATACATAGTCCTCCCCTGACATAATCAATAACAGATACATAGTCCTCCCCCTGACATAATCAATAAGATACATAGTCCTCCCCTGACATAATCAATAAGATACATAGTCCTCCCCTGACATAATCAATAACAGATACATAGTCCTCCCCTGACATAATCAATAACAGATACATAGTCCTCCCCCTGACATAATCAATAACAGATACATAGTCCTCCCCCTGACATAATCAATAACAGATACATAGTCCTCCCCCTGACATAATCAATAACAGATACATAGTCCTCCCCCTGACATAATCAATAACAGATACATCTTCTTACCAAACATCGTCCCGGCCTGGCGGAGGTTGTGTCGTCCATCTGGAACGATGTGGTAGTTGTTAGTTCCTGGTAAGTCCACAGAGTTCTGTTCCTCGTACCGGGGAACCGTAGACCCAGTAGACCTCTCAGGGGACCGGTTGATTGTGTCTGTGATGTCTGCAGTGGAGATCTTAATTTCCATGTAAGGGGTCCCCCAGCGAGGAGAGACTGGACGTAGAATAGACATGTCCTCCTCGTCATCATCCATTAAGATCTTCAGCAGTAATCTCCCTGTAGGTCAGAGACACATGTAGATAGATCATCCATTAAGATCTTCAGCAGTCATCTCTCTCTGTGTCTGTGTGTCTCTCTCTCTTCCTCTCTCTGTGTCTGTGTGTCTCTCTCTCTTCCTCTCTCTGTGTCTGTGTGTCTCTCTCTCTTCCTCTCTCTGTGTCTGTGTGTCTCTCTCTCTTCCTCTATTATAAATAATCTTATGAAATGTAGTCTTTAACAGTGCATGTTTGTGTGTGTAATTTACCTGGCAAATACCGTCAATGTGCTGCTATACACTCTGTATCTGTATGTGTTGCAGTAAGTGTGATTTAGACAGGACTGAACAATCAGGGTTGGGAATTGTCCTCCTCTGGTGGTCAGTCTGGGCACTGGATTCTCTCGCCCTCTTATTATTTGTCTTTCTTCCACATTCTCTCTCTGTTATAATGACATAGGGGTTATGTGTGTAACTGTGCGTCCTGCATGCTATATGTAGTCATTATAAGGCATCATTGGCGCAGGCCAGCCAAAGCCTTCTAAATAGGTTCTTCTAAGTACCAGTACATTTACATAATCCAAAGAGGCAATTTTCTAAATGTGCCAAAAAATATAATAGAACCAAAATAGAACTCAAATTGTGGTTATTCCTTGTTTTAAATATATTAAAGAAATAATGACGAATTTAATTCCAGTCGACATTTAAGTCTCGAGAAACGCAATTAGCCTAAATTGATTTGTAAAGACCTATCTTTATACAGTCTATGGTAAAGACGCGCGTTTATAGCCGCTCATCATAAATCTGCAGGTCGCTCATTAAGAAACCATACAAGCACAGAACATATTATTTATATGTACATTACAGTACAGACAGATTTACCATTAAGCGAAAAAGCTTGAAAGGAAATTATGAGAAAAATGTCAATCGTTTTATTTTAAAATAAAAGTAGGCTATTATAAAATAGTAATTATAAAAAAATAATTAACAGATTCCCTAGACAATCACAAAGTGAAGCATTTGGGTCCCTATGCAACGAAATCATTCAATATCGTTTATAAAGTAGTTGTGCCGGGGCTCGATCAAATGTTAATTTAATGTATATAAAAAAATATGTAAACGTTTATGAAGAATATACGATACTAGAATAAGTTATACTAAACCAGAGCGTAATGGTCTTACACGTGTTTTAACAGTTGCGCGACTCGGTGAAAAAGTCTTAGTGCGCTTGTTCCCAAATTGGGTTAAATGAAAAAACGTAATGTCATGTAAAACCTGTCATGTAAAACCTGTCATGTAAAACCTGTCATGTAAAACCTGTCATGTAAAACCTGTCATGTAAAACAACGGTGGTGAAGAAAAAAGAAAGAAACCGGAAAACTGCTTCAGCTTCATTATTTTTTTTAAATGAATCAACAAA